>JAXCHB010000030.1:1800000-2155000 GCA_036926305.1 Uropetala carovei
ATGCAATTTTTTAAGCTATTTTTTTCTCCGTCAACGGAAACGTGCATTATGCCAAGGACTACCACTGCGCTCAAAATCCTTACTTCCGTTGGCTCTAAGTTTTTTTTTGATTGAGTTAAATTGACAATTCAAGTAAGCGACCACCTTAATAGATTCTTCCTGCGAGTCTCATTGATAGCGTGCTGACGCATCCCGTCCGTCCTTGATTGGCCTTCCTCGCAACGAAGCACCCACACAAGCACTTTGTCTGCGAAAGGAGTCTGACGCGGGGAAAACCTATTTCCACCAAAACAAAGCCACTCCACATTAAGATCCCATTTAATAATCCAAGCATCGGAGACAATGACTCGAGGGGTTAGGACGGATGGGTCGACGACCATTAAAGGCATTCATACGTTACCCACGAACCACTCCGCCCTTCCTCTCCTGCTTTACTCCACTTTTTTTATTTTGCAAGGTATAATGGCGCTTCCCGAAAGCCTTCCCTTTGCCACACGTCTCTCTCCCTCTCTTTTGTCACGCCTTTATTAGTTCCTTCCGTGCACCGTATAACCCTTTTCCTCCCGCTACCTCCTCCGGCGCCTATGCTCCTGGTGTGTTTGCACGCGTCCTTGCCACGAGCCATTCAAACCACAAAAGCCCCTTTTTTCCCCTCGCCCTCCTCTCTTTACCTCTTTCTAGAACCAGCACGCACGGACATCCTCCAACTAGCTATTTTTTTCAAACCCCGCGTCGGTTCAACCCCTAAAGGATAAATGCTCTCCATTTTGACGTTGTCGTTGCATTCAGGAATCGAGGAAGAGCATGAAAACGCGGGCTCATCCTCTCGCCGCCGGTGTGCGTGTGTGGTCGGATGCCCCTCTTAAAAAAATCCTTCCGTGTGTGTGTGTGTATAAATGGGATCCCCGCCCTTTTAACATTGATGTTTATGCCTGTGAATTAGTTCCGAGTCGGTGATTTATAATTCACGCAGCGTCCCTGGGAGTGATTGTGCGTTTTGTGGGTTCGTCGCGGCCTCATTGTTGGTTTTTTTTATCTCCCGCGCTCGAAAGGAAGGTCGCTCTCCTATTCGTGTGTCACTACGTTATAGTTTAAAGAGGATTTATTTTCAGGATTGGGTCGTCGCATCACTCTTTGGATTATTTTTTTTAGCAAAAAGAACCCGAAGAAGGAGATTTTGTTTTTAGATTAAAGTTATTTAAAGTCGAATTGATGCTTTCGTTTCAGTCATATTTTTCACTGGTTCGTCTTTAACGTATCATATTCTCCCGTAAGTTGGTGGGAAATTTAACAATATTAGTTATTGGTAAACTTGCCGGTTGCGGTTACGATGTTTCGTAACTATAATTATTTCATATTCATGCAAAAGGCATCCATTCTATTATATCATGTAATCGTTAAAATTATTTAAAATTTAAACGCCTTGTCGACTACAAAAACAGGAATATATATTGCATTACAGGGAGTTAATCTGCTTTCTCTTTTAATTTGATCTTAACCATCTTTGAAAATTATCTCCTATAAAATATGTCGATAGTGCTTAAGATAAAGTGTTCGAAAAATACAAGATTCATACTCCACATTATTTTTTAAGGCTGTCGATTTAGATGCACTTCTTGGATTCCTCTTCTGCAAGTCCAGAGAATTTACATTTTTGTACTTTTTTCACCAGTTTTATTATATCCTTTTGTATATCTAAACTGGCAACACGTATTAGTTTCTTTCGTCAGTTTTTCGGAACTACCCGGGAAAAGTGGTATTAAATTGTTTCATCAAGGCGGAATGACAAGTAGCGCAAGTGTTTTAATGAAGCGGCATTTCGCTCTAATCAAAGACCTCACTCGAGGTCCTCTTTCGCAGCTGCTCATTGGCGACGATAAGCTTTTGACTTGAGAGCGCACCTCTTTGTGCGTGTAAGAGTTCCTTTTTTACTGGAAGAAAAATGAATGAATGGTGAGCGCCGCGCGATGACTGGTTTGGATCAAATGGTCCCGATGCCACGGACCGGATGCAATGTGTCATTCTCGTTCGTTTCCCTCTCTCCCATACTTGTTTAATTTTTTTATACCGAGTCGTTAGTAAAATGTCTTGCGTCTAGAAATGTTGCTGGTACTGGTTAGAGCGAGCGGTGTTTTTGTTCCGACAACTTGAAAAAACTCGACGTGCTGATTTTTTCTCTTCCGAGATGGACGCATTAACGAGTGTTATTAAGTCTCCTTGAAGCGCACTTGTTCGATAGGTAATGACGGGAATGGAAATCGTCGGGGAAATTGTTTTCTTTTCGTTTAACAGAAATTGAGGAACTTTGTCTCTTGTCCGTTGGATAAAATCTCGTGGGAACATTAAGTCCTAATTATTTAGATGCATATCCATCCGTTTATAGTGTAACATATGCAAGTTTAGGTGGTTATGTTTATACATGCATGCATAAATAATGACCCATACGAACGATTCTACTACTGGAGATTTTTATGAAAGAAATTTTATATGTAGTACATTGACGCAAACGTATAAGCTTAATTTTGGTTTGCTCGAATTATCATGAATCATAATATTTCAGCTGTTTGTATGTGTACTATTGATATATTAAGTTTAAAACATTGTGGCTAATTTAATCCTACAAACTGTCTTAATTTTAATCTGATTGGGGCAAAATATTATTTTTCTCTTGAATCTGGGAATGTGTAGCTTTTATTGTTAAGGTTGGTGAGAAACTTAATTAGATTTCTATGAAATTTTCTAATTAAATAAATTTATATTTTATTAGTCTGGACCGACTAAGTTTGATTCCCTAAAAGATTTCCTAAATATTTATTTATTTATTTGTAAGAATTCAGAGACAGCGCAGGACCAATTTTACTGAATATCGTAACAACAATAACAACGACGAACACACACGACCATGCCCTCGGTAGGATTCGAACCTGCGACCCTAACATTGGGAGATAGACACGCTAACCACCCCTCTACCAAGGCCGGAAAAATAAATATTAATAAGAGAAATACTTAACTATTAAATAGGTTTCATATTGTATCATGTAATATTAGCTATTATTTTTGTATTATTTATACTGAAAATGCATGTACTGGAAAAGAGACATCATTATAGACATTATTATTAATGTAAACTTGCAGTGTGGTACTTTCTTTCACCGATCTCTTGAATGTTGATAGAAATTTACAATCAAACCCAAAGAAATCATCGTCATTCATAGTCTCTTCCTGGGCAGGTCCGTGATTATTCTTGGTTGAATCTGGTTCTCCACGTACTCTTACTTTCCGCTATCTTCGTCATTTCTTGATAACTCTTTCCCTTTCAAGTCGTATACCAACAGAAACCTTTTCCTTCAAGTTATTTTTTCCTTCTAACATATCTTTAATCATGCCCTCTCTCCCTAGATAAAGTCCGGTTAAGTTTCTCTTTCTTATTGTCTGTATGATTGTCCGCTTTTCACCTATTCTTCTTAGTATTTCCTCGTTTTTCATCTTATCTGGCCTTTTTATCTCCAACACCATTTTCCATCAATGATTTTGCTCCATACATAGGATTTTGTCAATTTCTTACTTCTGCTTTTCCAGTCCTTTATTTCATCGGTGCGTCTTGAATCTCTCATTATGACGCTTCAAGGTACTGTATGGTTGGACACAGGTACATATTGTAGTTCCGTAATGTAGTACTGATTATGCTGATAAGCTGTAAGGTTGAGAAAAAAATTGTTCACAATAAAGCCTTTAAAAAGTTCAGCCCCTTCTGACAAATAATTCATTTTACAAACACACCCTCTCAAACTCACAGCTACGCGCGCACATATCCTCTCCCGCGCATACACACATCACACGCACACAAGTACGCACCAACCCCGCAGTGCATATAAACCCTCTCAGACACTCACCACTCCCTCACACACACACACCCCACCAGTGAAATATTTACTCCTCGTTTTGATCATTTTATTTTCGCCTTATATTAACATACATATTTTTTATTACATTATTTATCTTCATCTTTGGTCACCGTTTAGGATAGAAAGCATGCTCCAAACATTTTGAAATATTTTTCTGAGTGTCCATGTTTCCGCTCAGTACAAATACTTAATATTTACCGTTTTATTAATTCCTAACGTGTCTTACTTTATATTTCCTGTTAGTATAAGTTTATTTCTTCTGAAGTTGACTTTTGTTTTCGCTATTCTAGGTTCTATTTCATCTGTGCATTTTGCATTTCTTGCAGTGATCCTTTATAGGTATTTGCAATATGAATCTTGTACTTATGGCATTCCACCAGTCTCCAATGTTCATGTTTTTTTCCAGATATTTACATTATTTGGATTTTTCTGTATTTATTTTCATCTCGTATTTTCTTCCTGTTGTTATCAGTGGATAAAGTTTCGGGTCCTCGAATAGCTTTTGGGATTCAAAGGTGGAGTATTTTATTTTGACTCACTTGGAAATTAAATTGCTACGTTAGTTTTCATTTGAGATCAATGTTGTGCAGCTTAACATTGCATATTTACATCGAATCTGGCGAACCTCATAAGAAAGGAGAATTATAAGAAAGATCACTACAATTATGATAGTAATTTATTTTGATAATACTTGTATATTTTTTACTGTAGCCCATTGAAATATATGTTAAATTCCATTAGCTTATATAATCACTTTGTTTGGAATAACCGGAATAATTTTGTATCCGAAGACTTTGGGTAAGCTGTAATTTTTTGTCTCGTCATAGTCCGCTCATAGTCGTATAATTTATTTTTAATATCGAGGGCTTCTGGGATCTCTTCATTTTCTGGCACATTGCTAGCGAAGCAACACTCAAGAACTTTTAAGTGTGAAAACAACTTCCTGTTGGTGATGCGAACTTTTAGTGCTTTATAGATATGTTCAAATTTTAGCAGAAATTCTCATAGAGGTTACGAGTGATTAATTTTCGGATTAATTAATTAGTTTTTGAAAACGCGTTGTATCAGACTATTATGTTATGCTTATAAGGTAGAGTTATGTTAGTTTGTTTCCATAGTTGTTTATCTATACATGGTGAACTAAATCTCCGATGTTTCGCGCAATGCTTTCTTCTTACCCTTGCGTCTATTTCGGTTTGTGTGGGATATAATTCTTTCCGAAACGTAGTAGTATATCTGTTCTTTTTCATGAGGCCGTTGTTGGGTTTTCCCCGTGAGATTTTGCCCCTTCCCTCATCCCCGCATCACCTATTCCGGGATCGCTGGGTCATAAAGCGGAGTAAAAGGGTCCGATGACTCCGTAGCGCGATGCTCGGCGGCCGTTATGGATTTATAATCCGATGGGAAAAGTAGGCCAAAGGGGAACGTGGAAGGGAGGCGAGCGTTCCAAATCCGCGTCCGTGTATCTATGTGTTGAATTATGTTCCTCTCTTCAAATTGGATTGTTTCGTGTTAGCGGACGAAGTGGTCGGAATGTTTTTTTTTGGATCAACAGTCCTTGCAGCTCGACGCCGTGGTGCACGAATTATTTCGTGCTTTGAATAAAAAGATACGAAGTAACGCCAAAATTTGTATGAACATTTTCTTTCTATTTTGATGGGAAAATATAATGGAAATTAAGGGAAGAGTCGATTGTTTCAAGTGATGGCTTTTATACAAGTAACCAAAGAATGGCAAACCTCTTCGCGCAGAATTTATTTTATTAATTTCATCGTAGATGTATGTAGATCTTCATCCCGTATAAGTTTATTTTCGTTTGAATATTTTTCGTTGCATAGCTAGTCAGAAGAGGTCTGGTGAGATGTAAAAATATTTTTATATTTACATAATTTATATTCAGTATTCAGTTTTTATCTTGCTAAATATGCGTCAGTCTTTCGAAGGAATTTAGTAATTTCATCAGCGTGCGCTGCTGTTCCTCACATCGAAGAGGATTCTAACGTACCGTCTATCTCTCGCTGCGAGTGGGTGGGATGAATCTGGATATTACGGAGGAAGATTGGTTTCACATTACATCGTAATTGTCCCTTTGACTGGAAAGTAGATTGGTCTGCAACAATGTGCGTACAATGTGATCACGTCTCTTGACAGGCATTGCACAAAGGCATCCATGCAGCTTAATCCATCCTTCCGCCCTGGAAAACTTCGAGGTTTCTTATTCTGTTCCTTACATTCCGAATGTGCATTGTAATTGACCTCTTTCATCGTCAACTTTCTTTCTCAGTTCGTACATCGGGAACAATGAATTATGATTTTCGCTTTTTCATCATTTCGAAGTCCCTTTCTATCAGTTGGGCATGGAGTTTTTCCAGTGTTTAAGAATGGACGCATCTAAATTTTATACAAATTGTCTCTTTATTTATCAAAAATATGAAGCTGCAATTTCGTTAATTAACCTTTCATTTTGATTCATCGATAATTTTTATATCCGTTTACGAAATATTATCACACATACGTTGCCATTATGAAGCTATACGGATAGTATAACATTTTGATGACTCAAATTTTATATTCACCCATGTGACATTTGGATATTTTTATAATGATGAAGTGTCTACTTGATTTTCTTTGAAAGCTTTACAGCTCGACCGCTAGCTGGCAGCATCTAATGAGAGATGGGAAGATGGCTTGTTTACCTTTTTCCCCATCTCGTTCAATGGAAACCTCTCGTCCCTTCTCCAACTCCACTCCCTTCTTCACAAATTCCCTCCGCCATTTTCCCCATCACTCTGGCCTTCCTCATCCCATTGCCACCCCCTCGCTTGCCCCTTTGTTCTCCCGCTTCCATTCCCTATCCCCTTATCTACTGCTATCTCCATTTCTGTGGCATCTTCAGCCGCGCCTGCCCTCCACACCCTCTTTCATCATCCCCCCTGCCTCTGTATTCTTCCTGTCTCACACCCTTAAATCCGGCCCTTTTCTCGATTCCCCCTCCTCCCTACCCTATTTTTCGAGGCCGAATCTATGATTCTTGCTGTCTTATAGCAACCAATTTCTCGTTCCCTTTACAGACTATCCCTCCAAATTCATATTCGCCGTCCCCTCTGCGTCTCCTAATCCTCCTCAATTCCCATTCACACTAGTGTTCATCCCTATCTAATCTCATCCCACAGCCCTTTATCAAACTCATTCCTCTTACCCATGTTATCACACCGTCCTCCGCTTCCCCACCCCATCCACCCTCGTGATCCTCCCTCTGCTGGCATCTTCCTTCTCTTGCTCCTCACTTATATCATTCCTCTTCTTATCTCTTCCAACTAGGAAGGCTTCTTTCGCCACTCATCGCCACCTCTCGCCCCTCCTCTCTCTCTTTCTCTCTCCCTCCCTCTCCCTCTCCTCTACGACCTCGCCCACTTCCATCTCAAACTTCTATCCCCCTCCTCGTTCCCTCGGTCCATTTTCTCTTCTTCCCCGCGCCCGTTTTGCATCGCGAGTCTAAATATAATCCTCGTCTGTTGTTCTCTCTTTTTCCTCCCTCTCTCCCTCCATCTTTTCTCTACTCCCTCCAATAGCTTCTCTTCCAATCTCTTTCTCTTCTATTAAGCCCGTCCCTCTCAAAGGCCATTTCCCTTCCGCCTTCCTCTCTACCTCACTCCTCCCTCTCTCTTTTCCCTCCCCCTTCTACTGTCCTTCTGGAGACGCCTTTCAAAGATTTCCTTTGCTCTCGGTGACCTACGCACATACGCACGCACGAACACGGGACAGCGTATTTCATGAAATAAACGAGCTTTTATCAAGCCCTTTTGGTAGAGCTTTCTCGATATATCGCATCGGAGGGGAATGGAGTATGTTTAAAAAAAATCCCTTTCACGTTCGTGATGGAGAAAAAGGACGGAGGAGTTGCATTGGTGAGCGTGGTGCAGCGTCGGTTGATGATGATGATGGAGAGGAGAAAATAAAAGGGAGCGTGCGAGAGGTAGGCGCAACCTTTCTCCGAGATTGAGCTATACGCCTGCCTCTATCATTGTGTATCTTTTCTCTCCCGCTTGATTAAAGCGGCTTCTCTTCATTATAATGGACGCACACCTGAGTGTTTGTTTAGGTCCTCTGGTGGTTTTCATTTTCTCAAGAATTATATGTAGGTGTATCTTTGTAAGTAGTGGTAATAGTTGATGCGAGTCGGTCCACCATAAAACTTTCTTTCCCTCGGCTTAACGTCTTCTTAGAGAAAGTTTTGTACAGGATACTTACCCAATAAAATTATTCTGGAAAATTAATCTTTCGAGCTTGACTACTCATCCCGCTTACAGAGATTTTCGAAAATTCGAAAATATGGATAGGTTAACTAGGAAATGAAGAAATTCAAATCTTTAAGATTTACATGAAACGATTTATGGCTTATCAAACCTGTAATGGCTACAGGAGCCATCTATACCAGCGTTTCTCAACTTTTTAAAAATAATACGGCTCACTTAAGCTAAAAGAAAATGTTCATTTGGTGAATATATAGGCAGGAGAAAATTCTATATTATTGACTAAAAGTAGCGGGTTATTTATAAAAACATCAAGCAATTTATTAAAAATTTCGTAAGTTATTTATTACGTTTGATTTCTACAAAATACTTACTTTTGCGACAGTTTTTAAATATTGTAAACCGATCTTTAAAATTTCCAAATTTTCGCGACCAACTCAACTCCTTTTGCCCAATAGGGGGACCTGGCTCACCGGTTGTGAAACACTGGTCTAGAAAAGTTTATTCCTTTCTGATCAATGCATCATTCACTTGGTCCATTAATGAACCATATACAGAAATGTGGCTAAAGAGACTATTCGTCAGTTATATTTGTCATTCGAATATCAACATTAAGATCAGAATTTAGGTTTCATGTTCTTGGAAAACACTTGCAACTTTCGAAAGATGGTGCAATGTTTGTATTTATGTTGCAGATATAATTATAGTGAATGTGGTGCATAATGGTCAGCTAGGGTCATCTGCCTAAATCTTTTTACCTCTATTTTGGTAACTACAAAAGCAACTTTATCTCGTTTTCGCCGCAAATGTGAACATCCACGTATTTTTAATCAGCTTGCTCGCATTCGTTTCGGATTTCTCATTTTTTCTTCTTTCGTTTATCGCATTACCAACCGCCGGCAGATATACATAACCCGCGATGCGCCGTTTCGCATGAACGCGGCTTTTCTCGTTTGCCATTGTATGATTTCTTCGCGGAATCAATATTTCATTTTTTAATCGCTCATTCAAAATACGAAAATTTATGGAAAAGATTACGTCAGTGTAAGGAAGTTGAAATAAAACCAACTTTTTTTTAAGTCCCTCAGGAAAAAATTCTTTGACATTCGTAATGACGTCAAGTGACTATTTTTCGGCATTGAAATAAAAATTTTAATCTTTACCTTTGGTATTACCAAAGAAATAATATTTTATATGAGATAATCCAGCCCTGAGCGATTCGAGCTCCAGCTTCGTGCCGCGTTAAGCGGGATTTTCTTCTATTTCACGCGATCTCCGGTTGCCTCAGGGAAGTGTAATCGGACCTTTGTTATTCTTGATATATATAAATGATTTAGCGGATAATATAAAGTGTAAAGTTAGACTCTTCGCGGATGACACACTTGTGTATGGAGAAATCAACACAATACACGATCAGGAGAATTTGCAAAAGGACCTTCAGGCTATCACGAAATGGTGTAAAGATTGGCAACTCGATCTGAATATAAAGAAATGCGCCGCAATGAACTTCACGCGCTCCACGAATTTCAACCGTTACCCGTACCAAATATCCGAACTAAAGCTAAAATACGTCAATAGCTACAAATACCTAGGAGTAATTCTCAGTAGCAATTTGTCTAGTAGAGAGCATATCAAATCCGTTATAGCATCGACAAACAGAATTCAAGGGCTTTCCTCTAGAGTCCTGCGGGGATGCCCCTCGAATGTGAAGGAAATCGCATACTTTTCCCTAATACGACCCATCGTGGAATACTGTTGCGCCGTCTGGGACCCTTTCGAGGAGGGCCTAACTAGAGAGCTCGAAATGGTTCAGCGTAGAGCGGCTAGATTTGTAAAAGGAGAATATCGGTATGATGCGAGTGTATCAGAGTTATTGAGAGATCTGAAATGGCAGACGTTGAAGAGTAGAAGAATTGAATACAAGAGGAAACTATTTGAAAAATTTGAAAGTTCCGAATTCGTTGAAGACGTACGCGGCATAGTCGTCCCCATCGGTGTTAGTGAACGTAATGTTAGATCACAGTGCAGGAGAAAATATCTCGAAATTACCGCTAGAACAGAGAAATACTACCGATCCTTTTTCCCAGACGCGATAAGACAATCCAACAGAGGAATTAGCTAGACTTCACTTGGTGTTGTGACACCCCCTGCCAAACGCTTCTAGCGGCTTGCAGGGTATTTATGTAAATGTAAATGCACGTTGTAAGATTGATTTGAGTTCGGACCGGCGCGCCTCGGCGGTTCTTGACTTATTCACAATGTTCACTCCGTACCCTCTATATAACGTCACGCTTCACGCCATTGCTTTTTTATAATGCGATAAAATATTTAGCATTTCTTATGATGAATTACAATTCAGAATAAAATGTGTTACATTCCAACAGGACTTATTCTCGAAAATAAATTTTCATTTATGTTATTACATTTTCTTGTTGATCGAATTCTTCAATAAAATTTATATTACACCAAATCAGCCAAAGGTTGAAGTTTTGATGCCATTTTCGTGAATCTTGTTCCGCCTTTATCGACTATTTTGTTAGACATTTATTATCTATTCATTATGGGATTTTTATAAATTTTTTGTTAAATTAGTAGCAATGAAATTTCTCTTAAAGTCGAAAATTTTATAATCTGATCTGTACTTTGATTGTCTATCAAGGAGTAAGATGGAATTTACTTGTGATTCCACCATTTAGAATGGATTGTTTCACGAACTGCCTTACCACAAGTTAAGGAAAAGGAGCCATATTATATACGTGGTTTCAGTAAAAATAAACACAGGATGGCGTATAACCGTAAGAATTCAATAATTAATGTTCTCTTGTTTCCGAAACTCAATGATGAAACAGATTGTGGTTTTCAACGTCTCTCCTTAAGCGGTTGACAAAAAAATTAAAGTTTGAGATGATAAATGGGTTTACGCCGCGTGTGTATGTTGGCTAGCGTCGCGTGACCTATTTCGAAAAACAGCGACGTCTCACTCGTTCTTTTCGCGGACGCGAATGAGTTTCGTGATTAATCATGCTCATTCCTCGAAGAGTTACCGAGATTGTTTCAACACATCTCATTCCAATAATCTCCGCCGCGTAATTTGATCTTGTCTCCATTATTTTTGCTCTGTCAAATTATGATTGTGGTCATTGTCGTCGTTTATCCCTCCATAAAGAATTCGATTGGTGGAAAATAAATTTCCGGGAAAGTAATATTTATCGTTCGTTTGCCTCGTTAACTAATGTGATGGACATCAATTTCTGTGATTTATGGCGTATGATCGGCGTTTTAAAAACATTTGTTTCCTATCCATTAACTCATTTTTTAAAAATTAATCAGGCACTCCCTAGTTGACGTAAAATCCTCATACCGCTCACGATTGGCCAATAGAATCAGAGGATTGATTAAGGGGGAGGAAAACATCTCGCTAGGTGGTGCGTCATTATCCTTCGACCCAATTTCTAAAAAGACCGGGAACAAAATATCGGCAAGGCCGATCCTACCCTCTCGTTTAACACGGTTTCAGAATTCCGCTCGGCGGAGCCAATTCCGAGCAAAAACGCAACAGGCGAAAAAAGAAATCGATAGACGGATCTAGCGTCGCTACTCCTATGTAGGTCGAGAGATGGGGTGGGGGAAAGGTGTCCGTTTAATTTGATCCTTTTATGGAATAAAGCACTCGGCCTATGATGGTGTGATTTGAAGTCGTCCTTGGGGGGGTCTCTCGTTTGACCGGTCAGCTATTTTTTCCACCTCCCCTACGAAAAGAAAAGGCGCCGCGTGCGCTGACGTGTTTTCATGCCTCATCCCTTCGAAATTTCCCTACTCCCGAAATATAATTCCCGCCGTCATCCTCTCTCTCTCCTCACTCACTCGAGGTTTTCCCACTAGACGTACATTCCGCAGCTGGGGGAACCTCCCACAGCGCCAGCCAGCATTTTGTAGGAGATGGAGAAAAAGCAAAACAAAAGCGAAGCGCCTCTCAAAATAATAACGGGGCGTCGGGACATCCTTCGTTGACGTTTCGTATCAAACACGTGTGCCTGCCGTCAAGGCGTACGTAAGCGGGTGAGCTTGAAGTGTTCCCCGCCCATCTTGTCGCTCCGAAATTATAAAGATAAAATTTTGTTCGTTTTTTTCGTTCTTCGGTGGCGGTGCCGTTGATTTTGTTTTTGGATATGTCGTCAGTTGCTGTTTTTATTTAGGCATGCATTATAATGTTATTATCTCGAATTTGTATTTACTAGAAGAAATATCTTCCCACTAGCCTTCGTATGCGCTAAAATGGAGTGCTATAACTCGATTTTGGTGTTAAATCCAAGCCAGAGCGGTAAAGGTAAATTGACGGGTCTAAAAGGATTTGACAGGGATAGAGAAGATCATTCTAGTGAAGTGGCTTTCCATGTTGCTGCCGGATGCACGCCACTCTTCATTAGGATATTTAATTCTTTCCGTACTCCTAATATTTTTTCTTCAATAAATGCCTTTTCCGTAAATCATTATGCGGTACGTCGGGCGATAGTTGTTCTGGATTTAAATCCAGGCAAATTAATCAATTCCATTACAGTTTTCCCTAATATTCGAACTGTCTTCTCTTGCTAGAGATTAAATAAAAAAATAATTAATTAAAAAAGGTTTGTTAAAAAATAACTTTTGTATTATGCACTAAAAAGGAAAAAATAAATTTTTATTTATTTATCGATCATGAGTTCGGCTTGTAAGGAGGAACAAAATTTACAACAATTTCAGTGGAATAAATTCCTTCTTGTTCAACAATGTTGATTTACTAAACTTTATTTAGAACTTTTGTAAAAGTTGATTAAATGGACATATAAACAAAGTTCCATTTGCTTTGTGCTTTTATACTCAGTTGTCAAAATATATTGTGATTTTGCTCTCTGCAAGGGTTACAAGGAACATTTCCCGAAATTATATTCAAACCCTTCTATTTATTAATAATTTCTGGCATTTCTTTCATAGTGTTTGTTTCCACAATTGACCTCAAAAAACTTTAATTCATAAATAACGATCTACTGACTAAGCTTTAGCGATTTGAAGGCTGTAATCTCCACAATACAACTCACAAGAAAAAGGTGTAATTTCAGCTTTCGACTCGGTGAAATATCTCGATGCTTGTGCACTCTTGTGTTCCTCTCTTCTTGATTTCCATTTTGGACTTCCCGATTTATGCCATTAACAAATTGGCAACGCCGCGGTCCTCTGTCGGACATTGCCGCCTTATGGGAACAAACTTGGGTGTGTTTGCGCCTTGAAGCAGGTTTCCGGGGGCCTCAACCCAACTCGCGCCATTCTCTCTTTCTCTCTCTCCCTCATGTTTATTTTCGAACGCAGTATAACGCAGTGCGAATTATGTAAGCCTCGCTCTCACAACAGATGTCCAAGCGTAGAAAACGTTTTCCAAAAATTTTCCCAAAAAGTCATTTTTTTGGCTTCTGGAACGCGTTTGCGCGGATAGGTAGCCATTTAATCTCGAAGATCTCGTTGCTTGTACGACCAGTGAGGAATTTTTATCACCAACATCGCATTACAAGTTCAGTGTTTAGCATTGTAGCATTCTGTTTAAAGTGTGTTTTTTCTAAGGATAGAGTATCTTAATTATTTAGCTGCGTAAATTTACACCATCCTGGGAACAACTAAGTTGTCTATTTCTGCCCCGCACTTATTGTATTTTTAACAGGTATGTGTCTATGTTGTTACCATTTGAACGCTTAGTATTTGACGGTTGTAAATTATTAACTTAAGCATATTCAAGAAATCGTTGGTAAGATAAATTGTCTTGGTCACTTAATTTATGCTCCTGATAATTGATTTCTCAGAATTTTTATACACATTTTATCTAAAAATAAACTTACTTGTAACTGCGATTCACGAACAATTGGTGTAGCATTAAAAGGACTGAATTCTAGCGTGAGAATATCCTCAATCCATTTTATCTAAAAATGAAAACTATTTGTGTTTATGAATCGTAACGAAAAGTCTCGCGTTAAAAGCACTGTAGCAGATAAGGCTATTTCTCCTTCCCCTCGCTGCGTGAGGCAGACTGGGGAGCAGACGACAGGATCCCTCGTAAATGGAAAGCATTTTCCCCGCGCACCACACCACCCATCAGCGTCGCTTTATTTGAGTGTCTCACTATCCACGCGGTGTCGCCTCCTCTCTTCCTCCCACTCGTAATTTTTTTTAACGACCAAGTGGTGTACCCGAGTCCCCGTCCAGAGGGCAGGCCGTTCGCCATGAGGAGACGCATCGCCGTGTCGTGTCGTTTGGAGTGATGCGTGCGCTCACGTCGATCGAGGCATTCGCCGCGCGCGCGTCCAAACTATTGTACTGACTGTGAGTTGTCTTGGACTGGGACTCGGTCGCCGTTATTTCTAGTCGATGGTCGACAGAGAAAAGTTAATCGCGGGCATAAAACTTTTAGATCGGCGTACAAATATATCTCGCGTGTAACTTCACTTGTACAATTTTATTGATGTTTCTTGTGGATTAATACATTAACCTTATTTACAGCGCCAAATTTCCTTGCGTAACGCTCTATTTTGTGAATAACTCGATTAGAAATAAACTTAGAAGCTTGAAATTTCTCAGGATTTCAGTGTTGATGAATCTTTACGGTATGACTAAAAAATTCGAAAAAGGTCACGGGTTAGACTCCAGAGGATGAGTGTCGTTTCCCATAAGACAACACGTAATAAATTGAAGTGTCCAACAAATGACTTTCTCCATACGTAAGTTGTCAACTAAAATCAAATAAATACGGCGATAGGAACAGTTCAACTTGCATGCTTCAGCGCTAGCGATTCAATTGTTGTCACCAACACGCGCGCGATCTGCCCACTAACCGTCAGTTTCGAAGAAAATTGAATATCTCTTGAAATGTTGCTCATATGAAAATTTAGTTCAAACAGAAGTTGTAGAAAAAAATAATATGTATGTATGTATGTATGTAAACAAAAATTCAGTTTTCAGCGAAATATTTAAGAAAAACTTAAATTTTACAAGAGTAAACCGCTACTTCCGGTTAACCAATTGTTATCAAAATCCTTTCAAATCTTAAGAATATATATAAAATCACAAAGATAGAATTTCATGCTGATCTGATAAATAGGTTTTTAGTTAGAGCGCACGCAAAATTTCTGTCACACATACGGACATACAGACATCATCGAGAAAACGGTCAAAACGTGTTCAGACAGACAGACAAACGACTTTATTTCGGGCGAAATTCAGACTTCATAATCCCTGTTCAGGGGACCTCAAAACGTGCATTTCCGTTGAAATCTCGAATTCGATTTTTTTCATGAAAATAATACTTTCTGTATCTACGTGTATGGAGAAAGTAAAAATCGCCTTTTTAGTTTGAAGTCTTTCATTCTTTTACTCTTTAAAATAACTTATAATTAAGCTTTCGGCACGAAATTTGCACTGAAACACGCCAAAATGAATGAGGATTCTTATTCTTACCGTCGAATACTGAATAATCTCATTCGAATTCGCTCATATTTTGAATTTATACTCGAGTTTTAGTAATTTTTTTAGCATTTCAATAATAAGATTCCACGGTTACCGGTATTGTTATCCTCGGTAATTTCCGTGCATATGTACTTAAATAAAGGCTTAAAGATCGAAAATAAGATTAAAACTTGCTCGAAATGACCGAAGATATGAATTTAATGCAAATAAATCGAACGTAGTATTCATGTTATTTATATTTTTTATCTATATTATTAAAATTCTATTTCTGGTTTCTCTCTCTCTCTCTCTTTAACGCTCTATACCTCAGCCATTTTTAATCCCCGGGAATTTCAGCCCTCGAAGTTCATTTTTTTATCGAGTTATTCAACTAATTTTCTTAATTTGTTATTAAAAACCAAACATACATCACTTATAAAATATATTCATTAAACTCATATTCAAAACATATTCCCGTTAAACTAATCTAAATCCAATAGGTACATGGTAGGAACGAAGAAACAGCGAGCAAAGGGGGGGGGGGGGGTTGGCGAGCGTCAGCGAGCAGGGGGATTGCCCCCTAGTAATTAATTAAGCATGGTGAATGTCATAAAAATGTTGATATATGATTAACTTTTTGGCGTCGAAAGATTATTAGAAATTATGCTGTGTGACAGTGTATCGTACAAAATACATAATTTTTGCATGAACACTATTTCAACGAATTTAATCTGTTAAACAATTCATAATTAGTTGGACATTTTAAATTGCAGAGCTCGAACTAGCTAGATTGATAACGTGCTTGTCTTAACCTTCCTTATATAATAAGCTTGGAGCGGGAACCAAGATATTTTACGGCCGACGCTACGCATATGATTTTTCTCATGCAACTATGAATGTCTGGGACATACATTCGTTGTGCTGTCCCTTTCACAACCTTGCAACACCCACTTCCCCATCTGATCTCGTGACGCTAGTAACCTTTCTCAAACCTAGTACCTGATTACCCATTGCGATGTGACTACTTCCATATTTAGCATCCAAAAGGTGAGCATTCTTCGGAAATTGTTTGGGTGGCGAGATATCCTCAATTAAACTCTTTCGTATCTCCTATTTACTGCTTGGAGTGGAGTCAAGATCTCTCTCTGCCTGTCTCCTCAGTCTCTCATACTATGGCGAAGGCTATTTATATTTAGGTTAACGACAGGAGGTTTAAAAGTATTCTGTTGAAAGCTTTAACACTGCGTTTGAAGAATCGATTTAACCCGGGATTTTTCTATCAGTTAGCTTGTGAGTTATTTATAGTGAATTGTGTTAGTGTAATGTGCGTCTAAAGAACATATTGAAGCAGTAAACAGTACTAATTATTTTTGTCAAGTTAATATAAACGTATCTTTAAGAATTCATGGTCACGAAGTGAGTTAAGGAAATATGCAATTATTTTCCTCTTGCAAACAGCCAAGCTTATGCTGCGATCTACGCGTTTTATTTATAATAAGGTACATAAATTTACCTTTTGGCATTGGTAATAATCTCCATGGAACATATGCAAGTGGGAGCTACCGAAGGATAGCCACCGTACCTTGAAACAATCAAGATTTGAAGTTTTTATTTTGAATTTAGCTCATTTCTCAACTGGGAGGTTTCCTTTTTGCCGGTCTTCAAGAACGTGATAACATTCGCGCGAAGGAAATGATAATGTCTGCGAATATACTGTAAATGTTAACTGCGGAGTGTCTCGGGGAAAAAGCGTCCTTTTGGCCATTCGCCCGTGTCACATTTCTTTTTATCGCGGTTTTTTACGCACCTGTGTTCTGAAGAAATTTCGTCGTCGAGTCATTTTTTCTCAATGGAGCTTGGAGGTATATCTATGAGCTTGTTCCGTCTCGTTCGTCCTTTTTTGCTCTCTCTCAGCTCTCTCGCACACACACACACAAGTGTCTCTCCTCCATAGTCTCCGTGGGCGGAAGCAAATGCGCGCGCGAAGTCTCCCTTTTTTCCGAGTCGCCTCTGTGGGTGTCATCTCGTCTGCTCGCCTTTCTCCCGATTGGTCGCTTGTACTTATAACTCTTTTTTCTCTGCCCTCGAAGCCTGTGATCAAGAGAATAGAGGGTTTCTGTACCTCCATTGACACGGCCTACTCCCTCCCTTGGGCTCCTTAATCGGTTGGAAACCAGGTCACGTGGGTTACTTTCAAGGACCACCTTCTCCCTTAGGGGCCCAATTGGGTGTGTCAGTACACCTCCGGTTCTATATCGACCCTTTTTTTTGCGAACTTCACACTAACAACTACATACATACACAGAAAAAATCACATAAAATTAGTAACCGACTGATTTTTCTGCATTTTATTCTTTTATAAGTTTTTAACGATATTTCAAAATAAGCATTTAAAATTGCAGTCTATGATAATTTGTTAAACTTCCAAGTTTCATCTCAGTGGTACTAAATCATGGGAAATTAATAATCGTGCCTTCTTGAAACATTCTGCGTACCCTAACGAATGAAACTGCGAGTAGAAAAACATCACCGTAACCAATTTATTCCAGAAGACTCGACGCCGACTGTGATTTCGCGGAATTTTTACCTCTCTCTGACAAAAAAATGCAAACCATCGAAGAAAAAAATGCGAGATCGCGGAATCATTACGCGAATTCCTCCAGAGCAGAGCTCAAACCAAACCGGAACTCAATTAAGCCGCGAAAGAAACCGTCTCTTCTTTTATTTTCGTTCGAGACGCAAAAGTTCCTCAGCGTTCATTGATGCGTAAAAAAGCCTCCCCTTCATCCCCCACGGTCACTAGGAAACGGCAAAGCCGCACGATCTCGCGGATTGGGGTTGGCTGAAGGAGAGAATGGGACGGGGGTCGGTAAGCGGCGGGAACAGAGAGTGGTGTGGGGTCCTCCAGGTACTGCATAATCCCCTAACGAGGGTAGAGGCTGGGACGAGAGGGAGGAGAGAGATGGGCTTTGCAGCAAAAAAAGGTTTTTTTTCCCCGAGTGCCGTGGGAAGGGTAGGAAGACCAGGGAGATGAGAAGAGGAGGAAAAGGAGAGAGAATGAGAGATTGGAATTATTCCGTAGGGGATATATAGGGAGGAAGAAGGGAAAAAAGGAACTCGTCCCGAAATAGGGATGAGGGTAAGGTTGGATAGGGAAAAAATAGGAATGAAAAAAAGAGAAGTCGAGGAGCCCTCCATAACCCTCGTTCGCTATTCGCCAGATGAATGGAGACGATGGAGGGAAGGAGGTGGGGCTGGGGGAGGAAGGATATTACGGAGGGAGGAGAAAAGAGGGGAAATGGAGCATAGGGACGGGCGGGTTTATTGTTATTAAGGGATCGATTGATGGTATGGGATGGGGAAGGGGTTGGCGGTGGAAAAGAAGATGCGAAGGCGATTAGGATGGCGAGATTGGAGAATAGGGAGTGGAAAATCAGTTTAAAAAATCACCATGATGACAAAAAAATCTCCTATAAGGGAAGACAATGGGAGTAATTGGGTGAAATTTATTTAAATCGCTTTCTAATACCGAAGACAAAATGACTTATATGTCATTTTCTATCTCATTTTTCACGTATGTGCTTCCTCTTATCATATGTCATTATGCTATTTAAAATATTATTTTTCCATTTCATTTATAGCAGTTTTATTTACCTGCTGTTATCTAGAGTTTTCCTTCAGATACTTATTAGGACGATAATATTATATGAACCTACTTTTTTCTACTATTCGTAGTATTATCTGCTGTTTGGCGTGAATTTATATTTTTTAAATTTCGCTTCATGTTAGGCAGTCTGAGCGTTTATTCTGATTTCTCGTTCTGACTGTTCCAAAGTTTAGTTTGATAAGACTTATAGACTGACCACAGAGTATGCCAGTCAATTCTTGGCGATTTCTCTGTAGATTAAAGTATGTTTTTCCATTCGCACAGTGGTCTGTTGACTTGTATATTATAATTAAGTACTAAGATTTTCTCCTACCTTATCAAAGAAAATTTTGATTTATTAGTCGTTGATTCCAAAGTATTAACCAAGATATTTTAGGTTTCTATTTTGCTTATTAAAACTCCCCCATACGTCTGATCCAATGAAATAATATCTTCACGTTTTTTTTCTTGTTTTAGGGACGCCCGATGTTTGATACTTCCACTAAACTTAAAAGAGTGGTATTCCTCTTGGAGATTCAGTCTATCACAGAGTATATTTATAGATTTCTTCAAAGTGCTCCTTGGTTAATTTGATATTCCTTTGTTGTAAATTCATTAGTAATCAGGATTTCGGCTTTGAGCACGCGCAAACGCCTATACGTCACTGGTTTGGAATAGACCCAATCGCTGACTAAGAATACATAAGAATCCGGATAATCATCAACGGACAAATTAAGAGGCCCCGTGCATTCGCATGCAAACGGACGATAAGTTTAGCGGCGCAATCGCGCATCTCAAACAGGTGAATTTTTCTCTGACTTCGCATCGTTAAAGAGGAGAGGGATAGGAGATGGGGGCGGAAAGGGTTGCGTCGAGGCGAAGGGGGAGCCTTCGTACAGAATGGAAGGGTACGTTGAAGTGGAGACGGCGAGGAGTCTGTGGATGCGTGGGGGTGGGGGGATGCGGGAGGAGGATTCGTCTGGCGGTACGGGGGAGGGAGTGATGGGGAGGAGAGAGAGGGAGTGATGGGAGAAGGGAGAGGGATACAGGGAGGAGAGGGACACAGGGATGGGAAGAGGGAGGGAGGAGGCAAAGAGGGACAGCCCTGGGCGGGGTTTTAGGGAGACGTGGCGGGGAGGAGAGAAAGAGAGGAATAGGGAGAGGAGCGGAAGCCCCCCTACTCTCCTCTCCGCTGCCCCTCCTCCTCCCGCAACACTCCCGCAGCCTTCCCGGCTCAGTCGCAGGGAAGCGGGTGTCGAGGGAGCAGCAGCGTATAATAACGGCCACGGCACGCTCCCCCTTCACCGCCTCCTCCTCTTTCTCCTCTCTCTCTCCCTTTCACTTACGTTTTCGTCGCCGTCTCGTGTGCCGCAAGGTCCGGCGTTTTATTATGTTCCCGCTGTCTTCGGGTTCCCACCCTTGCGAAGGGGAGGGAGCGACCCCCGGAAGCACCCATCCGAGAGTTGAGGAGTCGTCCGAGGAAGCACTCGGTTGAACACACTTGTAGCAAAGTCTTCATTATCTTCGTTCGATTGTCGCTATGGATCGCTCGAGGATGGAGGTCTCGGCTGCCAAGTGGGTCGACCGCTTTTAAAAATTTTCTCTCTAAGCGGTCCAGTATTCTGTTTTTGCGGTGTCAACATCGTCGGTGAAGTTCGTCTACGTGTTGTGATCCACGATTTTAGGTTTGGACATGTTTTTTGAGCCCGATACTCAATGACTGTTTTCAAACGACGGCATAATTCATCCCAAGGACTTCGACGCCGCCCATCGGGAACGTTTTTAGTGTCCCCGATCTCTGTGTGACGGAGTGAAGGCCCGTGAGGTCCAGCATCGGTTTGTTTATAGTCTCCTTTGTTTGTGTGAGCTTCCTATTCCTCTTCTAGAAGGAAAACACTCCGAAAAAATAGTTGTGTTTGGTGCTAGAACTAATAAACTTTGTGTGACGTGAGTTCGGTGGAAAAACTCATGCGAGGAACTCTGGGTGAAAATTTTGCGTGTGGTTTCCTCAGGAACATCGAAAACGAAGATGGGGACGCGTGGGTACTCTAACCTGTCAGTCTGTCGTAATTCCGTATCGTTCGACGATCAAATTAATGGGATTATGCGAACGAGTAGGTCGCCATTGTAATTGAGATCTCCCGCGAATACTGTCGGATTGCCGTCGCAATCGCGATTTCGCGCGCTCCGCCCACCGTTCCCCACCTTTAAGGGTTCGGCAGTCCCGTCTTCCGAAAGTCCGCGAAGGCGCCGTGCGAAGGTGAACGGCCATCGGCCGTCAGCTGCCCACGCCCTCTCTCCTCGTTCTCTCCTCTCAACCAGCAGGTCCTCCGTGGGCGTCCGTCGAGGATATTACAATTTCCATTCTCGACCCTTCGCGTGGTGGGATCACCTCCTTTGCGAAGGAGCGAAGGTCATCCGGGTTAGCTAGAGTGGGAAGGGGGCCATCATCATCGTTGCCACCTCTTCCCATCCTCCGTCTCGCGACCTTTTCCTTCCCAACGGAATACCTCTCCGAGCAAGGAGGAAAAAAACCATCTACATTCCATATGCAGATCGTTCGCGTGGGCATATTTAAGTGAGGACGAGATCTTTCACCTGCACGAAATGGAAGGAGGGAGTGGCGCCGTCTCCACCCGCCGCTCATTTAGGCCTCTTTAAGAATTCCACCTGCCGCGCGACGACCCGTTCTTCCACGTTTACGGCGGAATTTCGGGTTTTCGGGCGAACATTCCAAGGAATTTATTTTTATATTTCGGATTTTCCGCCCGCTATATTTCCACCAAAAGCTCGTACGCCTCAGGACAGTCTTGTGGGACGAGGTTTGAGGAGATTTCTTTCCGTGGGAAAAAGCGGCGGCCCTCCGGAAATCGCCGATCGAAGACTTTTAATGTATATCTATATATAAAAAGTTTCCTGACTTTGTCGTTGTCGCCCTTTTGTTGCACATCGGCGCGAGAAGTGACGGTTGTTCGGTTGGTTTATAGGCGGGGGTGTCGGTGTTGGCGTTGACCTTCGATTCATTCGTCCGACGTGTGCGTGTGAGAGTGCGTATGTCTTGTACATCCTAAAAGGGACGGCGTAAACACAAAAGGGAGGAGGTTGACTTTTTTTCGGCCGACATCCGTCATCTCTCATCCTTACCGATATAAACGGATAGCATATTCACCCCTGCTCTCTCTCTCCCCCCCCCCCCCTCTCCACTCTTTCCGATCCGTCGCGCACCCCTCCTCCTCTCCTTCCGCCACCCATCAATCTCGTGCACAACACCCTTTGCCACACTCCACCCGCCAGTTTCACAATAAACACCTCTTTGCCTTTGTGTGGCGCTGCCTTCCTCTTCCTCCGACGCCTACACCATCGACCCGACGAGAGATCTATCGAACCAATAGGCGTCAAACGTTAGAAAAAAAATAGGTTGCCGAGATAAGGAGCTCGCGACTTTCCGGAGAGGAAGATATCCGTAAATTACTCGCGCAATTTTTTAAATCCTTTTTTGGGCGCATCCGACGTATCGTAGCGGTTTTTCTCACCTTATCGAATAGGGATTTGCGTGTTAGGAGGTGTGTTCGCTGTGTTTTTTTCGTCCGTGTGTGTTCACGTGTGCTTTTTTGCTCCCGTCCTCTTTCTCTCCCGAAAACCTCGGTAGTCTTCTGCGGAACGTTCCTGGCGCATAGAGGTTGTGTGGTAGTATTTGGCTTGTTTCTCGGGGAGGCGTCTGCATTCGGGGCTTTTTTGCCATTTGTCCGAGTGTGCGACACCTTTAAAGAGAGAGGCACGCCTGTGCCGTTCCCCGCATTTATCGCCCCGGTAATCATGACTTCCTTTGCCGAAGAAGATGATGACCTCACCATCAAGGAAAGCGTGGTGGACCTGGAGGAGCTCTACATCTGGCTGCAGCAGTTCGAAGACGGCGGTAAGATTGGTTTTGGACTCTGCAGCAGATTATTTTTCTATCGATGACCGATTTGTTGGAGCGATCAGTGAATGCTTAATTGTTATACTAAAATGGAGTTCGGAGTTCATTTGCCATGCACTTGGGCCGTTTTATCCTTCGTGGTCATTAAGTTTTTGGAAAAATTGTTTTTATTTTTCCTCTGCTTTTAGCGATGTGATTTTGAGAAATTGAAGTTATATCCAACTCTATAAATATGTTCTCTTGCAAATGATAATTCAACCCAACCTAATGAAAACGGTTTGATGTTATAAGTATGACTCATAGTTACAATTGGCATGCTGATGGAAATTATTTATCAATATTTATTACGTAATTCTATGGCATGGAATCATTTTTCTGTGGAGATACGTTTATCGAATTTTAAGCACATTGTATTTTTGCACGAGCATTGATATGCGTTTCAAGCACCACTTTTTCACCGTTTCGTCGTTTACTCTTTATTTAGACGCGTTACACCCACAACCAGCCACTCACTCGGTGCATTGGAGCGTGCATGTAATCCAACCTCAACGCATGGGCATTATTGCCGTCGCTTCCGTCCCGGACGGCGTCGCGTTATTCAAATACCCCTCACCCATTCGGCAGCCGGAAGTGACTTTACGCGGCGTGAATATCGACGCGGAACTATCGACGCTTCGTGACCGTCTTCGTATTTTTTTCCCGTTCGTCCTCCGCTCTTCTCGCGTGCATTTTCCATCTCGCCTCCGGGAGTCCTCCGCCCTCGGAATATCGCCATGGATCGCACGTGCGACGGCGTCCGACGCCCCGTGATTGCTTGGCAGCCGCTCAAGCGATTGTTGTGGTTATTGCTTGGAGAGCGGAGAGAGAGAGAAGGGAAGATTGGTCGGGGGAGGTGAAGGGTGTGGGAGAGTGAGAGAGAGAAAGGGAGGGAGGCGGAGGTTGGCGCCGTGCTATCCCAAGGCTGTAAGGACATTGGTTACACGTCGGGATTTATTTCTACGGAGAAGCCTTGTTCTGTCTTCCACTTATCATTTAGGTGGCTTTGAAAGTTTTTATCGCTCTCTGAGATTTTCCGAAGAATTTATAGATAAATTTTAATTCAAGTTTATTATAGAATGTATTGGATCCAACTTCGTTTGATAAAATGGTGTCGCTCGTCATATTTTAAGCGAGATTTTGTCATTTTTATATTGGAGATTCATGTTAATTCGTACCTATGATTGTTGAGCACTAGTGAGTTTGAAAATTTTATCGCAATAATGACATTTTCATCGCGTGAGATGTTATTGCTTTTCTACTCAGTATTATGGTTGCGCTTATGCTCTTGTTTGGGTTATTATACGGAGAGCCGAGCCAGTCAAAAAAAAGTGGCAATATCCTTTTTCCTTCCTCCAATTTCTTTTTCACTATATATGGACCGCTTCCGCCGTCTGCTTTCGACCTTTTTCGTCTGCGTCTGGCACGCAGTCGGGCACAAGTGTGTCTAGGAAACACAGGTCCCCTCATTGTTTATGTGCGACTCACCCTGTGTGTGCCACGGGAGAAAGAGGGAGAGATATAGGAGATAGATAGAGTGGAAGGGGACTTTGAGGGACGAGGAAAAGGAAGGACCCGGAATGAGGTCCTTAAAGGAGGGATATTCGACCTTTCCTACGCACCGGAAGCAGGGTCGTGCCGCAGATCTTTCCGAGAGGCGGGGGAGGTTGTTTCGAGATGGGACTGGGGGTGGGGAGCTCCTCCCTCGTGCGGGCCCACTGTGCCCTCTGTGGGGTGAAAATTAAGATGATGTTGCGGGAAGGACGCTATGATTAAAGACTTTTTCCTTCGGAGCCTGTTATGAAACACTCGACCTAAGCCCTCGAACCCAATCCATCTCCCTCTTTTCACTCCCTCTATCATCTTCTTTCCTTCCTTGCCGGCGAACCTCGAAAACTCGAGCCATCGAATGCGAGAGGGGGCGCATGGGGGCGGTCGTGCTTTTTTCTCAGTCTATTCCCACGCGTTCGCCAACTTTTCTCTCTCTCTCTCTCTCATCTCCTCCTGTGGAACTATCCCCTTCAAACGGGTGCTGCGATATCCGCTCGTTCTCCCTTTTGGCAGGTGGCAGGAGGAGGCCTCCTTCCGTGGTTTATTTTTAGTTTTAACCAAGTGCTTTGTTTGCTTTCCAGCCAAAAAATAGGGGAGTTTCGCCGGCCCTTGTCGGTCTTGAATGGTGAAAAAGGCCGGTTGTTTAACGGAAGGTGACGGAACAATCGTAAGCTTCGATTCTAGTCTCGTCAATTTCGGATGAAACGAGGCGTTGTGTTTTGTTCGTAGCACAAATACGTGTGGAAATGGAGAGTCTTGGGAATTAAAGCTTCTTCAACTGTTAAGCTTTCGAAATTCGCTTAAGAAATGAGATAAGCGATTTTTAATTTTATTGATCGAAAAGTGTAAATGAAAGAAGAAAACGGTCGCTCAATATTGACACGTAGCTTTGTTTTCTTCATGTTTCGGTTTACGCTGGAAATGAAAATGTTATCGTACGTCTCTTAGTTCGTCCATCGATAGAAATTATATTTCAGTCATATTCCAGACGCCAGTGAAATGTTATTGCAGCCATCGGCCCCTTAAACAAGCGAAAATTAATTTATCTCGTCAACCAATAGATATTATATCCCAGTCACATTCCAGACACCACTGAAATATTATTACAGTCGTCTGTCTCTTAAACAAACGAAAATTAATCCGAGATGAAAATCGAGGACTGGTGTTCGAATTTCTGTAGCATTTACTCCGACGACCATCAATTGTTTGTCACAATGCGAATGGAGAACACTATTCTGGTCTATAAGGGCCGCCGTTTCATTCTCCCGCAATCTCGCTTCAATTATCGAAACAAAACTTACGGCTTGAAAAATAAAAACGAGAAAGAGCGGATTCAAACGTGGACCTGACATGTAAATAGGCACGTTTCGAAACCACATAAACGTGCTTCGCGTGGTTCTCTTCTTTAGAGGTCGTCCTCCGTTTTCGAATTGATCGTTAACCGAACGGTCTTTTAGTAACCCCTAATGGCGCAGCCGTTTCCAAAGTGAGAGAGAGAGAGAGAAGAAAATAAATAAATAAAAACTTGAGAATCCATCACGCTCTCATTTAGGTCGCAAGCTTCGCAATTCGGTAAGACACCCAATTCTCAAAGAAGTAGGTAGATTGCAACAGCATACAGCATAAGTATATATTGTTATCATTCTCCTCGCAGGCGAGGCACGCCTTCATCCTATTTTTCCTTCGGGTGATTCACGCTTTTGAAAAAAAAATTGCACCACCAAGCGCGCACTCGAAACGAGTCGCTCGAATCACTTCATTTGCAATGACCGACCTCTCCACTCGGACTTTTTCCATATCTGCATTGCCGTCTCCCACTTTTCCTCCCTCTTTCTCTCCCTCTCTACCTCCTCTCATTTCCCTTTATTTTCTTTCAGAGCTCTCCTTTACCCTCCCTCTCCCCTCTTTTTTCCCCCATCCCCAGATCCGCGCGTACATCCATCCACGTTGCCTATAGCCACCGCTGCCGTTAAACGCCATTAGCCATTCCGGTTGACATACTCCGCACAGTGGATTACTGTTATTGGCGGTCGGTCACAATGAGCGTTGTCATGAGAGCCCACGGATTTTTCTCCTCATATCCATTCCGGTGATTTTCTGCGCGTATATATCACTGCCGAGACTTAGGTAATCGCCCTTTACCGCCCTCCCATTCCCCATCTTTTCTCCCTCTGTCTCTTTCCTCTCTTTGCCACGCAACCAGTTGTTCTCCTGTCAAAGGCGTTTATTGTTTTCCGTTTGTTCTCCGAACGCCAAAGGAGCGTGTCGCAGACGGAGGGAGTGAAGGTGAATGAAACGAACGCTAAGATTAAAAGAATTCCGTTCCCTTGCGACGGAACGTTAATTATCGGAGGACGTGAGAAATGAGGTCCCGGGTTCGCATCCCGCCTCGGGGAGTTTGATGTTTAATTCCCACCGTATTTTGAGCGGTTCATCGTCTCCTCCAGCTATAGAAATATCCTCGTTGCGCGATCAATCTTATCCCTCGATCTTAATGTAATTCAGAATCCGGAATATTTTAACGGTAAAAATATCACGTCGTTACGCATGTTTTTTTTTCGTCGCCTGATAAATAGCGCTCCGCTTCGGAACACGAGTGACTCTGACCAAACCAGTTGAGGTCTTCAATGGGAGCTAGTTGGCATAACCAGCCGTGCGGAATCGAGGAGTCCGGGACGGTCACGCGTGGATGAAAACGCAGAATGCCCCCCACCAGACAATGGATCATTTGGTCGTGATTTAGAAAAGTTCAATAACTCTTACTTCGCATTTAAGTTGACGCCTGTATTTAATTTCAAAATCGATATATTCTTTGCAGGTTGTTATTGTTATATATTTCCTAGGAATTTTTCTTAACATATAGCCTCGCAAAATCGTCTCGAGTATTAGCATCGATTGTTTCACGGTTCAATTTTATCATTTATTTATTTATGGAGATTTTAATTGATCTAGTCTTATTTATCTAGCGGACATTGCGTCGATATGTTTTTGGTAACATTGTTTTTTTTAAAAAAAACCGTCGGTTGATGGATGAGTGTTCTCTAAAATTATCGTGGACGCCTATTTTTTGTGCTTCGATCTTTGGAAACGGATGTTAAGAGTTGCGTGGACGGGAATGAGTCTTGTACAAGATTTCGAGTAATGAAGCTTGCGAGTAAAAGAATGTTTTTTCATTCTTCTCGCCTTGATATCCGCCACGGACAGCTGAGTGGCAGGGTTCAATGATTTGGATTCTGGGAACAGTAGTCTTGTCACCCATTTGTCTTGATGATTCTCTCAATTGCTCCCGCTCACATTTCTTACCAAGGTTCCTCAAATAGCCGGCATGAGTCGCTGGGAACTAAGGCTACGTGTCACTCATTCCCAGCAGCCAAACCTCTCTAGAGAGTTAAAGTGATTCAAATTAGTGACTGCAGAGATCTAAATTTGTGATCCGTAGTCTGGGGGAATCCTAGGGTTGGAATTAGAGAATTTCCGGCGTTTTAAAAATTTATGAATTTTTAATCACGTATATGATACAAACTCAAGCGATGAAATTGCCAGTGGCAATTATAAATAGACGTTGAGTTTTAAAATCTACAAGTTTTGCCGTATTTTTATCACACGATAGATTTTTCGATTAAGTCTTTATGATATTTTTATCCTAAGCTTGCAATGAACCATTCCGTTCTTTGGCAATTGCGAAGTGGACAGTATGCCCTTATACCATATGGTCATGAGTTTGTATCCCGCTGAGAGCGCATTGTCTCTGATGTCATTCAACGCTCACATGCTTCGTCATCAGTCAAACCACCTTTTTGCATATGAGTTAGAAAACTACCTCGAGCTAAAAATGGTCACGAATATATTGCACCCTTTAGTGTCAGCATAAGACTTCCAAATACGAAAGGAAAATTTCAACTTGAAAAAGTGCATTATTTCCCAGTGTCCGCGACAAGCTAAGAACCAACATTAATGCTCGTTTAAAATTCACGAATTAATATACGATACATATACGTTTTTACGGTATGATAAAAACGACAAATAGCGTTAGGAACTGGATTAGTAGAACGAAGAGAAGGATAGATGATAGGACCCTCTGTCAGCCATTTTTCCCTGGGATTTTCAGGGTATCGTGTAATATTTATTCCCTTCATCACTCGTGCGCATGCAGTAGAAAAGAGAGCCAGTGTAAACTGTTGCTGGTTAAAAAATACGGGAAAGTGCGATGACTTTATACTCGGTGGCATCCCTTCCATTTCAGCCCCGTACATGCTCTCCCTCTGGGGTGAATTCGCCCTCCCCTCCCCTTCCCTCCCGCCAATCCCGCAGACCCTCATCAGTCTCACTCGCCCCATCCCCTTCCTCCGTCATCATCTCCTCTCAGTTGGTCTTCTTTATCCCATGGCAACCCCTTTGCTCGAAAAACTACCACCTCCCTCTCTCTTTCTCACTCCCTTTGTGTTTTTTTTCTTCCTGCCGACTTCATTCTTTGGGTATTCCGTCATCTCCTCCTCTTCCCCACCCGCTTTGCTTCTCCTCTTCATTTCATCCCCTCACCCTTTAATCCTCGTTTTTCTTCTTTGTCTCCACTTTATCACCGCTCTAAGCCGCTTGCTAAACCCTCTCAGTGCTCTTGATCAAAACCTTAGTGGAGGATATCTTAACAAGCTCCAGACTCGTTTTGAAACATTTATTACCTTATTCTGTCGTTGTCTACGTTATATAAACTCAAAATTTTTTCTGAAATGTATGGACCCTCCGATTTCTCACACATTAGACAACTGAGGTAAAATTGGAATTAACATTAGTTTTGATATGTGGTCGATAGGGATTGTTTCATTGCTGTGCAAACAGATGTTTGAGGTTTAATATCGAACTCGGCAAATTTTAAAGAGATTTTATATTTAAACTAATCACATATAGCACATTTATAAGAGAATTAATGAAATTAATCTTAAGATGTCCCACATGCGCTTTCTTCGTTAATTAAGGCACTTCTTAAGTGGAGTTAACGGTAGTCTTTTTTGTGAACCTTTTGTTAATTACGAAAAATTGGAACCTTTTATTAACTCGTATATTTTTGAGTAACATTTTGTATTGGCTCAATATCAAGCCGCAAAAAGAGAGAATTTACGCGTAGTTGAAAACATGTAATCATCATTAAGGAACGCATTAAACTCTCCCGTTCCGGTTTTTTGTTCATCGTGTACGTCCGTCCACGAAAAGGAGATTGGGATTTATTTTCGACCGTCAACTACGTGAATTGTTTCTTTTTTTTTTTTGGAGTCGTAATCTCCCTTTCATTACTAATAACTCTCATATCATCAAATTGAACTACGGACGAGAGAGAGAGAGAGATAGGGAGTGTCGTTAAGTTTTGTCACAACATGTCAGCAAGTGTTCTGTTAAAGTGTGTCTGAGTCATCAGTGGCGTAAAGAAGGTTCGGAGCGAGAGAGGGTTAAAAGGAGATCAGAGTGAAATGGAGGTTTCAAGAAGGCCTCTCTCTCTCTCTTTCACTCTTGTGTTTTTCTGTTGTGGTGGTGGCAGGCCGAATTCCTATCTTAATCTCCTCGAAGTGTAAAAGGCCATATTACTTATCCATCCAAGGGGAACTTCATTGCCCGGACTTAAAGCGTCTTTCCACTTCGTTGCGATGTGACCAATACTCACATGACGGGAAATGTTCAACCTCTCCGCCGCGGTAATGGCTGCGAGATATTAATTCGAGGGAGATAAATTATTTCAATACACATGACGCTTTTATTAGGAGGATCGAAGCGTTAGATAAAAGTTAGCGTAGCGCAGATGGCGTTCATCGAAGGACGAGACCTTTTTGTATTACTTCAAGTTTCTCTCGAAGAAATGTATCGGGGCATTTTTTTCCTCGTGTTCGTTAATGATCTCATCGCTGGCAATAACTACGGGATTACTGAGAAGTAAACTGTGGTGGAGGCGGGAATAATTTGCAAACGACTAAAATCCATTAGAGGTACATCCTAAAATTGGCACCGCCGTGAAAAGTGTTCCTTCGTTGATATGTTGGAATCAGTGGCCAAATGAAGATAAAACTGATCGCATCGTCTTTCGAGGGAGTATTATTCCATTGGTTAAAACGGCAGAACTGCGCGGTGGTGGTCGCATTCAGTCACGACCAAGAAATTACACGTTGGCTGGTAGTTACGGAAATCGCGTTTGGAGTTGTTTGGTTTTTGAAAGGGTAGATTCAACCATAAATGTGTTAATTTCTCCTTCGTATTTGTTGGTTGGGCGCGTACCTCACATAACAGGGCCTGTTTGAGGGAAGATTGAACAGTTTAGATTGAATGAAACCGCAATAAAGAGGAGATATTCGTGAAACTGGCGATGTTGAAGTGTTTTCATGACTCTTAATAGCTGTCGTTAAAGTCATCTCAAAATAAAATTCAGTAAGCAAGGCAACGTCTCACATGGTCAGATTTTTGAAGGATATTCTTATGAAGTTGGCGAGCTTAATGGTCGATCATCCAGTGACGCCGGAATGATTTAATTATCTTTTGTTCATTTCGGAAATAATTATGATATTTTGTACATTTTTTATTTATTGGCTAATATCTTTTCATATTAATTTTAATAATCTACGTTGAGAAACTTTTAAAAATCAAACTTAATATCAGGTAAAAATATTCCACCAAAATGTGGAATAATGGGGGTGTTAATTTATGAGAATAAAATATATAAACTCTAATTAGGTTTGTTCATCTAACCATACAGTATAAAAAAATCGGTACCTACAACATACGTTGTACAACCTTTCTCATATACTAATGCGTCGTTTAGTTATCTTTAGAAAAATATGAACTATTTAGAATCATTATAAACATCAACATAAATAACTATACGAAATTTGATGAAAATCGTATGAGCCGTTTCTTAGAAAATACAATTGTTGATAAAGTTGCCCAAGGATAAACTAGCCTTATATTCATTTTTTGAGAAATGTGAACTATGTAGTATATATTATTGCATACGTAAACTCAAGCAACTGTACGAAATTTGATCAAAATCGATGTAGCCGATTTTGAGAAAATCTAATTGTTGTTAAAATTGGCCAGAATAAACTGCCCTTAATTATTGTGCAATGTCAACCATTTCTTAATAACTTTTATTCTGTATGATAAATGCCTAAGTACGAGATTTCTTCGCTCTACCGTTTAGTCTCTAGACCCGCGAACAGACAGACTCACAGACAGACGGCATTGCGAAAACCACTTTTTCGGACTTAGGTACACCTAAAACATATTTCCATCAAAATCTCGAGATCGAATTTTTTCGCAGTTACAATATTTTCTCAGTATACTTCGTATATGAGAAAGTAAAATCATACGATTCTCGCCACAAGGAATCTTAAATCCTGGACTGTGTAAATTTCAAGCCCTGTCGACGTATGAAATGCAATTAAATTCTATATCGAAGTCAAATACCTTTGCTGAAATTGATAGATGAACAGGATGCTATTATATCCGCTAATAAATTGTCTCCAAGGAACTAGATCAACTCCGGTGAACTGCTCAAGCTGTGAGTCAACACTTGCTTAATGGTTACCTTCATAAAACTTTTTATTGCTTTTAATTCCATAGATATGCACGGAAAATAATATAAATGACAAAAGCTTATCTTTTTGCATAATCGCAGTGGGAAACGTTGGAAGTAACTAACCTTCGCGAAAGACTCTGGAATACCGAGTGTTTATTTCTGCTGCCAAGTAACCTTCATTATTTGATCTCGCTTATTCAGTGTTACGTTTTTTTATTTTATTCGGCGATTTCCTCCCTTTTAATGCGCAGCGGTGAAAAGTAAGAGTGGACGTCCATGAAGTCAGCTCGACACGTTGTTTATAGACCTTTTGTCGTTTTCCACTTTGCTTTACTGTACATATCGCTCTTTTCCTTAGGAAAAAAACACAAAGGGATGTTTCCCCCTGAGCGAGTTCAGTGGGATACGTTTCTTGACGTAACATGTCAGTTGCATTTCGTCCTCTTGTCGGTTCTCGAAATTAGGACGGTGGGTCGTGTTAATTCGGGCCGGGGCACCCGACCTCGCTATTTCAAACGTGTAGGAGATTCGCCACGTCCCTCTCCCCTTAATTCCCCCGCAGTTTTTTCTCCATTCCGCTTCCTTGCCTCGGATTTGCTTATCTCTGTGTTTACATATTTTTTGTCTCATCCCTTTAATGGAACCAGGTGTACGAATGACACACGACTCCCGAGGACCGCCTTAATCTCTTTGTAATCCGCTGTTAACGCTTTTCCTCCTATCATCGATCATTTTTTTTTTTCGTTGCGAATCCGACTTCAAATTTATCTCTGGCGCGAATTTGTCGCGGGGCTCGTTTACATTTCGCAATTGCGAATAAATTAGGAAGGAGTAATTGCCGGTCTCGCTCGTTTCTTTCGAATCGGAAACGGTTTAGGGTCGGATTTCGATCGTCGCTTTTTTTGTCGCGCTTTGAGTTATCGCTTTTAATCTCCGCAGTGTCGCGAGTTGCGTGGTTGTGTCGGGGATGCTCTCTCGTGGTGAATTCCGTTTATTTTGAGTTGTTGGCGCTCCCGAGCAAGAAAGGGTATCCTTGTAACACCACCTGCCTTGGTAAAAATAATCATTAGGGACCTCTACTTTCTGTTATTTTTGGACAGTTTAACCTATTTCTCTTACGTTAGAGTAGCACACCATTGTTGTGTGTTGTTTTTTTAGATTTTCACATAAACATCCCATAATTAACTAAATGTGGAATTTCGGTTGTGTCAAAGTTAAGTGAGTTTTTTAAACACATTTTATCTTCATAATAGTGTAAAAGAAGCAATGAGGATATCGGGAAAAGATGTGACAGGTTCGGTGGTGTGAGTTAATAACTTTCCAAGAGGTATATTGATATTCTATATTTCATTTTGGCGTTAAATTCGTCGAATGATGCCATATAAAAACCGCGGTGTAGCGATTAATTTTAATTCCATAAATATAGTTTTAAAAAAGTGTTTTAGCGCTTTTTTCTAATAGAAATCGCCTATGTATTCAGTTCGTCTGTCCATCCGTCTGTTCGGGCAATATCATTGGACTCTTACGACTTGGAGAAGCTAAACTTTCAGGATCGATTGGTCTATATGAGAACTAGGCGTCGTAAATATAATTGATGGTTCTAGCATCGAAAAAATCCCTTAAAAGTAACATTACAAATGTAGGCAATCAGCAATAAGTCGCATCAGTGATTCTTGACTCCAATGGAAAGGGAGCAGTCGGTGAGAAAAGCACCTTATTTAATTCGCTTTTCACTTGTTTTATTAGAAAGTATCGATATTGACGAATTACTAAGACATTAATTCTGAATCTCTTCACATGTATGAATAGCGTGTGCTACGCTGCCTTTCTTTGGTAACATGATGAAACGCTTGGATCTACAGAATTATCTGGAACGACGGTCGATGATCCGGCGATAATGATTTTTTGAAATTGGAATTGCAGTTTTTCATCGCCCTTCTCCTCTGTCAGCAATTTTTTTTTCAAATGTCATTCCGACAATTATTTACCGTCTTTCTCTCTCTTTGTCGCGCTCATACACGCCCTCTGGCCGGCGTTCGCAGACTTCCTTATCGGAACCCGACTTCCTCGGAAAAGGTCCGAAGGCGTACCGCCTCGTTGATTTCCCCTTCCCAGAATTCCCTTCCTAAACAGGACTGGTCGTTGGCTCCTTTTCGTGGTTGTGGAGAAGAGGGATTGTTAGGAGGAGATAAAGAGACAGAGAGAGGGGTTAAATAGCTCAGAGATAAGCGCCGTCCTCGCAATTATAATTCCGAGTGTTTGGCGACTGCATCTTTATCTAGTACGCTTCCGGTACACGATTCTCTCACACACATTGCGCATATTGTTGCTTTAATTACACTCGTGTGTGATATATTGCGTTTCTATTTTTTGTTATTATAATTGGACGATTTTTCAGAAATGAATGTAGTAAACTACGCAATAGATAAATTTTTAATCCATACAAACGCGTTGCACTTACGAAAGTTAGGGACTTAATAAATAAACGTGGAAGATGAAAATCATTTTCATAGCGATTGTCACTTAAATTGACGAAGATGAGGAAATGCGTTGCACTTACGAAAGTTGGGGAATTAATAAATAAACGCGGATGATGAAAATCATTTTCCTAGCGATTGTCACTTAAATTGACGAAGATGAGGAAAGAGACTCTTGTTAAATAAATATTTTGCAAAAATAAATGAACGGATATCATAGTCATTGCGCAAGCGTGATTGGTGTAGTCACTGTTGGATCGAATGAAGCATGTACATATTTAGTATGTGGTATTTTTTTAGGAGAAGCATATGCTGCATCTACTCTTAAAGATCAAGATAAGGAGAAACAAGACGCGAGGGATTGAATCGATTTGTACATGTCCAGCGGGAATGGAAATGGTTTTTTCTTAAAAGGTCTAACGTGCTCGAAGCCGATTAAAATTTAAATGAATCCTTTTTGAAATGTTATGCATTGAATTTAATAATCTCCCTTTATCTCTTGTTCTCTATTTGTTTCTGAAGTTGATCGGTGGAATAAATATAGCACCCAAATATGTAGTATTTGCAGTTTGATAAATCTGTTGAGCTTTTCAACTACAAAGTTACCTTCCTTAGTGACAATTTCTAGATCCGTGTGTATAACAAGGGTATACTTAGATTGCTTAATAATTCAAACTACAAAATTAAACAACTTTTTTTAAATTTAAATAAAAGGTCTAAAAATATAAAAGAATATTTTTTTCATTTTTAACCACTCAAGATATAACTTTTTTACTTCATTAACTGTTTCCATTGTGCAAGCATTGGAAAACAATTTGAATTAATGTCGAGGTCTTTAATACGAGTATCAGCATTACTTAGTATGTTTAACTAAGTTCAGGTTGTAATTTTTCGAATCACGGGATTCATCTTTGCCGTGGTCTTAAAGACTCCTAGTTAGTATTGCGTATCTTCCTAACGAATAAATATACAGCACTTTATAAAAACTTTCGCTGGCAGTATTGCTAAACGCCTTTATTTTCAATTTTTATAAATGATTCTTGATTATTGATTCTTAAATGAGGAAGAAATTTTTAAGCCCGCCGAAGAAAATTTCGATTCATTTTCACCTCATTGGCCGTATTTTACGTCAGCCTTGAGTGTTGTTTCCTTCAATTATTTCCTCGAAGAGCTATATTTTCCGCTCTCTGTGCCTCAAAATTGTTATAATCGTGACGAGGTTATCTTTTCATCCTTGGGCAGCTTGTTTGTCGTCATACTAATTATTGATGATGATGCGCGCGGTAAGGATCCCTAGTGTAAGCAAAGAGCTACGTCACGGAGCAGCTGCCCGCGTGCCGCTCCGTCATTTTGCTTCGATTTTATGGCTTCATCAGGCTCACGCTCTTCACTGCGGGATGTTTGAAAGGTGTTATAACACTGGTCACCTTTTGGGCGAATATTTATCCGACCCCAAGGGCTTTTGGATTGCAGGAGAGTGAGTCGGCGAATTCGAACCACATCCGCGGACCTTTAAAAAAAATTGTTCTACTCACCATTTCCAAAGCAAACAGTCTTTAATGCGTTTTGATATGATTTTTCTGGCGTCGTAAATCTGCAAACCTTGTTTCCTGGTTGATGTTCATCGTCTGTGGACGTGTCTGAAACATACTGTTCACCATGCTTGGTTGAAATTGTCTGAAAAGAGAATCTTGTATACAAAAGCAGACAGAGGCTAAAGTCACAAAAATCCTGCATCAGAGCTCTTGCCGGAGAAATTTTCACTCACGAAAATGCGTGTTGCTTTATTTATTCATTCTTGCTACTAAAAAAAATAAAATAAGTTGACGGCCTGCTCTTACGGTGTTACAGACATTGCGGGTGTGGCTCCTTTGCCAAAAATAACACGTCGAATGTTCCATTTAGACGATTGCGTTTGGTCCGTTCTTTTCTCTATTTGGCATTTATCCTAAGGACGTTACTTTTTGTCGACTCTTCATAAATTTAAATGCATCTCCACCTTCGACGACAAAAAAGATCCGATGGAAGGATATCGATCGACTCGGAAAGTATAACCAGGTTTTTTTTATTAAGGACTACGACACCGTCCACCACCATTCGAGGTGGGCGTCGTCTTCTGCTTCGTCGCCATTATTTGCATCGCCCTTGCGTCATTTCATGGCTTTCGCGCGCGTCCGACGACAGATTATTATACGGTTCCGATGCAGTCGCCATGTGGGAACGTGCGCTTTCCTGGAGCGGTTCTTATGATCGACGCGCCTCCCCCTCTTCGCCCCCCCTCTTCCTCTCCCACCTTCCCTTCCCCTTCACCCCTCCCTCCTCATTCTGTCTTTGTCCCTCTCCCGCCACACTTTCAACCACCGCACTCCACCCCTTTTCACCCGTCTTTCTCTTTCTCTCGAGGCCCACGCGGCGAAGTTGTAACGGCTTCTCGCGTGCGGGTCATGCATGGAGGCCTCTCCCCTCCTAACTAGGGAGGTGTAAAGATTTAAGTTCACAGTCTCTCTCACTTTCTTACTCAATCTGTTTTATTCTCACTTTTTCTGATCGATCGTTTTTGTCGGCTTTGTCGATCAAGTGAAGGGATCGTGATATAGGTTTGGGAACGTTTTTTGGCAATCCAATTAATATCGTCGTGTATAATAAGCCGTTTCCTCCGAATAAATGTGCGCGTGCATTAATTCTCCGCTTTTTTTTTTAAACGTTCTTGGCTGGAAACGATCGATTTGATTGCCTGTCGTGTTTTTTGTTATATGTTGGGTGGATAAGCTTCGTGCTCCTGGATTATGGATGCCCAATCGGGTTGTCCTTAAAATAGTTTTTTACGCTCATGGAGTTTGAGGGAGCATGAGTTGACGTATTGTCGGTATGTGTCTAAAAGTAAAAGTGTATTATAAATGTGCTCTAAAAACTCCAGGTTTTGATATTTTGGTCTATGATTTTTCCGCACCTCATTTTCAGTTAGATAGGAAAATTAGGTATAGTTTCATATTCTCTACTTTATCATTCGATTTTCAATACCTGCAAAAAAAAGGGCGTGGAGATTGTAATTGATGAAGTTGACCTAATCGTAATAATTTTCATTGGAATATACAAGGCAGTTGTGGCATGTCTCACGGGTGAAACGTTGCTCGAAGGAAACCCAAATCTTCCTTTTTTCTAGAAACCAAAAGCAAATCTTAGTTTTTAAAGAATATGGTTAGTCACTGAAATTGAGAAAGGGAGATTGTCAGAATATCGGATAAAAGGGCGAAATCGGAAGACTGCCGCGCCGAAGGAGGTTGTGGTGATAATTATGTCGAAACTACGATCAGTTGTGTGGCATTTCTATTGTCTTCCCTGATACTTGTTATTTCAACAGTATTTAATCGTGCCAGTAAATGGATGCTTAAGAAATGAAAATGTAGATAAAAGTGTTTGATTATTTGTACTGAGTAAATCTGGTGCGTTGGCGGCACGCTGTCTGCTCGCGCTTGTGTAAACCGTCGTATTCTTAATGTGAAATCTCTGTCTCTGCTGTTGGCGAAGGGTGTGTTATCTTTATGGTGCGCAAATATTGTTATCGGTGTGTTTACAGTGAGTTTTAAGGTCGTGAACTTGAGATTTCCTTGTCACCATCATCCTTAAAAATTACTTGAGCGCAGTTAATGGTGTTTTGAATGTCATAATTAGACGCATTTCAAAGAACGAATTAATTAATTTTAATAACTTCGCTCGAGATGGCAAACTTGTTCATATGAAAGGACCATCTTTCCGGTGTTTACATTCTGAAGTTCGAAAATGAAGTTTTTTCCATTTGTGTCATTTTTCACTTTTATTACGACAACATAAACTTAATTTTTCCTTCTAATAATGTTTAATAGATATCCAAACGCAAGCCGTATTTTGTATGATTTTTTATACTGCTATAGCATTCATCTCAAAGAAATAAGTAAATTTCTTTTATCTCTAAAACTACTTGTCACGAACTAACGTAACGCTGTATTCGATTTCCTTTCAGATTGTTCTCCTACCTGATAAATTTTATTGACCGTTTATTGATTGACATCCTTTTCTCCCAACTACCAATAACTTTCGTCGCATGATCAAAGAAATTTGAGGTATACTTTATCTAGACAAGAAAAAGCATTGATAAAAAAACAACTTTTGCATAATGTGCGTGATTTCGGCCTCAAGGAATAAAGTAAATCAACTTTAAAAAATCAATTGACTTCGTGTTTGCTCACAGCGACTCAAGGGATGTTATTGGGAGTATTTTAGGTCACCTTGAGTTCAGGTAACGCATCTCTTTCTCGGCTGTTAAGAAGATAAAAACAGTATGAAAATACAATCCTAAAAGCGTCTTGTCTTCTCAAAGAATTTTATGACATGTCTCGTAACGTTTTTTCCCTTTCACTCTTCTATCAACGGAAAGGCTTGTAATGATCCTCGGAGGAGAAAGAAGAAGAAAGAATGTCGAGCATTTTTGCGATTCCAATTTCTCCTCTCCATTTCTTTTTGCGTGTCTCCCTCCCTTCTCCCCATTTCTCTCGCATTCTCCCTACCCCCTTCCGATCCTTTCCCATGGAGATTTACGGCCCCTTCCTCTTTTCTCTAATGAAAGCGAGGGAAATTACAGTGCCTTGATGTCTTTCCTCCCTTCCTGATGCCGTTGCCTGGAAAAATCTTTAATTGGAGGAAGCAATGTCATGCAGGTGCAGTGGCTGCTTCCTAATCCTTCCATTTCATTCCACCCATGTTCCACTCTCTCCTCTCCCTGTCCCCTTTTGTATGAAATGATCTATTTGTATTGGCTAGGAAAATCATTTATTTCGCAGCTTTTCCAAGTCGCATTCAATTAATGAGGAAATATAACTTAAGGATATACCATCTTCTTGGGACGACACCCGTGAGACTTTTTTTGAGCGTGTTGTTGGTGCTTTTTCCCATGATAGGGAGATGTATCGGAAGTGTTTTGTTTTTAACGACTACACTGGTGTTTGACGCAAGCTATAACCGTTCGTTTTCCATTGATAGTTAGAGGCAAGGAATTGCAATTTCGCAGCGCTCCGTCTCGCGTAGGCGTTTATTTTTCACCGTAATGGGATATAAGGGATTTAATTTATTGCTCCAAAAACACCGATTACTTAATTAGATTGCTTTATTCGGGCAAATTGTAGACGACTTAGGTAGGTTTTTATAGTACTATCTTGTAACGTTACCTAACCATTAGGGATACAGTGTTAGGAATCACCATTTTTACTTAGGTTGGGTATATTTGACGTACATTGAACACCGCTTTAGTTTTGGTAAACCTTGGGTGAATTATGCACACCATGAGTCGTTTTTGCCGTTTAAAAATGCAGAGGAAATGTGTTAATCTCTCTTGATTTTTTTATTCTATGTACGTGTATGTGTGTTCTATAAAAATTAAAATTAATATTTTAGAGAGCGGTGTGAAAATGATGTTTGCGAATTTATGTGCAAGATCGAATCGATAATGAAAAGTGTATTTTTATGTGCTTAAAAAGGCGATCTTTGCTGAATTTCCACTTGAATCCATAATACTCTTGGTTTCGTTAAACTTCTGGAATAAGTGTTTAACTAAGTTCTTCACATTTTAATCATTTTTCTAGTCCATTTCTTCCGGTCATGTACGTATCTCTTTCTCTTCTTTTCCCTTTCTTCTGCCTCACTCCATCCCAATCTCTCTTCCTCCTTTCTTCTTCCACCTCTATTCCTCCGTCTCTTATTTTCCTCCATCTCTCTTCTATTCATTAATCTCTCTTCCCCCACCTCTCATTCCTCTCTCGATGGCCATTCTGCATCACCTTGCCAACTGTTCTTCTTCTTGCGGCAGGTCGCCATTATCTCTATTTCTCTCCCTCCCTCTTTCCACTTAACCCCCTCCTCCCTCGTTATTTCCCCCCAAAGGGTACAAGAGAGGGATCAGGAAAGAGATGCTGCCTCACCTAATTACCCACAGACTATTATACCTCCGGGTCTCGTGTGTTTCCTGACGAGAAACATGCGAAGCATCTTCACGTTGGGGAATGGGGAGGTGCGCTTATTCCCCTATCCTTTGTTCCCTCTTAAGTTCTCACGACCACGAAATTTCATCGTAGCGATTTTTTATTCCGAGGGAGATTTCGCGTGGTTGACGAGGCCCCATTCTCCTTAGCCTCCCTCCGCCCCTTCGGGATCTCCTAGTCTCACCCCTTAACACTTTTATGTCTCGGTGTAATTTTATCGTGGTGGGATATCTAAAGGAAGGGGATTATGGTTGTGCCTCCTAGTCTCTTGCGGTACAAAAAAACCTGCCTGCTCTTAATGTTTATCCTTGTAAATGTCTACCTAGATGCGTGTTCTCTGATAAATGATAAAAACGGTTATCTGCTATGACAATAACGGAGGCAGAATTTATGAAAGGAGGTTTTCGGATGGGACTCCGTCTTGGCTGTGTAGTTTGTGCGTGTTTCCTGTCTATCAAATTAATTTTAAAGTTTCAAAGGTAATTAGCCACTCTTTACTTGTATTTCGCATTTTCCACCGTTAATCTTGTAATTTTACATCAAGTTGTGAAGTTAGCAATGCTGGTAATTATGGATACAGTACGGTTAATATTTTGCGATAGTATTTTAAAATTCAAAGTATATTTTTATCGTTGTCTAAAAGTACTCGTACTTCTTTACAATTAGTGTTGTAGCAGTCACTATTATATCAGCCATGATATATGTTTAATGCAGTTATTTTTATTAAAGCGTCTCCGCCTGTCCAGCTTGGCCCATATATAACAATTATTAATTTTAGAATTAACATTCTCGTACCTTACAAGTAGTAATGCAGTACTTAAGATATCTCATGGTTTTATTTTCTAAAATAAAATATATCCTCTTGAAATGTTGGCCGTCATCTTAAAGGCAAAATTAAATACTGAGCCTTTCAGATAAGTGATAGTTTTCGATGTGAAAAAAACTAGACTCCCGCTGTCACTTTCTCATTTAAATATGCTTACCTTAATCGGAGACCACATATAGCCCACCGCCCACCAAAAAATTAATATCTCGTCCAATTTTTTTCATCGCTACCGAAACGGTTTCCCTCCTTAATGGTCCATTCGCTACACTCTCCCGATTCGCCTCGCGTGCCGAGGAACTAGTCCAAAGGAGAGTGGAAGGAGATAGACTCCCTTACACGCGTGTTACCAGCTGGAATCGCTCTAGGGCAGTGTTCTTCAAACTTTTTCCATCGCTATCCAGTAGAATGTCTCGCGAACCAGTCGATGGGAAGGCAACATTAAGAAAAATACGTTCTTAACTGAGTTTTCATTGACTGTCCATAAAAAGTAACCCGTACTAAAATACTGGCATTTATATAATAAGACCATTTAGTTTCTTGTAATTTTGACACGTTTCAGCCGGTTGTGCATTGAGTGCTCATATTTTTCTCATGAGCCTCGCGACCCAGTAATGGGTCGCGACCCGTACTTTGAAGGACACTGCTCTAGGGAGATGAGGAGCGAGAGAAGGAGGATATGGTGTGTGTTGCTGCTATAAACGCCTATCTAACCTTATCTTTTAAGGATCTCATCTTCTCGACCCTGCGTTCCACCACATAGGAAACGTGCGCAATCGAAAAATAGTCTCCCGTTCTTCTTATTCTTTTTTAAAAATCCGTATCTACTTTTCGTAAGTGGCCTTAGAATTTTATTCTCATTTGTTAGAAAACTGAAACATTTCATAATTTTTTATGCGTTGGATTGTCGAATTAAAACCGGATTGGGTAAACTTTTTATGTAACGGGCCTTTGAATGGCATGCTGTAAGGCCTGGAAACTGTATACAATGTGATTGACAGTGTCCGGTTATGCAGAATGAACTTGCTCATCTTTTGTTAACCACGTTTGACATACTATTAATCCAAGACAAATTTAAATCCGTGTGATTCGTGGTTTAATCTTTTGGCCTAACGATGTGGTCAGAAGTCAGAATTCTTACTAGGACTCAAGTGATTAAGAGATTCTATATCATTATGGTTTAAAACAAGTGTAAACCACTTTTTGGCATTGACATTGGCTACCCTTTAAATTAACAAAAATTAAATTTGTAATTATTAAATTACACGTATGACGGCCTGCATAATATATTCTCGCGGGCTGTATTTTGCCGACACCTTATTTCAAATATGTATGTTTTTTATCTGTCGTTGACCAGTTAAATTCCAGTTTCTTTTCCTCTGTAAGTTCCAATCCATATCTCTCAATATACACCGTAAAAATAATTATACGAAAAATATATTTCACAATGGAGGATATGTAGATTTTCGAGTGTTTTTTTGTCTCATAGTTATGAATCGCTAACTAACTAACCTGTATGTGGTTCTCTTCAAGGTGATATCATCAACGTGTGAAACATACTGTTCATCGGAAAAATTTTTCTTTTCTCGAAGCACGACCCCTGCAACGTGTGTTGATCCCACTATCTCCCTTGCGGCCTCGGAGGGCCAATAGAATTTCTTAAGCCCCTTCTTATCTTCAGACATTCCCAATAGGACGTGACTCATCAAACATCTTCCTGACCCTCAAAAACCCGCGACGAAAATGGGATGCAGTGCGTCGCTTATTTGGCGAAAGGAGGAGGTATTTGGGAGGAGGAGAGAGGGAGCGTTATGTCTCCTTCCTTATGAGAGGAAAAAAATGGAGAAAAGATTCTATCTCCGACCTATTCGGCAGCGAGTGACTCGTGACCGATGTACTCTGTGCACGATTGCTTCCTTTCCGGTCCATCATGAATGGTTCCGTTCATATCGCATTTCTTCCACACGCTTATCCATTTTTGCTTCTCCTTCTTTCCTCCCGCCGTTCCTCCCTCTCTCTCCCCCCTCCCTCTCTCTCCCCCCTCCCTCTCCCTCCCCCCTCCCTCCCTCCCTCTCCCCCCTCCCTCCCTCCCTCCCTCCCTCCCTTCCTCTCTTTCATACATCACATTCCACGCATAATTACCTCAGTTCTTCCTTCCGATATTTTATCAATACTTGTCAAATACTATGCCCTATTTTACCTCCCATTATAAAGTTTTGCTGTTCACGCTGCGGATACGCGAATAAAAAGAGGTCTTTTCGAAACTTAGAAACTTTTTCAATACCCTGTTGAACCAAAAGATTGCCAGTTTTGGCGTGTGACAGGGAAGTAATTGCTAAACTAACTCAGCTGTGTTACTGTTTGCAGTTTTGATTGCCATTTACAAAAAAATTGGATTAGTTTTTAAGAAAGATACGCAGCTGTTACTTGCCATGTTGCTAAGGAATTTACAAGTAACTTATGATAACAGCTTTCGGTGTGGATTTATGAATATTATCGAAAAAAAACTTCCGAACCGCTCTTTTGGTATTTTCCTGCATGGACTTAACCACCTGGTTAACTATTTATACTATGAGTAATTATTCGTTTTGAGATTAGAACTGATATGTGCCATTCGTTGTTCATTTACGTTTGCATAACTAATGATGGGTTTTTTTCTTCTTCCAAGCTTCTGCCGGCTTAAAGGGCTTCTATCCTCTTTTTAGCTTAAAATTTATGTCGCACTTTATCTCGACAAGTGTAATTAGGATACAGCCGTTTCATCGCGCCATTCCCTACCTTCGTCCAATTCTCCTTCATCACTCCCTCTCCCTCCCTTCGCCCACACTCCCTAACCGCACATCCGTTCCATCCCCGTATCTATCTCATACTCCCTATCGTTGCCGTTCGCCCAATTCTCCTTTTTCATTGCCGTCCCACGTCTACATAAAACCAATCTCCCTTAAAACGTCCTTTTTCTTCATCCCTCCGCGCTCATCCTTACCCATGTTACCATAGATATCTTCGCCTTTGGTTATTTTTTATCATTTGATGTAAACCGCTTCGAGATATGTACCGCGCCAATAAATGTCCCCTATGTACACGCTATCAATCGGCTAGTTAACGCGTCCGTAATGCTTTTTACGTCGCCCACTATCTCGAGCGATAGACCGAAAAACTTCAACACGAGTGTCCTGAGGTTATCGGAACGTGATCGCTTTCCAACTCCCAGGGTGAATTAGGATCAAGGATGTAAGTTAAAAACGTGCATTTTTGTTTCAGTTTAACAATGTGATTGTAATGGCTGCTTTATTTCGTGAAAATGTTTTATTTTATTATTTATTTTAAACGATTAGAAAAATCTTCTGATATCCCATATTTAAGCTGGTTTCCGAAGGAAGCATATCCTTATGAACTGATCGTGCCTGTGGTTTGTGTCCGTCCCCCACTAATCAATTTTGCATCAGTGAACCGATTTTCATGAAACTCGGTATAAGTCTTGTGCTACCAGGAACGTCCTTTCCAAATGCATGCATAGTATTTATGACATAATATTATGAGGTGAAAATATAGAAGAAATGACACTGCTATTGCAAATTTGGAAAAAGTTTCGATTATTTTACTACAAATATTTAAAAAAATCAAATTAAAAATAAATGTATTAGTCCTGACCTGTTCTTCCATTCGCTTGCGTATTATATCGAGTGTCGGTCAGCTATTCCGATGCTTATGAGAAGCATGTAGTCATTTTTCAGCGTGTCTCAAACTTATGGCATTTGAAACTCGGTTTTTTATAAATTCAAAGTATGTAGTTTATCATTTCAAGTGACTTTTATCATAAAATCGAATCGCTTCAAAGAATACTTTGTGTTTAAAATGGCCGGAAAGGCTAGATATAGGATAATACAAATTCATTATCGAAAGTCTCTCCCATCGATCGCCTTTCTCTTTTATCCCACATTGTACATTACACGTTGCTCCTCAACCTTGAATTTAAAAATCGCATTACTCATTTTCCCGTGCCGTGTAGTTTTATGCACTCCATAGATCGCTCTTAAAAATGCGCCCCGGGCGAATTTAATGCTCTCGTGCTTTACGAGATCGATCGGTTATTGGCGAACAAGGGACCCACGCGCGGAACAGAATCACGTTCCCCAATCTAAGTGCTCGAACGGACTTTAAAATGATCGAATGATCGAGCGATCTTTCATTAGAGCAGCGCGTGCTTTCTCACTCTGTTAATCCCTTTCAAAAAGTGAACGTATAGCCCTCGAGTTCTTCATGCACTCGCAATCATGCAATTTTTCCTTGTCCTGGGTTCGCTCCGCACTAAAGGTTGCGCGTTTATTTCTCTCTCTCACCAGTCACTCGAAATATTTCTCATCTATTCTTTCCGTAATCCTCTCCTCGGACTCATCTTTCCTCCCACACGCTATTTGTTGCCATTGTTTTCTCCTCTCATCCTCTATATCCTTAATATTCCCGTTCCATCTCCTTCCTCCATATCCTCATGTCATTCTCCATTCCACGTCTCCGAATCCATCATCGACCCGATGCTCGATTCATTAACCACGCCCTTTATTCAAACTCGTCTCCATTTCATCCCTTTCCTATCCTCGCCCTCCCTTTATAATACCCTCTGTCGCTGCGTAACAACCCCTCCATTTCTCCCTATGTGCATGGAATAATTAAAAGGATCCATTCGCTGTCTAATGCGCTTTTTCGGCCTTTTATCCCCTTTCTACCATATAGGAAGAAAAAATACCTTTCTTATCGTTTGGTCTACGATTTTCATAATGCTAAATGCTGGTAATTTAGGAAGCCAAACTTAATAACATCTCCATTTATAAATTTTCTTGCAATATAGAAAAAAATACCAAAACGCATTGGTGGAAAATAAGCCCATTTTCTCGTCTTAAAATTTTTTTCTCGATAGAATGAAATATTTTCGTTTGAAAGAACGGTTTGTGCCTATGGATGCCATTTTGGTGCATGCTTAAATCCTAAATTTCAACAGCCGAGTCATCAACTCGATAGTAATCATATTATCAGTAAGTTCAGTTCCTTCCAAATATTTCAAGAAGGCTACATACTAGCAATATATTTAGTCTCTCTTAAGTGTCTCGCAAGGTCCCAATAGTGATAACTTCTTCGCACGTGTACGAAAATATTTTCGATTTAAATTATGCTTCATTAGCACTTTTCATTTTTAAACCCCTTGTTGTGCCGTCATCACGGCAACCGACAGTACATCTACATCATACCCTGCAATGTAATGCAGTACCCTAAATGTAAGAAGAGAGTATACAGTCTCAATTTCGCCCTAATAAAGTCGTTTGTCAGTCTGTCTGTCTGCAAGTCACCTTACTGGTGGATGGCAGGGGGACGTGTGTGTCGTCGTTCCTGTTGCAATTTATCGAGCGCCAAGTAGGAGAATTTTTTCATTACATTTATTCATTTACTAGTTTTTATAATAGGTATAATTTAATTTTCCTCCCTGGGATAACTGCTGCCCGTACCATATCATTTGGACGCTCATTTCACTCCGGTCACAATAGCCGGGTAATTTAATTTTATTCTAGGGGTGCTATATATCCTAGTGGTCCTTCGATTGGAGAGTACGTCGTTATTATCCCTAAATGAATCCTCTGCACCAATTACTCACGCCGGGATGTTCTTGTGGACTTTCTGCCCATTAATAACTGTCTGCCTCGTCCTTTTACTCCCCCCTCGCTTATACTCTTCATCAGTTCACGCCCATTTGCGTCTCTTTTATCGAGTCACACGAAATTATACTGTCGGTTGTTTCGTTCGGTTGTGTCTCTCGTGGCGGTCGATTGACCCGAGAATCCATAAGAGGCCACTTCCTAGCCTCTTTCTTAAGCCTACCATTCCTCACTAATTGCTAACTGTCGTCGTAATGTCCCTTGCTGTCCAAATTAAACACATCTAGCAAATGGGTGCCATTAATTCAACTGTTCCTGAGGAAATATGTCTGATTTTCACAATAATGTGTAGATCTGTACGGAAAGAGTAATTAGAATAATTAATATAGATATAGGTTAGTCAGAAAAACTTAATCTTTCTTGAGGAATTGTTGAGTTTAAAGCATTGGTTGAACATGTGAGCTCAGATTCGGGCTGATATCAATGTAGTGAAACTGGTAATTGCTAGAGGTATACAAGAAATAATCGCGTTTCACCTACCAAATGGCTGTACTTGATACCGATGAAAATAATGTTTCTTCTTGTTAGAGTCTGCGATCGGCGAATTACATTTGACCACGTGTATTTGAGCCGAAATTGACAGATAGTTGACTCAACAGTTATGCGGCTGGCTGTAGGAGCTGCCTAGACTCCCATTTAAGCACCTAAAATACTTTCAAACATGATTCTATTTTTTAATCATGCCTTTATTCGGAAGATTAATGTTAACTTGCACATTGTAGTACGTAAAGGAGGGGGAAGCTAAGTGTGAGGGGGGGGGGGGGGAGGGGAAGAGCGAGTAACGGGCGACAGCTGCCACCTAAACACACGCATACGCACGCATCCTTTTCCCTCCTCCTTATCTCCCTTTTCCATTCTCCTCGTCTCCCTCCTCCCTCTCTCACTCCCCTCCCATTTCCCTCCCGTCTGCATGTGGCGCCGCCACCCGCATTCCTAAATCCTCCGTCCCTCTCCCCCACCCTTTTCTCTCCCGCTGTTTTTGTGCTTGTGCCTCGTCCATGGAAACCACGTTTCGAGATACGCCCATCTCTTCCTTGTCTCTTTCTGTCTCTCTCTCTCCCACTCCCTCAATCTGAGTGCCGCCGAGATAAGCGATTTCCGTGTTTTGAATTTTCTGTGTCACACGCACTCTCTTAATCTCGCCGTTTTCTATTTATATTTCTATTTCCCTATAAAATGGAGGATCGGTCTCGTGGATAGGCAGTTTATTTTTCGTTTTGTTTGTCCAAGCACATCGCGCGTTTTTACAGATGGGGTGCGTTCGGTATCATTTGCATATGTGAAAACAATGAGATTCGCAAGACTCTTTTATTCATGAATGTATTTGGAATGTTTTTCTCTGCCGCAGATGAGTGACGCGGTTTCATCAGAATGCTAATTGTTATGCTATCAAATTCAGGAACAGCTTTAAAAAACTGTATTGTTCCTCTGAAAAATGTTTGTTTTATGCATGTATCTGAAATTCTATACTTTTCATGTCGAGTCAGTTAATAAAAAGACATTTTTAAGATAGGGAGAGATAGATAAAAACATTATGTAAATTATTTGTATAAAGATTATTAATTACACGCCGATACTTCAAAGCTAAGAATAATCGTTAACAGATTTATTGAAGACTCATTTAAATGTACAGTTTTTACTTTTTTACTTGAGCTAAATTGCAATTAACATTTTAAGCCGTAATTAATCAAACGGCCGTTTTTCATAAAAATGCTGAAAAAATATGGTGTATTTACCTTTATAAAATTAATAGTTTTCCATTAAGATGCGAACTTTTCAAGGTAACGTTAACACTTATTTAATTAGCTATTGAGATTCAGCCGTCTCCCAAGTCGTTGTTGCCGAAAGGAAATTTACTGATGGTTCTGTGTTGTTCGTTTAGTTTTCATCCTCGCATTCCTTGCGTAATCAGTCTGCTAAGATTATCATCCGACTTTTGAAGAGCGATTTTGTAAAGCCTTATGGTCCTGAATGTTTCTTTCCTTGTTTTGACATTGAGTTCCTTGGAACGCACTAAGCAAGCTGAGAAATGTGTGTGTGTGCGTATGCGCGCGCTCGTGATGATTCTCATTCATCATGTGACAGGAAAACAACCTTCTTCGTTGATTGTATAGTGCCTATCACGTCGGAGAACCTCGTTTCGTTCCCATTCATCTTTTGTTGTCATGTGTTTCTGCAAATTGTTTTTTTTATTTACTCTCGACTTGATAAATGTTTTACTAAAGATTTTCTTCGTTTGCTGTTTGTTCGTTTCAAATTGGAAACAGTTGAGATGATTTATCTCTCATAAAAAACTGAAAGCTCTTTGACTATGAATATTATGTATTTTCTCCGAATCATTAGAAATTGTAACCAACTATGAAGTTGGAGTTATGTTGCCGTACTTTGAATATTGTGACATTCGTCTTAATTTTTAGTGGCGCAATCATAAATGATTTAGTTCTTTGTGAGTTACGAACGTTTTTGAAGCTTTGGATTGAATCATATTTGGCGAATAATGCGGTTTATTTTCCATTTATGGTATAGTTGTCAAAAATATTAGATTATTCACATTCACTCAATTGAGGAACCTATTCTTCTTGACGATAAAACCGGTTTTATGTCTTTACCAACACTTCTAACTTCTTAGATATCAATATACTGGTACAAATTGTCGAGGTGGGTTTTGTGTTTAAGGATATTAGAAGATACTCTTTTTAAGCTAATTAAGGAGTAATTCATTGTAGGATTGTCTTATTTAGTTGGAATGGGCTTTCGTAGGAATGCGATCCGACAAAGAACACCATCGATCGGGCAACTCCAGATCTTTAATAAGTCCAGCGCAGCAGACTCGGCGACTTGCTCGTATTAGGCTTCGGATACAACTTGGCATCCTTTTGGAGCCCATAGTCATTTTAGAAGAGGTAAGCATCCTATTCCATCTTTGTCTCGAGGAATCCTTGCGTATCGGGTGCGACCGAAACCGGCGACGGAATAATTGATGAGTCTATTGCTTCCTTCCTTTACGACTAACGGTTTATTTTTTAGAACAGCGACATCCTGTCTTTGAAGAATCTTTATAAGGCCAGCCCAAAAAATTATACTATCTCGGAAAGAAAGACGTAATAATGTGTATGGCACTTGGCCTAGAGAAGGGAGGACTTATTGTCGCTTCCTGCGGTCCATGGAAACTTAAGATCGTTGCTGTTGCTGCTCTCCATCTCAGAATAATTACTCCGGTAAGTATTTACGAGGGTTAGACTCCTGAAACCATCTCCAGATAATGGCGTATCTAATGGGATGTTAATCGCCCATTGTCCACTCGTCCTCATGACGTAAATTACTCGTATCTGCTTTCTGTCGCTCTGTTGTTCAAAAAAAAACCTTCTCTTGACCTTTAAGGCGCATCTTCTTCTCAGCGACTCCCTAAAAAAGTTTCCTGTACCCTCCGTTAATGTTAGGCCGTCGTTTCAGTCGCTATTTCATTTATTGGTGAAAAAACGAGTTCGCAGGTCATATTTTAATGATGAAGATCGATTATAATTTCCCAGCTGTTGACTAAAAATTATCCATACCTAAAGTGAATCCATCAGTTGTGCAGATTTTTTAGCCCGTGTCAGCATTAAATCATTTGTAATAATATTAATAACGGACTAAACTGCTGTAGAGTGCATTGTTATGTTTTAAGGATGATAAATTTTAAAATGGATGTCTTTAATCTGAAAATCTGATATCCGCAGTGAATATCACATTTTTGCGGCCTTAAAGATCTTCCTGTGTGGCCTAAGTCTACGTCGCCCGATCGTGTTTCATTTGTCACTTCAAAAAAATGCCAATTTTTTATTGCCTTACGTTCGTTTACGACATTCCAAACCAGAACATATTCTGTTTCCGAAACATTTTAGTCTTCTTGAAAGCCGACGCTGGGCATTTTAAGACTTCTGCCGTATAGGCGACGTCTTCTTTCTTCTTTTACACATGGGTTAAGATCCCTAAAAGGCCGCTCGTAAAGATTGACCCCCGGGTGCGTGCGGAGAAACATTCGGAACCTTTCTGCACTCCCCTCAGAGGAAGCGGAGGCTAGAAGTCCCTTTCAAGCCCTTCAACCCACCCTCATCTTATACAGTGTTTATATGTTGCTCCTTATTTCCTAGCAGAGAGGCGACCATCTTATCTCTGCTCACTTCTACTCATTTTAAGATTTTCGTTTCCTTGTATATCTCGCTGTCTTTCTTCATAAATTCATTTACTCAGCTAATGATACATAAAGTATCGTTATTTTTTCAAGTGAGAGTATCGATAGGGTGTATGTGCTATGTAATTCATGTTAGCTTTATAGAATTGAACAATACATACGTCTTCCTAGGCAATTGTCCTATCTTTGATATGACTAATATTATTATTAAGGCAGTCTGAATGCTTTACTTATCCCCTTATTGAATACTGGAATCACCCAAAACGCACGTATATTGCTTTTAAAGTCATGTTGAGCTCGATAATTCACCTCAGAATTTATCATTTTTTAAGCACCATCAAAGTCAGTAATCGAATCTTTACATTATTTGCAAACTCCAATAGCAAGTGAGTACTAAGTTTAGTTGCTGACGTGAATCTTTCTCATCTATCCCGTATTACTAATATTTCTTAAGGTATACTCAACTTTTTCCGCTTTTCATACGACAGTATCGTTTTTCCTCATTCCGCGTATGTTCCTGCTTTTTTCCCGTTGCTGTGTATCGATATATATATATATATGCAAAGGAACGAGAATGATTTATTTCGCACGTTCGTGCCTTTCCAAAATTCGCGCACCCCTTGCCCTTTCGAATGCTATTTATCTCGCCTCTGCGTCACTTTTACGTCCCAATCTCATTTAATCCGGCGAATTAATCTCACCCGTGCGAAAAGGTTTCCTCGCGTGCGATTTTTGCACGCGCGTGTATACCGTCCGACGGAGACATTTCCATCGTGGCGCTGTTGATTGTGAAACGTCGAGTTTTTTCTCCCTCCCTCTCTCTCTCTCTCTCTCGTTCGCTTTGTCTCGTGAGAAGTGGGCTAAAGGAGTTTTTATATTACGTATAAACTTAGCGACGTGAAAATTCGTCGCTTTTTTCACTCGGCGGTTCTCTTTTTCTCCTTCGAGTTCTCCCTCCTTTCGATTGCAATGTTAAAACCGAGTGGAGTGGAACGTTTCATTCTCATTCGACAGTTTTTAGCGACGTGCTCTAATTATTCGGGAGATGGTGTTTCGAGTGTCACTCCTGATGCCGGAACGTAACGACGAAGGGTCGAGGGTTGAATCGTGTGTAACAGCTATTCGTGGAGAGGGAAAGAAATGTTTGCACGTGAAGTTAACGTAATCACGTGATTAAATCTCATCCCGTCATTATATGTGAACAAAATGACCCAATTCGGCAGAGAATCGTCGAGCTCGTCCTATGGTTGAAAAAAATTCAATAATAAGAACTTAAAAATAAAAAAAGGAAAAACTGCTTATCTCGGGTATCTCCAATAGTCAAAGTAGTGTAGAAAGTAGATTCGGTGCCGCTAAAGACGGCTGCATTGCTGCCTAAATGCGCGTCTGGTTTTTCACAACTTCGTCGTGGCCCTTGGAGACACCCGAGATAAGTAGGTGCTTATTTCAATTTTTTCGATTTCTAAGTGATTATTCTTGAGATTGACCCAAGGCAGTGAGTGAATTTATCAATTAATTCAACATGTTTGCAGTATGGCGAGACGTATTTTGTAATCTATAGAAGAGTAGCGCACCTGAAAAGGTAGTTGAGTGGAACTCCTAAAAGATAATTCTTCCTGTTAGTTTTTCTTTATGTTAACGAGAAGTTTCAATGGTGTTTCAATTAGTTTGAGTTATTTTAGCCTTTCCGTCATGGTCGCGCTTTTACGCCGTACCGTAGTCTGATTTTGTTTCTCTCGACTAATAATTTATCACGTTCAAGGAAAAATAATTACAGTTGAAGGTAAAGGCACAGCAGATGGATCGGATTCAAACAAAAATCTCCCGTGATCACCGATGCTATTTATCTAGAATTATGATGTCTCGATGCGCTGCAGGTCATACGTGTTTAGTGCTCGCTCGCCTTTTCAGACTAACCCACATATCGCCGCCGCAGATTTTCTCGCACGTGGCGCATTTATTTCGCCCGGAGAAGCAATTTTGACGCAGGAGTGGTGCGGGACTAATTAAAATAAAGCCAATGCGACACCTCCTGCTTCCTACATACGCTTGCGTGCTTTGAGAAATTTAGCAAGGAAAAAATCTCTACTCCAATTTCTCTCTCTCTCTCTCTTTCCTCTTTTCATACCTCTTTAAATCCTCACGTGGACTTTTTGAGGCTCTCGTTTTTACTCCGCTATCCCAGTGGTCCCGTCCCAGCCGATAACGTCTTTTGCCCCCTAATCTTTTCTGGAACCTTTCGCGTGGGGTGACCGCGACAATTGACCATTGTTTCCCCCACTCTACGGTACTTTCTTTTTTGGAGGGGTGCGCATGCGCATTGCGACGCCGCCACGAAACCGTCTCCTGCCTAAAAGCCTAGAAAAGCGGCGGTTTCGTCATTGTTATGTATAAAGCTACGACGAGACGGGAGATGTTGAAAATGAATGAGATTTCAATTGCTTCTTTCTTTTAGTACGGTCATGGGAACCGAGTCCGCAAAATTGAAAAATCCTGTCCTCTTCACAAAGGGGTATTGTGTGTTAGTGCGTTGTTTCTATTTTCTGGCGATTCCGTTTGTTCCGACTAGTTGTCAAAATATTTCTTCTCTTTTTAGGGAATTTTTCTCATCGGTCATCTCTTTGTTGTTTTTCTAATTTTATTTGGGTCGAAAGAAAGTTGTCATTTGCCCGTTTTCTATTCGTACACATCGTGCGTTTGAAAAGCCTTTGTTGAAAACTCCCGCCATAGACTATCTCCCGCACCGATGCGTTTTTTTTAAATTTTCTAATGAAGAGTTCATTAGAGTCGATTTTTTAAATTTTTTTTCGAGTATTATATCCTTTGGAAAAACATTCTTACTCTTAAGTGAAGGAGGATTAAATATACGTTTTAAAACAAGTTTTTAATTGATGATTTCGAAATATTTTATTATTAGATTATTTTAAATTAATATCTTATTTATATTTTCTTTTGATCAATTAGACGGTATTCTGTTATTCAATATCCTGTAGAACGTTGTATGCGGAAACGAGAATTTTGCACGTTATACCGACTTTGGTTCCATCCGTTCGTTGGTGACCGTAGGTTATTCTTATGTTCGTGATCAGTGAAAGTGATATTTTTCGGGCATGTGTTTCTGTTCGTGAGCTGCGGTGAAATCGATTTATTCCTGCCAACTTCTTTTAAAAGTTTCATCTCTTTTTCCTGTAATTGTTGGGTGGAAGTTCCTCGCCATCGGCTCTGGCTTCTGCATACAAGTATTATTTCATGATTGAGTGATTTTTTTCCCTTGAATTAGGTTAAACTTTCAGGTAATTATTTTATATTGCGAAATGAAAATGATACGACAGAAGTGGTCGAGGCGCCCTTTACAGTTACTCACTTTAAGTTAAATACAGAATACTCGAGCGTTATATCTCCTTTATTGTTTCATTTCTTAATGCATGTAAACCATATATGAATATCAAATAATTAGTCCTGTATGAAACAATAAACCAAACCAAACCCACAAAAACGCTCCTCAATTTTCAAACCAGGCGTTTTTTACTAATACTTTGTTTACCCGACTATAAGACGATCTCAAAAATAAGACGATCCCCTTTACATAAGTTAACTTTGACAAAAATGTTTTGTAAGGCATACTGAAGCAAATAAATTTAATAATATCTTTTGTTATTTTTTATTTTAAGCTCCGAAAATTTTCAGCTCTATGTACATCCCAAAGATGTATGTGATTTGAAGCATGCTAAATTAGTCGTAATCACTATCACTATATTTATTTCTTTTGTCGCGAATATAAGTCAATCCCCAACCTTTTATCGAAAGAAAAAGAACCCTCTTATAGTCGGGCAAATACGGTATATCTTGTTTTATTAACCATCAACTTTATATGCCAATTCTGAATTGCAGACTATTTATTAATGGACTTCCTATAGTTTCGTGATACATTTGGTATAATTTTGTTTAGCTCTTGCGTCCCAACGCATGAACGTATTTTCCTCCTTTCTGGAATGAATGAGTTGAGAAAGTCGGTCGTGTTTAGGCAACCAATGCCCACCAGATGAGAATCCATTGTTTCGCGAATACGAGCTCCGCGTAAACTCGGGACTTCTATTGTTCCAGAAAACTTAAGCGATTACCGGTGTCCATCGCTTCCTACACTGCCTTTTTTAAAGACCAATTTCTCCACCCGTACAAGGAAAGGGATAGTGTGGCAACTCTTTTTTATGCTCGCTATCCATTTCGCTGTTGAATCCGTAAGACCGTGGGAGGATCATAGACTGCGCTTCGTGTTCCAGTGTAGAAACAATGCTTTTTATTATCGATGATAGTATCGAGCTCTCATTTTTTCCCTCCATTTCTCTCTGGGTCATTACATAAATATCAAGAGAATGCAGAAAATGAATTCAGGAAAGTTTTTTGGTTTTTTTTAATACAGGAAAATTTTGTGAAATAATCGTTTTCGATCCACTAAGAACTCCGAATAATTTATTGGTTATTTTTTGCGTCAACTCAAGTTTATATTATTCCAGCTCGTTCGTTAGATGAATAAACATTTAGTTTTGAAGGGGAGCAGCGAAAGAGATCTATCTACACTGTGTAAAAATACGTATTCGTCCGTTGTATGAAAAAGAAAACCTTCACGAGGCGACATGTGTGTGACGGTTGACGTCATCCTCCCGTTTCCGGCATAATATGACTTTCAACTACATTTTCTTTCGGGCCACGCGGTATTTTCGTGTCGTCGTAGTCGTTAGTTTTTCCGCACGATACATTTAGTTGAGGTCTTTATGTCTTACACAAGTGGGGCGGCACTTTCTCCGCCCGTCTCTCGCGCCTCACTCTCTCTCCGCCGCCTCTCGCATTATTCTTCTTTCCCCTTGACTCCTCCGTGCGATGCGTCGTCTCCTCTCGCCACTCCTCGTAAATTCGCCCCAGACCGTAAACTTCGTTTCAGCGTCTTTTCATTCGCGAGTTCATTCACAGCGAGCGCACGTGGTATTGCCCTCCGCGTTTTCGAAATGAATTTTTTTCACTCGGTCGCTATTTATTTTCGGGAAACTTTTTTGCCCCTAATTTAGGGGATACTTTCGTCGTTGCTCGTTTTAGTGATTTTTATCCATCTCTCTGGTGGTTTTAGGAAAAACGGAGCCATTTACCACGAATCGAGTGCTTTTTTTCATACGGTTTGATACGATATGATCGTCAGTACGTTACGTAGAGATCGTAGCACGAGAGGTTCATTCCGCCCAACGTGGCTCCGATAGAAAGGCAGATTGTCACGACTCTAAAGGATGACCATAGTTTTAAGTCCTATACAATTTTGGCAGTGGTTCAAGAAATTGCAGAATGCGATGATGAGATTTGAGGCTCGACTTTTATTGGTCGTTATAATCACAGTGATACCGCTTGAGAAATTAGGTTCTGACGGGATCTCTCGTCTTAAAATAGGTAGCAATAGAAATCTTTCGGCCGCGATACAGATAGCGAACTAGTACCGCGAAGGAAAGTCGAAAGGAATTTTGAGGAAAGTGCCGAAGTCTATGTTAACTCCACTCGATGAATTCCATTAATTTAATTGCCACGGTTTTACCTTGAATGCTGAATAAAATTGCTGGGATTTTCTTTCTATCTTTTATCACGGACCTTTAAAATTTTCTCTTTCGAAAATATTCTAAATCTCCTTTATAAAATTCTGTCGGCCACAGAGTACCCCGTAAATCACACCATAGGAGTATTTCCCCCCTCGTGTTCTACATGTTCACCAATCCTATTGTGTCCAAAGGGATAAAATATTGGAATGTATGCGTAGCCGATGCGATAAATTAGTCGTAAAAGTTTGTAACTGACGGAATAGGCTCAAATAAACAAGCAGAAGCCGATGCTTTCGCAAAAATTACCAGTTTTATTTGCTTTGCTTCCTGTCACGAGGAAGGACGACGTGTTCCGTGCGTGGGATAGAGCGAGGAAAGCGTATACAGAGCACGGAACTTTTTAAAAAGGCGTTTCTTCGTGTCTCGCCTCTTCGCTCGCACCAAACCCCCTTTTCCTCCATCTCTTCTCCTCTCCCGCGTCTTCGTCTGAGGGAATTGGGGGCGTGAGGTTGTGACGTAAGTTCTTCTCTCTCCCTCCTCCTCTCTCTCTCCTCTCTTCCTTCTTATCCCTCCTTCCATCTCTGTCCCATTCTGTCTGCTTCCTTCACTTCCTCCTCCCTCCAATAACACTCACTCGCTCCAACCCTCCCCTTTCCAATTCTATCCCGTGCTGCACAGCGGGGGGACCGCATTCTGCACCGACTCGAGTTTTATTCTTATTCTTTCCATTGTAATTGGGGGCGGTGGGCTGTGCACCCGCCGCCGCGGCGGTCCAGGGCCTTGCCTCTATATCTCCCTCTCAACTTCTGTTTAATTATCCAAGCTTTTTCCGCGCCCCCCCCTTTCGGTTTTCGCCGATGGTGAAGTGGAATCGAAGGGTTTTGGCGTTTCTGGTTCTTTGGGAACTAGCAGCAGACCCGGCTAGGAAAATCGTGGGGCCCGGTGCAGAGTGTCATTGCGGGTCCTCTTACGCGGCTGAAATTATTTTTAATAATGAATTTTAATAAATAAATAAGATCTCTCACTGTTACAGTGTTCGATTTTTTTCGTGTTTTTTTAACGTATGTACTTTACAGGTATCACAGATATTTTTTTTAATCGCGTGTCCCTGGGCAGTCGCGCCATTGGTACCGCCATCAAGCCGGCCCTGACTATCAGTCGATCTCTTCTTTTTAGCACCGTGCGATAGCTATCATACAGTGTAAACTATTTAATCCACCATGTACTGAAAAATTAATCGGTCGAGTATTCGTGTTTAGTTTCTTTGCGCAAATTCGGCGAGAAATAACGCCCCGGTCGTTTATTATTTTTTTTCCTTCTCGAGAAGCCGTGCAGTTGGCCTCATAATTCGCAGCGGATGTGAGATATTCGAAATCGTTCCAGGTCGAGCCAAAATATAAATAAAGAAAAATGCTAGGGGGAAAAAAATGAAAAAAATGGACCGACCCCGTGATCACGTGATCGACGTTGCGCAATGGCGCAGTGGAGGCGAGGCGGATTACCTTGGCTTCATGGAGTCGTTACCGACGGTATTGCTCAGAGGCTGAAATGAATGTGAGGTTCGTTTAGAGAGTTGCCCTTCCACCTCCCTGCCTCCCGCCGAATCTCCCTCCCCCTCTTCTTTCCACCTCCCATCCAACGGTCACAGTCATCGTAGCAGTTGTGCAAAAACCTAGTTTCTCACCCGTTCATAAAAAAGGCGGTAATGCACGTTTGTTGTATGTGCGTGTGTTATTGTGGATAGGAATAGGAGAGGGGAGTGGTTGGAAAAAAATTGGGGTCATGGGAGAAAGTTTTCTTGGCTCTGTCCCTTCCTCCTCCCTCCCTTACCCTTTTGTCCCTCCTCCACCCATCCTCTTATTGCGGGATGATTATGTCACCTCCTCCTCCGCTTACCCTTAAAAAGCGGTGCAATTTATGCGTGCTATGTGTCGTTTTTTTATTGTCTTCCGGAAAAGGCGTCCTCTCTCGTGTTTTTCCCCCGCTTTCTTTTTTCGCCGGGGGTTGTGGCGTCGCTGACCCAATCTTTATTTTTGATCTGACGCGACGACGCCTTTGTTATATGATTTACTGGTCAGAAACGGTCACTTTTTATTTCGGTTATCTTGATGAATTCAAAAATGCATTTTATTTTATGCGGGTTCAAATATACGAGTGGAAGATATTCTAGGCTCGAAAAAAAATCTTTTACGTGATTTATGTATGTTGCACGTTGGTATTGTTACGACTTTATTCCTCGTCTACTTTCAGACGTTTTAGATTTTATCATTCTTATGCTTTTAAAAAACGTTTTATGCAGAATTATTATTTGGTGAATGTAATTGCCTTAAATGAAAAATAAGAAATGTATCATGTTATTATTCGTATAGCTTCTTGCTCATTATATTTCATTATCTCGATCGTCTGCGTGCGTTGTTTTTGTCTGGCCGGCCATTAGTTAGCAATTTGAGGACTCAGTGTAATAAAATATAAATAGGGAATGATGGAAGCAATGTGTATCGTCTTTACCTCTCCATTTCCATAATTGATATATAATTATAAAAAAATCCGGAAATATGGGCCCCTAATTAATCATTTAGTTTTAAGTATTCTTCAGTTGTATTTTTTACTGCGTATGCATGCGAAAGTGGATCATGTGGACCTTGAGCTGAAAAGTTTGGTCATCATTGGTCCACATTAAAAAAAATCGTTATTCGTGCCTTTTATTTAGCATGGTCGCATGAAATTGCATTGTAAAGCTGTTTGACAAATTTTAGTCTAGCCTACGGCAGAAATAAAAGTTTTTCATTTGTCTGTGCAATTTAAATTCATTCAAATAAGACCTATAATCTGAATAAAACGCGAAAAAATGTTTTTTCTGCATTAAAATTTTTTTTAGCCATGACTACATTGGTTTCCTTCATGTCCAAAGCCCTTAGTTATAAAAAAAATACAAAAAAGAAGCCCGTACATTTGAAGGCGAATGTGCACTTATGCCTATTCGTCTTTACGCATTGGGCCTTTATCAAAAGGTGACATCTCTTAAAACAGTTTTGTGAAATTTCTTGAAGATGCTTTCCTCGAATTCGGTTCATTTTTTACTTTTAAAAACAATTTATCCTCTTAATTTTTTGCAATGTTCATACCAGGAAAATTCGTTTACGATTACAGTTTTATATACGTCGGGAGTGTAATTTTTTAAAAATAATTCAAATGAATTGTGGCCATGTTAACCGATAACGTCAGTTCTCGCCCTACTTTTCCTTCAGTAGTTTTTCCACGTTTTACACACACTCGACGACTAAGGAGCGTCCTCCAAAGCAACCTCACTCTCCCACTTCCGTTATCGTTTTCTCTTCAAAGGATTCCCACGCCGTCCCATAATTCCTCTTGTATCCGCGGATTGAGACGTTAGTCTTAGAAGGATCCGGTCGTTTATTCCCACACTCCCCCCACCTAAATCCTTCTTAACTTATTGTTGTTTTCCGCTTCTCTCTCCCCCCCCCCCCTCCGGAAACGTCGAGGCTGCAAAACTATCGTAGTATTTCGTAGTTTCTGAGAGCGAGAAAGAAGAAAGAGGTGAAAGTTTCGAAATATCTCTTCCGTAGGGAGACCTTCTCTGGCGGTGTAACATGGTCGAGTCGCTTCACCCTTGAAATTCATACTCGCGATCTTGAGATTGCATATCGCCTCTCTTTCTCCGTCGTATTTCTTTTTTATCCTCTGGGTGTGTCTTTAATTAAATTCGTCGTGAATCATCTCGCGGGATGCGTTCTCACCGGCTAGATCGTATCCTTCGTCGTCGCATGCATCTTCGCTTTTTATCTCTTTTCAACGCTCCGTTTCGAGCAATTTATTTTTATGCAATACTCCTCCTTCCCTCTTTCTCATCTTTCGCCATTCAATTACTCGATCGTTTCACGGTCTGCTGATAGCCTCCTCCCAGTGGCTTACCTCGCCAGGAGTCCGAGCGGTCGAAATAAAAAAAAGGAAAGCTCAGAAATGGAGGTCGTTATATCGAATTTCTTTATTACTATTCACTTAGCGCTTTTGTCAAAAAAAAGGGTGTTACGTGCCACTGAATTGTGTTACGTTAGTTATCTTTTCGAATCCTTGTTAGAGTTTTTTTGAGTAGATAAATCGCCGCTCTCGACATCACCTTCAGCGTTGCTGGTCTATTTTTTAAAAATCTGGTTTATATAATCTTGAGAGAAGAAATGGTTGTCCTGAGTCGCAGTCAATGTTTCTTCGTGCGTCGTAAATGAATAAAAATTATTATCCGAAATTTTATTAAAATAAATTTACCCATTAACTGTGTAGTTTTTATTCAAATGTACATATCTTGCCGGAAAGATAACTGATGCTATCTCCTATATATTTATGAAAGTTTGTTTGTTTATTTGTGCAAAGATACATTTCCACACCGTTAAAGCTAGAGTAATAAAACTTTCAACAGTTACTTTCTTCACAAATAGGAAGGCCGTAGGCTACTTTTTAATCCCAAATGTTTTATATTAATTGTACAAAAAGCAAAATAACTTTGTATGCTAATGCTAAATTCTAGAGATGGGTCAGAAAGAACGGAACAGTTCTTTTCGAACTGTTCTGATGCCTAAACTGTTCAATAAAATAACTGTTCTCATAAACTTCCTGTTCTCAAAGAACAGGTAACTCTACATTTATACACAGTGAGAAAGGTGGGAAACGAGTACTTTCCTATCCGTAATTGGACGGCGGGGACTGATTAAACTACGCGTATTTTCCCAAGTCCTACTATTGATTTGAATCAAATTTGGTACGATTGTGGAGGGCTCCCAGGAATAATTCATACGTGGTTTTTGTTTCTGTCTGCCCTTTTTATTCAAAACGGCGGCCGAGTGAATTCTTAAATACCATGTATCATCTAGAATTCCGATCGGATTTGAACCAAATTTCCCCTGACAACGCCGGGTATATCTGCTAGTTATTAGATAAAAATGTGTGTGTCGAGAGAAAAAAACGCTTCATTATTCTTTTAGTAATGGTATTGTAAATTTTACGACGAGATTACGTGCTAGCGAAGGAATTCTCGGAAAAATGTAGTTTCCCAACCCATCATAATGTCATTTTGATTAAAGCGGAAGATTTTCAAACGTGCTTTACAGTGTCTTCGAATTTAAGCGTTTCGTTCAACGTCTACACAATCGGGTTATTTTCCCCCTCGGACCGGAGGGGGGAGGAAATGGGTCAGAGACTGGAGGGTGCACTGCGCACTTATCCTTCATTGCCCATTCCTCGTCTCTTCTCTTTCAAGCGTTGTCCCATCATTCCCCGATGCAAGGCGTGCATTCCGCGCGTGCCGCCTTACTCCATTCCGTTCAGAGATTCACAATCCCTATTTACGGAGCCCCTTCCTCATTCATTCCTATCTTTTTGCGCCTTCGTTTCATACATGTCTCTTCCGTTTGCTCCTCTCCGAGTTAAAAACCTTGCTCCCCTCTTCCTCCCTCTCTCAAACTTTTATTTGATCTATTTTCGCGCAATTGTAAACAATTGCCTCCTATTAAGCTACTTCGGTTACCGAGACACCGGCATATATGTAGTTTTTAATCTCTTAGCTACCTCTATCGATCTACATGACATGTTATTTTACGTGTAAAGCAAGTTATGCAATTAAATTAAGGCAAGCTGAGAAATCTGTTATTAAAGACGAAATATAATAAAAGAAGTGGGGTATAATTGTATAGCAAATTATATAACGCACTTTTTTTTCTAAAGAATACTAGAAATGTGTTTTGATGTTAAACAAATAATCCTAGATCCACCAAATTTACCATGTCTATCTCTTATCCTGAATATTTTATTCCTCCACGTTGCAGGATTTCCATGGTTATTGCGCACAGGCGGGCAGACAAACCGAATGCATAAAAGATTTTTTAGGAAAAAAGCGCTAAAAAGTCGGTAAACTCATAAAATTTCGCTGATGCAAAAGACAGTACTCTAATTTGGTTGGCGGGCCACAATCTCCATCGCACTAATTTCAATTAAATGTCTCATTGTTGTAAATGAGAGCCTCATCTTTCTCTTCTAAAACGATTCGGGATTAAATTACCCAGCATAAATTATTCATTTAGCCTTACTTACTTCGAAGTCTCCAGTTATTATCTCATTTCTAACTAACTTGAATTAGTCGGCTTTAATTGCAATTTTTAACGCCTTACACAGAGAATTCAGTGTTATACTTGCGTGTGTTTGCATATTCATGCACGTGTAATGACGATTTTATATAAAAGTTTCTCGACAAATTTAAAGCTTCCGGAGTATTTACGCGTACCCCATTTCTTGTAGATGGCGAATTTCAATCTCTCCTATCTGTTTTCTTCTGCCGCCATTCTCCTTCTTTCTGTCGTTTCTAAATTATTCTTAACATAGGTTGGCGGAAGATGGTGGCCCGTTACGGATTAACGTCGCGAAGAAAGGATTAAATCAGTCATTCCCTCCCTCCCCCCTCTCTCTCTCTGCCTTCTTTTTTATTGCAGTCTGACTCCAATCTCTTTCAGGTCCAGGTACTCGCATATCTTCCTCTCGATTGCTCTGTTTTATCGTCTGCGAAGCCTCGTTTTTTGTCATCCCAGAAATCTCTCTTCCGTTTTATCCGTGCCTCTCCGTCTTTTCCTCTCCTATTTTCTCTTCTCTTCCTCCTCCTCTTCGCTCGTCGCATTGTCTTGCGGGATTCTTCAGGAGAACGTTCCTGTCGCACTCTCTCCCGCATCTCTTTTCGTTTTTGCTCGCACTCGGAATTGCATTCACACTTCGAAATTTCTGGAGTTCCTTTTGTTCCTGAGGCTGCAGAATATCCCGCGAATCGCCTCTTTTTTTTGTTTCAAAACGTTCCCGCTTTGTGTCCTTTTTTTTCTATTTTCATTTTTTTGTGTCGCTCGCGCTCTCCGTTTGTTTTTTGTTTCTCCTTCGTTCTGCTCCTCGAAGCGTATTCGCATTGTTAATTCGTCAAGTTTTGTTACGGTGAAAAATGGTCGTGTAATACCAACGGCGGATCCAGGCTTCATCCAACGGGGGAGGGGGGTATAATCAGGAATTAAAAAATAAACTATTTGAAAATATCGTAATTCACGTATAGTTTAATTCAGAAAAAGGAAATATATAACTTTTTGTACCGCAAAATAAATTTAGTAAAATGGTGTAGTTCTCGCCTGACGTGCTGAGCACGTAGGACGAAGTTTAGGGGTTAATTTTTTCTATTGTTTAGAAATCTTGGGAGGGGTCATTACTCCCTTTACCCTCCCTGTATCCGCCCTTGTGTGTAGCACTACTTTTTAAGAATTTGTATGCGGTCTTGTGTGTCCCTTAGGGCGTTCCCTCGGGATAAGTGCGAATGTTATCCGCGAATAAATATTAAGCTTCGTCGTATATTTCGTAACTGGCGTGAAGTGAGCTTTTAAAAGATCCATTTAGGAGTGAGAGAGGGAGTGCGACGTTACAGACGGCGAGGCGAGTTAAATTCGCTTGTCTATCGGGAAGAAATACGCAATAACTGCGGCGAAAATATTACCCCGCTCGTTTTTTCCCCTCCCGAAAGTCTCTCTCCCCCGCGTTCGTCTTCCATTCCAACCCATTTGGTTTGAAATCTCCATCCAATCGGCGTGTCGTGTTTTGGCTTCGGATACTCGTGTCTCTCGCTTTCTCCCTTTTTATTTATATTCTCTCCGGAGTCGTTGTAGCCTTTCTTTATCCCCTCCCTCATCCCAATCTCCGTCTTTTCTATTTCCCTACTCTTTTCCTATTTCTTCCCATCTTTCCAACCCTCCTCCTTCTCGTTCCTTCGTAGGTTGTCTCCGTTTTTCCGTGGGAAAGCTATTAGTTCGCACTTACCCGCACGAGAGACAATCTTTCTGCCCCTACCTTCGTTGCTTTGCTGCTCCTGGAAAAGCAACCTGTCGGTTTCTTAACGCGCTCCCACTCGGAGCTGTCTATGCAGCGGCGGCGGACTGCTGCTCCTGCATTATGCCTCCTCGCTTCCCATCCATCTCCTGCTCACACGCCATTATTCGATTTGGTCATCACGCAAATGTGCCAAGATTGAATATTAGCAATTCCGAATCGTGCGTGTTTTGGTCGTGGTCGTGTACGAGAGCGTAACTAATGCACGACGGCGTTTACTTAATTCATTGACGTCAGTAATGGCTGGATTATTGCTGGTTTGACATCTCTGACACGATGTGCCCGAGCGCAGTCTTTCTCGGTAACATCGAAATGGAATTCTCCCCCGTTGCCATTTTTATTCATCAACTCTTCCCATTTCCCTCGCGCACGTCAGGGCATGCGTTGCATGCGTACGCGATCGCGACGTTCTGAAAAATTCCATTTCTGTCAACCTTTACATCTCGCTCGAGTTTAATTGGTCGTTATGACGATAAAAATCGAACAACTCGAAGAGCGGGAGAAACGGCAAGAAAAAAACCGAACGATAAACGACTCCATCGCCGATAATGTGTCAATCGGATTTATTCGTCGAGGTTTTTTTTTAAACTGTGAAAAATCTCGTCCCACCTGTTTTCCTCCGTCGTCTTCTAAATCTTTCCTCTTTTGCCCATTCCGTTCTCTCTTCTGTCACCTCCTCACCCTCCCCCTCCGACCTCCTCCCCCCGCACCCCCACAAACCCTTCTCCTTCCCAACATCCCTTGTACGCTTAGCTTATTTTAATGCCTGTGCCGGAGAGTGATTTACAAGGGATGTGTGGAAGAGAAAGAGTGCGTACACGCGTGCGTGTGTGTGTATACCCGAGTGGAGTGGTTGCGTGTCGGAGGAGTGGGAGTGGCGACGAGCTGCTTCACCCTCTTCTCTCTCCGCCTGCGGCACAAAGAGGAATGGTGCTTGCTTGGGTGTGTATGCGTCAGATTGTGTATTGAAGCGGTCGGGGGTCGGTGGTTGGCTCATAGGTGGTTTTGTCTTCGTGCGAGTGTTATGCGTGAGGGGGTGGAAAAGAGGGAGAATGTGGGAAGGGGTCCGTGGGAGGATGGCTCAAGCGTGGCATGGGGAGTGGTCCCTTAAGGGCTAGCCGGAGGCGTAACGGCGTTGATCTCTCAACCTCGCCTTCTTTTTCTTGCGCAACGCTCGTACTTTTTTATTATCTTCTACGACCTGTTCACACTCGGTCGTCCAGTTTATTTATCATTTATTCTATAATAAGAAACTTGTCTTGAATCGTTAGAATAATTTTTGAAGAGAAGTCGATGAATGTGAAATGTTTGTTCAAGATTATCTTTTCTTTACAATCTGACAAATAATTAGTTTCCATCTTATAAAGCAAGTGAGTTAAGGCCGTAATATGAATTATTTTTAAATTTATAATAAAACATACGCAATTCAGTGAATAGTTCAATTATTAATATGTACTTCTAAAATTTCGTCTTTCTAGGCCTTCTGGTTCAGATGCAATTTCATTCTAAGTGAAACCGCTTAATTTTACTTAAGCGTGCTAAAAATTGCGTATTAACTCCGAGGATGGTGTGGTTGTTGGAAGTATTGGATGTTTGTTTCTATGGCGCACTATAATTACATTTCCTTTCCTATATAAATGTGTTAAAGAAGCGAAACGTGCTAAAATTATTGATTTTATGTTTTCTCTAAATAAACCGGCGTATTTGGATTGCCCGGGTTTAAAAGCTGAATTTATTTTTAATTTAACCTATGCGTATTTATTACTCTTCTGCATCGTGTTCCAGCAAATAACTTACACAGTTATCTATCGTAATTATTTCTCATTCTGTATTTGTCATAGTTTTTCTTTGAAGCAGTATTCATGTTAATAGATAACGCTTAATGGGCAATTTATTTATAAATGATATGATTCTTGATTATTTTCCCCCTTTGATTCGTAACAATTGAAGCACGGTGACCTTATGATAACCTATTCTTGTCTGTCGGTTTGTGTTTACTGAATTACGTACCGACTGTTGATATATTTTTCTTATCAAAACCTTCCGGACCGAGGACTTCGTGTTAAATGGAGCAATGTGATTCTGTCTAGCATTAAGGCAATACGTCTTCTCACTCTTTTTAAACAATATCCGTTGTCTTTTCATTTTAGGTTTCGGGTGAAATCTTTTTTGAAATTAGGTTGCAGATTTTGGGGACATTAATTCTTTCATCCGCCGCCGATTTGATAAGAAATAATTTTGAATTGGGAAGCTTCGCAGATTGTTCATTTTATTTATTCTACGTGAATTAGGTCTACTTAATAGAATATTTTTGTATTTCCTTGTAGATATTGATGCCACGGACAATATGGCACAATATATAACCTCTTATTTCCCTAATCTCCCAATCACGTATTTTAATTGTAGTTAAATGACTGAATTATTTCTTTTACGCCATATTTGAAGTATTTGATTATACAGTTTTATTGTATTGTTTCCTTTATATTGTTTTTATTTGAATACATGGGAATAAATTCCAGCGCGAGAATTTTTCACAGCAGCTGAGAAAGTGGAAGCTTTGTATTTGGATTAAACAGCTTACTGAAATCAGGAGTCGTAAACTACGGTCCACGTGTAACAAATTGATCAGGCTTACTCGCCTTACATCATCAACTCCTTTAATAGATGGATATTCGTATATTTTCCAGGATGTATCTTTAGATATTTATATATATATTTATATATATATTTATATATTTATATATATATATTTATATAAGCGATATATTTCGAGGATGTGGATGCAGTATTCTTTTAATAAATTCGCATGACACTTTATACGAACAAATAGATTCTCCAAATTAGCTATTGGAATTTGCCGAGCCGATCAGTCATTTGAAAGGGGCCCGTGGAATGGTATATGGTCGTCTTAGTAAAACGTTTTATGACCTCTGCTGTAAATTATCAGGGTACCTCTTGCCTTTATTAATAAGTTCTTCAACTCATCTATTTGTTAATGCACCAATAGTGCCGCTCTGCTTTAAGAATGTAAGGATAATCTCTTTTTGTCATTTCTGTAATATGATAGTTGAACTGTCTGAAAATAAGTGGTCTCATAAATGCTGTCGAGTTTCGATCCGTCACTTCACGGTATTTAAACGTAATAATTTCCTCGAGATAAATTATGAGTTCATGCATGGTTCCGGGATGGCGCATTAATCCCGCTCGAGGACTGTTGGGTGCGCGTCTCACCCTATTCCTCTTTCACACTTGTCTCTCCATCTTCCCCATTCCGCACCCCGACTCCTCTCTTTCCTCCCCTCCACACTTCTACGTATCGTGTTCTAAACATCCCCGAGCGACTTTCCCCTCGGATCTCTTCCCACTGTCCTTAAAAAGGTCTTTTATATGAGTGACGACATCGCGTAAGGGTCACGGGGGCAAGGAGTCCTCCCCCAGTCCTCTTCCCCCCGCCGGCAGTGTCTGAGTCGGCACGGAGGGGCAACGCCACGGAAGAAAGCGAGTTGAGCTATGGAATGAGAGGAAAGAGATGCAGATGTGACTGTTCGTAACCGTCTTTAACATTTGCGCGTTAATCGTCCGTCAGTAGTATTTTGTTAATTCGTCTTTAGATGCCGGTTAACTTTCGCTGGGTATTATTGTATTTTTTGTAGGGTAGATACACACCAATCGAACCCTGAGAGTAATACTTCTAGTTACCGAACTTGAAAAATAACGAGGGAACATTTTATATTTGTCGGCAATTAGAGTAATAGTAGTTTCGCTGTAATTGCAAGGCCGCAGTTGATCGTCGTGTAGTATATGTCTTATTTGATCGGTTGGATGTCATATGATACTGATCGAATAATATGTGCGCGACAGCTGTGGTATTAAAAAATTGTGTTCCAGTGTCCTGAGAACATTCTTAGGAGTTGATTCACTTTATGCTGATACAGGAAATGATCAATCTTTCCGATTTTGTCGGCCGGTGTAAACGTAGCCAGAGAATTATCGAGTTCAACCCCGAATGCTTCATTTCCGTTGGATAAATTTGAATTATAGTAAATGTTTGTTTGCGATATATTTCGTTTAAACGATGGAATTTAATTGCATTTTTTGTTTCTTTTACGCTCAGTCTGTAGCCAATATTATTTAATTATATAGAAATGTAACGTGTTAAAATTTAAGCAAGTCCGCCCCTTCCTTTTAATTATTAATGTAACTGGTACTTGGAGATTTGGCGTGGGAAAAGTTTTTCCCACGCCAAATTGAAAAAAACTTTTCGAGCGAGCTCTTTTGTTTGCTTTTTGTCGTACATATTACTATTTAGACTCGGTCTAATTCATCGTGAAAAGAAACAAAATAATTTGGAGACGAGGTGGTGGATAAATATAGTAGCGTGTGGGAGTCTTTCGAGGGTTTATATAAGAAAAAACAAAAGAATGCGATGGTATAGAAACTGTGGCGTTGGATTTTTTGTCCCCTCCCTTTCTAAACCACTCTTTCCTCCGTTCGTGACGTCACGGCGCGAAGATAGAGGGAGGTGGCACCCAGGACGAATACCGAGGGGTCTTTCTTCGGAGAGGTCGCGTCCTCTCTCGCCCACTTCCGGAGGGGACGGTCCAAGATGGAAGAAATCTCAAGTTCCTTTTTACCGAAAATTTTGACGTTGAATTTTTTGCACACATAGCCCTCTTTGTTCATTTCAAAACTTTCAGTTTCTTGGGTGTGACTGATCGGAAAGACACGAATTGTCATGTTTCAAAGTTTTACTTCGCACCTTTTTTACCAATAGTGGATGATTCCTGAACTTTTTTAATCATACGAGAGAAAGTTTGGAAACGTCGGCTTTCTAAATAGTTTTTGAGCGTGATGTTGCCTTTATGTGTGAACTGCCTTTTAATGGCTTTCAGCAATCTCTTCCTTTAATTAACTTTTAGTAGCGTGTTTCGATCGAGCGATCAATTCCGAATAATTGTGTATGATTGAAGGTAACGTTTCGTAATCATAGCTTTAGCGTAATTCCATCGCGAAGAGGAAATGGGAGCTTTACATTTTCGTTTATTTCTTACGTTAAAATTAGCCTCGCTTGCAAATTTTCGCTTTAAAAGAAGCTAAGCCCGTTTTCGTGATAACGTAACAATTATTTCGTTTTTTAGCGTTTCATTCTTCTTACAGTGCTTATTTTTTTAAAAAATATATGTTAACGTGGAAATGCTTCCTGATTCAGTTCTAGAGTGCAGCTAACAAATATTTTAAAGAAGAAGTTTTGATTTTTACACGTGAGCGAGCCACTTCCTTCACTCTCTTCGAAACAAACTTCTTCATTCGCATTCTATTTAAGATGTCTGCACGTTGATGTCGTTCGTGGAACCTGCTTCTCAGGAACACCGAGAAAAGATAACGAGTCACGCAAAATTCCCATCTCAGACCCTAATATCCCTGTCAGACTAACATTAAGAAACGGATATTTTTCTCTCTGGCGAATGTCTTTAATTCATTTATCCAATTTTATTTGTCGTTTAAGACTTCTGAAAGCGCATTACGGTAACTTTTACCATAGATGACTGAATGTGTTAATTATTTTTTCATTGTGGTTCGTAAAAAAAAGAGCCATTTTTGTTTTTCGGGATTCACGAGAAAGTAATCTTGGAATTTAGTTTTCGTTTGCCTTCATTTGGCAACGAACTCTAAAAATGAAATATCGACCTCACTTTGCGGCTGAAAACTAATTCACGATCAGGAAAGTTCATATAAACATAAAACGGTTGGGGAGACATTTCTATCTATGCTATAATCTAAATATATTTTTATATTTAAAATCATAATTTTCCGGAACGGTTTTCGTCGGTTTAAATGCATTATTTTAATAATGACCACACTTCCTCCTCCTTGCTTTTCTGTTAGCGATTAAAGATATCACGAACATTCATTAAAAATCCAAGCTAGAAATGTAATTCTTTTTTCTTTCTTTTATTTTATTACAGATGTATTCAATCGCTCTTTGTGAACCTTTGCTTTCCTAATTCAATAGCCGCCCGCATGCACGGTACTAGCACTTAACCACATGGCACAACTCCGTGTACGCACCTTACATAACTCCTTATGTTGGCAGTCCGTTCTGTTGAAGTTCTAAAACGATTATCGTAGTTCGAAAGCGCACTCCGAAATAATCCGTTCTCTGTCGTCTTAACCGTGTTGCGGGAATCCTCCTGGAATGCTCTTCAGGTGCAGGTGTTTTTTTATACTGATTGCGTTCGTGCGTTCGCCTCATCCCGTTCTATCTTCTACATACCTCTCTCTTTCTTTTTGTCCCTCGCTGCCTCTCCACCCTCGAGCTTTTCAATTAAAAGTTTTTCCCGTTCCTGGCGTCACCGGAGAGCAAACACTTGTCTGATTTGCAAGATGTTTTCCCTTTGAAGCTGGTGGAGGAGTAGCTACCCTTCTCCCGCGTGTCACGGGTTGTTTAGTCTGCTGAAGTGAGAATCCTGTTTGATGCGGCACTTGTGAACACAGGTTTACACCCTACTATGGTTCTCGTATTTGCCTGCGGCGAAAAAAGTGGCGAAACCTTTTCATTAATTTTTTGTCGGTCTCTTATCGTTTCCATAAACTTAGTGTGTTTATTTTTGTTAGGTGTTGTGCTACTCCAGTATCTTTCGTGTTTCATGCTGGTCTATCACAGAACGGGCTTTCTTATGGAACTTCGAAAAATGCTATTCTTGCTAAGTTTACTGGCATAAAAACATGATTTTTTACTCTGTAACATATTTGTTGTTTTCCTAGAGGATATGATCATTTTCGCTTTCGTCTAACATTCAGATATTTCAGATATTTTTTTTTAGACATTGCTTAGCTTAACTTATGGCTTTACAATTAAATCTAAACAGTAATCTTTATTTATATTATTATTATATAATGTATGTGTATTATTATATTTCCTATAGTACCCTACTTTGACTTTTCCAATTTAACTTTCGTGTCATTAGTGGCAACGAATTCCTCTTCTGCGCTTTCAGTTTCCCTTTTTTCTTTTCTAATCGCCTTCAAAGTCTTTATTAAATCGTTTATTTTTATTAAGGGAGATGTTCTCTCTGATTCATTAGACGCTGTAGTTGTTTTTGCGATTAAGCCGGAGTAATTGGTCGTGCGTCCCACCTGTCGTCTACATTCTGCGCGGCGCGCACATCTGGCGACGACCTCTCCTTATTTATGCAGCCGCCGTGCCGCTCATCCCCGCAAACTCTGCACAAAGGAACACCCACTCATACCGTTCTTGGGGATTTTTTTCAGATGCGCTTACATCTACGCAATGATTTCGATTTATTTTTATAAAATTATCGCTGGATGTGTAAACTTATGATATAAAATGCTTTTCCCTTCTCATGCTGTCCTTACTTCCGGTAAAATATATTCCGAGTAAATATTTTTCCATATGGGTTCTGGAATTATATAAAGAACGCGTTGTTATTTCTATTTTAGTATTGAGCAAATGTTTGAAAATGAACCTTTGAAACATTTCAAAAAACGCCGTTCCGTAAAAATGGCTGCCACTCTCTATTTTTACGTTCTTCCCATCCATTATATTGAAACTTCGTCTAATAATTACTTACGAATTATTCTCGAATCGATGTTGAAATTTTTAAATTTATAAATTTTCAATTTGAGTAAGCTCTTCTAAGAGTCCTTCGAAGACTTGGATTTAAATACTTTGGGATTACTCTGTTATATTCATTATTTTTTACTTTGTTACTATTTATATATTTATTTATTAAACAATCTCGATTAATAAACTTTATTTCCTGAATAGCGATCTCTATATTTTTTATCTTTCATGCCTGAGGCAAATAGTCATATGGTAGCCACATCAGAAGTCCGCGTACGCGTTAGTTGTCAATATTGTTTACATTTACATTTACATCAATACCCTGCAAGCCGCTAGAAGCGTTTGGCAGGGGGTGTCACAACACCAAGTGAACTCTAACTAATTCCTCTGTTGGACTGTCTTATCGCGTCTGGGAAAAAGGATCTGTAGTATTTCTCTGTTCTAGCGATTGTTTCGACATATTTTCTCCTGTACTCTGATCTAACATTAAGTTCACTAACACCGATGGGGACGACTATGCCGCGTACGTCTTCAACGAATTCGGAGCTTTCAAATTTTTCAAATAGTTTCCTTTTGTAATCAATTCTTCTACTCTTCAACGTCTGCCATTTCAGATCCCTCAATATATCTGATACACTCGCATCATACCGATATTCTCCTTTTACGAATCTAGCCGCTCTACGCTGAACCATTTCGAGCTCCCTAGTTAGGCACTCCTCGAAAGGGTCCCAGACGGCGCAACAGTATTCCACGACGGGTCGTATTAGGGAAAAGTATGCAATTTCCTTCACGTTCGAGGGGCATCCCCGCAGGACTCTAGAGGAAAGCCCTTGAATTCTGTTTGCCGATGCTATAACGGTTTTGATATGCTCTCTACCAGACAAATTGCTACTGAGAATTACTCCTAGGTATTTGTAGCTATTGACGTATTTTAGCTTTAGTTCAGATATTTGGTATGGGTAACGGTTGAAATTCGTGGAGCGCGTGAAGGTCATTGCGTCGCATTTCTTTATATTCAGGTCGAGTTGCCAGTCTTTACACCATTTCGTAATAGCCCTTTGTTAGATGATCATGTGTCTCGATTATGCTGAGACATATTTTGGTCGTGCTCATATTTTGAAATTGTAAAGTTTTATGCTTCCTTTTTAACTAAATCATATTCAGACCCCCAAATTTATTTATGTTACAGGTAAGCATCAGCAACTAAAAAAAAGAGTGATAAACGTTTTCTCGGTGTTTCTTTCTCAAAACGTGTATGTCCCAAGTTTTCTCTCTCAAAATCTGGTCGACATAATCTTGAGGCAGAACTCTAATCTTAGTTATATAAATATCATTAAAATGATTTCTTTTTGCATTTTTCAGGTGACATCACACAGAAAGGATATGAAAAGAAAAGGTCCCGCCTCCTGTCGCCCTATGTGCCGAAGCAGGCTCAAGGTACAGTCTCTTAATTTTTGGATGGAAAAATATCCTTTTCCCCCTCCCACCCAAAATCCATATCATCCCATCATCATGCACTGGACACCTAAAAATTCCCCATTCAGTACACCCATGTTCATCCCGTTCTCCCCTCTGAAGGGAGAGCCTCTCGGCTTGGTATCTGTGTGCTGTAGCGCTTACATACCCTCGCTATTAGCTTTTTTATCACCCGTTGCCACCACCTTTAATTGCTGGGGAGCAAATAAAATTAGAAATCCGACGCACCAACACACGATTGTATATTTTTTTAAATCCCATGATAATAGATTCCAGAGTGCTTCTTTCGCTTTTAACAGACTTGGTTTTCTTTTTAGAAGAAAGCTTAGTGATATTCGATTTTTATCGAGAAATGGCGACAAGATAATTAATGAAATTTTAAAATTCGACGGAAATAAATTGTGTGGCGATTTTTATTATCATTTTCTACTAAATTATTCGGAAGCTAACTGTTAGTAAAAATATCAAAACAAACGTTTTAAACTATAACTGTATATTTATTCATTCACTTGGGTCAGTTATGTGTGCATCTGAATTTCGTCGCACAAACGTGGTAACGCCAAAATTATATCAATTAATATAAGTTAAACAAAAGTTGTTTTGTGATGTGCTCAGTTGTTTAAAGGGTTATCTATAATATATTTTGAAGCATGTGTTTGTTCATGGAACTCCTCCTAAACGATAAAAGCTAGAATAACCAAATTTGGTACGACTCTTCCTTACATCCTAACTTAGTGAATGGTCAAGGTTTGGTCAACCGGGATTAATCAGTGCTGCCAATATAGGGGATTAACATTTTCCCATAAGATAACACGTACGAGTCCATTTCTTGACTTGCAAGCTATTCTTCCTTCAAGCATAAAAATATATAAATATGGACCGATTTTTTTCGTTTTTCCTTTATTTGACGAATAAAACTCTATAGTATCTTATTCCTGCGAAGTTTACATGTTACACGCTCGAAGTTTTCAGAAATACGCAATTTGTTTCGAAATTTTGTGGAGTTTTCGTACTCTTTCCGGGCGTTGCCAAGGCGGCCGTCATTGTTGTCTCCGATTCAGTTAGCTTCAATGAAGCTTACAAATAGACGAAAGTTTAGCGTTATTCGCTCCGCACTTTTGTTTAAGCAACGAAACGATCGATGTTTATGGATATCAACGTAAATAGATACTGATTATTATTCAGGAAGCGTTTATAACGATTTATGAAAGTAATTGAACCTTCTTTCGTCTATTGAATACTGGAATGTTACATTTTTTGTAAGTAAAATCATTATATTTTACATTATAATGTTTATTAACGTAAATAAGCTCACGTATCTGGTGTACATTTACCGGGGTCAATGTTCAATCATGGACAACTGTTTCACGGGTTTCTTGCTTACAACACATAAATGTAAACATTTCATAGGCATAATTACACAAGAAATGAGGCTGGATTTGGGGAAAGTGATATACTTATATGATAGGAAATAAAATTATCGTTATATTTTAATGCAATAGGGTCGGAAACGGATTGTTACAAGCAAATATGATTAATTGTTAAGAAAAGCTAATTGTAATTTTAAAAGTATCTACTATATAGGTATTTTAAAGAGTTTATATGTCGTGCTGTAGTAGCTTCACTAAATCCGTTGAAATTCAACGGGAAATTCTGCTAGTATCTTATGTCTGTAACATCATCACAAATAAATTTATATTAAGTTTATCATGATGGGTGATTAAAGGAAAACAATCGAAGAATTTATTTGGATTGTACTCGTAAACTGTCCCAGTCACATAACGACATAAGTAATTTTTGTCTTCTAGTTGCGTTGGCAAATAGCCTACGACACATGCATCTGTGATGCATATACTAGTGTAACATCCTTGACAGTTTCAATTGATGAAGGGAAAAGATGCAAGATGCAATTATAAGCTTAAATGTTGTTAATATTATTATTATAATAATAATTTAATTGCGGAAAATTTTAAGGATCCCACTTGTGTCACTTCTTACGCTATGTCAGTATTGGGCCTAAGCCGTGATGAGTTAATATATTTACCATCGCTAATATACAGATATACAAAATATCTCAGATGTATTCGCATATATGTCACAAATCTAGAAAAAGCCATTCAGATGTTCCTCCGTGCAAACAATACAGAATATAAGCGAAAAGACGCTCCATCTACATGAACTTTAAGTCAGATGCTTTAACTCGTCAGCCTGTAAAGCATGTACGGTCAAGCCTGTTATTGCGCTTTCCACGACTAACTTTTTCGCTAAATAATTGGGACACATTTGTAGTCATCGGTAAAAGAGATAAATCTGTAAATTGATCAAAATTCTAGGCTTTTATTTAACCCGTACTTCCCCGGAGAAATTTTCCTCCTCACTTCCAAACTATTACGTTTAGGCGTTGAAAAATAGCTCGTAATCCTATTAGCTTCATTTCGCTCAATTTCGTCTCGTTCACTTTCTCGCATTTTTTCGTCCGCTTTCTGTTAGTTTCGTATCAGTGGAATCAGATGCTGTTTCCCCCATAATCGAAAACGGCGTAATCTAAGGGTTTAAAAGAGACCCCTAGAAAATTGCAGGTGAAGAGGGAGAGAGAGAGAGAAAGAGGGAAGTGGTGGAGGAAGAGATGGAGGGGGGGAAGGAAGAGGAGGAGTGGAGCGAATGGGTGCTGCGAGGGGTGGAGAGATGATCCCCAACGATACGCCGTTTAAGGTTGCCGGGATATCTCTCCGTGGCGATCTTTCATTCCGTGCCCGCCTTAACTGGCCGCTCTCTCAAATTGGTGCTTCCGAGTTGGGTGTCCGAAACGCCGGGCGTTGGGGATGGTCACGCCCATATCCGTCCCCTCCCCTTCTAATCCCATAAGCAGACTCCTCGCGAAAACCTTATGACGAAGAAAGGATATCCTCCTAATCTGAATGGCTGCAGACGAGCTCTGGGAGTCGTTAGCCTAGCGGCGGCAGCGCCGTATCGTTATCCGCGAAGAGGGTGTACTGTAGCGATGTTCCGTTGAGAGGTTTTCGAGACGTGTCGTAAGGGAGAGAGAGGATGACGATTTCGTCGTTAATGGTTAATCACACGGGATTCCTCGCGATTGTTGGAGGAGAGCCATTTGAAGTCAGAAGGAAGATTTCTAAAGTCGAAAAGATTATTGTTATGCGAATTTAGAGATTCGACTGTAAAGCTTGGCGAAAAGCGTTCTATTCATTGCGCAGAAGTAACTTAAATTTTATTCGCGCGATATTCGTTGCATGGTGGCGTTCTGAATTCGTCGTATTTGGATACTTGGATAGAATATTTCACAAGATAACGTACTAACCTCGATGGTCCGACTTAATATTGAAAATTACTTATTTTTTAATTTTGATCCAGAAGAGCAGCATTCTTCTCTTTTAAATAGATTATTGCAGAACTCGTCTTATAACTAAGGATAAATTCAATGAATGAACAATAAAGAATTACAAATAAGAAATAAACATCTTAGGTATCTCCAATAACCGTAACAAAGCTATAAAACATTATATGCGAATTTCAGATATTCACCGAAAGCGTTTTATAACCTTGTTATAATTATTGGATACATCTAAAATAATTAATGTTTTTTAAATTTTTTATTCTTAAGTAGGTACTTATTTTTTAATCTCCCTTGGTAACTGAATTTAGTATTTGCCACAAACACTGCATAATGGAGTTAAGTTTATTGTGCTTTAATTTTGCATGTGAACATAGTAGATTTAAAAACTATTACGGAATTTCTTTTGAACATTAAAAGTTATTCAAAAAGGAAAAAAATAGATCAGAGATCTTACTCTTTTACGTTGTATGTGCGCATTCGTAGTAGTAATAGCTTAGGCGAGTCGGGTAATAGTTTACGTTGGAATAGACTCAAGAGATTTTGTCCTAAAAGTGAAAATCGTGTTTAAATAATATGTTAGCATTAAAATTTTACTAAGCAAGGTCATGTGAATATAACTTCGATTACAAATGTAAAATTAACTGTATTTAATATCACGAATCGCTTTTTAATCAAATCTAAAACTGTCGAACCTTCGTGCATTAGAAATCATCCCGTTATCTCCAGCAAAATGTTTTTGAAATTTATATTATATATATTTTATGGACCCATGAATTAACATTTTCCCGTTGTTATAAAAAGAAGACAGGCGAGGCGGAAAACCAGCTGCTTGGATAACTTGTCAACTCACGTCCATTACTCATATTACTGTGAAATGAATGATTTTGTCTTTATTTATTTTACTCTTTTTAATTACTTTGGCTCCCAATTAATTATACACTGCAGTTGGTTATCGTACCATGTCCCGAGTACTGCTTCAGAACTTGTGGCAAGTTGCTCGCTAATGAAATAAAGAGCAAAACGCCGTGTTGACTGTTAGTCTTATCGGTGGCAGGTGGTCATACTCGGATTTGTAATTTAATCAAGTCAGTCGAAGTAAAAAGGGATTGACGATGTTTTGACGGGCATTAAACGAAGATGCGAAAGAAATTAAGCTTATACACAATTGATTTATTATGACCGGTGATTTGTTTTAATGATTAATTTATTTAATTTCTTCTCCTTTTGTTATGCGTAGAATGAAAATTTGTTCAATTTTTATCAGGAATGAGTTGGGATTTTAAAATGATTAGGTCGAAAATCGTTCGAGGCAGAGAGATTTGAATCGTAAAGTTAATATTTGGATGCTAACATTTTTGGAAGTTTTAAACTTTCAGATTAATTAATAATCAACTCATATATTCAATAACTCCACGCATAGCGTGCCCCGAAATAAAAGATGCGTTGTGTTGCACCGAACATGGAACCAAAACTCTTAAAATTTTTATATACCTCTCATTCAGAGTTATTGCATAATATTGTAATGCGCCGTCACGCAGCCTTTCTATAAATGTAACTGCGGTTCAAAAATAAAAACATATCAATCAAGTGAAATTTAATCTTTATATATTGCCTGTTTTAGCTTTAAAACATACATTTTAATCCTAGTAGTTAAGAGGCAACCTGCTTGACGCTTTTTTGTCGCTTCTGCCCTTATAAAAATTGGAGATAAACTGTTTTGCGGTCGACGCACTCTCTTCTCCATGACCTCTCTCGTCCTTTACCTCTTAGGTGTCCTTGCCTCGTGGCCTTAACCCTTTGCTTTGTCACCCATCCGAGAAATAAAGAGAGAGAGAGAGAGCTTTTGCGGGGGCTCACGAAACTCATCTCTTTCCCCCCGGTCTCTCTCTCTCTCCCCCTCCGATAAACATTTTCTCATAATTAGTTACTTCAAAGTTGGCATGGCTATCTCTCCCATCACACCTTTTTCGAATTAGATTATAATAGAACTTGTCCTCTGAAATTGCTTTTTAATAAGCAAAATCTGCTTATTTGTCAAAGTCTAGATTGTAATTTGTTTTACCGAAGGAATTCCCTTGTGCAATCTGTTCGGGATTCCGTTTTTGGCAAAAGTTACTTTTCGTTCGCGATACGTTTTTTTTTTTCACGTTCGATTTTTTTCCTACGAAAAATCATTTATCGACTACTCTTCGTTTTACTGCCGTAATAAATTTTTACGACCGCCGTCAGTTTTTTCAACTATCAATAGCATCGGTCAAAATCAATTTTTATGAGCCTAATTAACATTTTCCGCTCATCTCCCCCCCCCCCCCCCTCTTTTCCGGCGCCGATTCCCGGTAAGGGAATGCCCGCGTGTGTGTTTACGTGCGTGTACGAGAAAGAGAGAGTGAGAGTCCGGAGGGAATTTTCTCTCCCTCTCTCTCTCTCTCCCCGTGTCCTGCGGAGGTCCAGTGGACACTCCACCCCTTTAGAAATTGCCTCGTCTTACCTTTTTCGGCGAAGAGGAATCCGGCCGCGCATGGGCGGTTGGACGGTTACGCCTACGTTACGGGTCGCTCTCCTACCCGATAGATACGGGCAAAAAAAAAAAGAAACTCGTCTATCTATAGGGATAAATGGTGGGAAAGAGTGGGGAGGAAAGAAGGAAAGGAATAGAGGAGCTGGAAGAAAGTAAGAGTTTCGAGGCGATGTAGGAGGAGAGGGAATGAGAAATGGGCGATAAATTCTGGAGCAAGGACGGGCGTGGGATTCTTGGACCTTGAGGAAAAGATGGGAGTGAAAGGAATGAGGGGGGGGGGGGGGAGGGCATTCGACGTCCAGCGTTTCTGCATGACGCGAATCGTGTTGGTTGGTTACACTTAAGGATAAACATGACGCATTGCGCCTTTGTGATTTTCATTTATGTCGTTTTATCCGCTTACCAAAATATATACATATGCCAAAATTATTGATAAAACTAATAACATAGAAAAATAGGTTTTTATTTTTATTTGCATTTTTATATGAATTACGACATCAGAATCACGACTTTTCCTTCTAAACGGTCGCTTACGCCGGCGAAGCAAGATTTGGAAAATATCCAGATTCCAGCCAATTCTGAGGGGTTGACTGTCGTACTTAGCTTCCTGAACGTGGCAAGTGTCCAAATTTCGTAATCGGATTAGAACTTTTTTTAATATGAAAAATCCCGTTTATCTCCTACATGTTAATCAAACCATTTAACTAACTAAAGTGAGTTACAATTTGATTTGTCTATTATCTGATAAATGTATTGTTTTTTCTAAATACGGAACGGAAATATTCGATTTTATAATATGAAAATTCTTTAAATTATTCATTTCGTAGTAGACTTTCTTGCCGCATACACTAATTTCGACTGTATTTCGAATGTCGTCGAGTCTCACATTTCATTTCTCTGCCATACGGTGCAAGTATTTTTGTCGCAGATAACCTTGGCGTAGCAGAGGTAGAGTGAATTCGGGGGATCCAAAACTATATTGCGCAGGAACCTTTTATCTGATGTTTTTATTCAACTGAAGTTAGGAAATGAATGAAGGAGATATAAGTGGTTATGGTTCAAATTTATGCTTAATAAGCATAACACCTATAATAAAAAACATCCTTACGTTCAGGCCAATATGTAGCTTGATTTTTTTCTTCCTCCCATTACTCCCGATGCCATGGTTGCCTATTTGAGTTGAAAGCATTTTAAACTCCTACCATAATATCTTTTTTTATTCTCATTTTCACTAAATACAAACAAAAAATCTGTTATTAGTTCAGAGATTTTTGAATGATGCAATTGTTTTATGATCATTGATGTAATTTAGAGATTCAAAAAACATCCGTAAATTGGTTAAGTGATAAATTTTACCAAAACAATTTAATTTTTACTATTATTGTTTGGATTAATAAGTTATAGAATATGCTAGAGGCATGAAAGCAATCTTTCAAACGTTTTTGGATTTTCACCCAGTAACGACTTGAAACGTTAAAAAATAAAGTTATTAGCCCGAAATGCTGCCGTATTGACTACATCCTGACAACGTAAACCCTCTCAAGTATAGTTCCACCCACTTCTTTCATCCCTCCTTCAGTGTACGCTCTGTGCGCTCAACCTGCCTTCACGTCATGCTTCTCCACCGATTCAGCGTTCAAGCTCCAAGAAAGAAGCGGTCCTTTTTCACGCCTGTCCATTGAGAGCGTCCTGAAAATAAAACTTGAGAATAGCGTCTTTTTTCCGTAGACCTTAGCTGCCTCCCATTGCGAATTTTCCACGGCTTTCTTCCTTTCCTCTCTTCCCCGTCTAATCTTAGTGCGGCGAAGATCGCCTCTCGCCAAATAAGCATGCAAAGAGTTCTGCTTTCCTCCTACTGGTTCATTTCACAGCGGAGAGGTGTGTTTGTGTGTAATGAAGTGTTTCCTGCATAACTTTTGCTCATTATTTTTGTGTGTGTATAGAGCGAGAGGGACAATGACTTTTTGAGTCGAATTTTCGTTTATTTTTATTGCACCAACTTTACGAAAAGGAGCGCTTCTCTGTGTCTGGCCGCTATCTTCTCCATCTCTTTTTCCCCCTCAGGGTGTCTGCATTATCATAATTAGCATGGAGCGCAAAATAGTACTTGGAAGTCTTTCAAGGGTTGATAAGTGTTCGTGTTAAAATATTTTTTCGGTATGGGGTATAGATAGAAAACTTGCATGTTTTTTAGTTGATCATTTGTTTTTGTGGTTTTTCTTATGCTGCCATTATATATATTTATTTTTAGTTATTATTATTTGAAATTCACTCGCCTTTTCATTGATACTTTTGAGATAAGCAATTGCTTCATGTTTTGCCATGTAAAGTTGACGAAAACTCTTGTTTTATTGATGATTAGCGTAGTTTTAAATACAATAACTACAGCATAACGTGCTAAAATAGCTTTTCTGTGTTGTATCTTCCACACTAATTAGTAAACCTATCATTGTAACGATCGCAAATAATTTTAGAGAATTTTTTGCTTCTTCGTGCTGCGTAGGAAGCAGTTTATTTACTACAGTCGTAGATATTAATTACTCGCAAGTTAAGGAAGTCTTGTTTATTAGAATAAAATCGGGTTTGGATGGAACGAGGTTAGTGAAAGTAGCGCCTAGTTCTTTTTAACTTAACACGCGTGAAGCAGGAAAACATATTCTTCCACTAAATACTTCTTGTTCGATAGATTTATTACACGTTGCCTTATTAATGTAATTGCTTAGTCCTTTCCTCTACTCATTAGTATTTTGCTCTTAAAGGTTAAACAATAATTTGCTTTTACTGCTTTTCCCTTCAACTTTAACGCCCATGAATGCTGTTCACGCTGCATTCCCTGATTTTTTTTTCACACACCTGATTTCACAAAGCATATCCATTGCTTTTATTCCTACCCCAGCCTTTTCCCCTTCCACCTTCCTTATCCGCCTCCCCTTCTACATCCGGCCTAAAAATCTCTGATTACTTCCGTGTGAATCTGAGGAAGGTCCCTTCCTCGTCTGTTCGCGACATTAAAGGGACTTCTTTTGCTCTGAGAAGGAAAAGTGCGCCCCTGTGATTCTGCCGTCCGCCGGAGGATGGAGACAGTGTCATTCGATACGAAGTCTCTCACCGGCGACGTCTGTATTTTGCCGACGATTTTCCTGTTTTTTTTTGTCTAGGTATGAGATCGTTTTATGGTGAAAATTATCTGCAATTTTCAATCGATGAAGAATGGGTTAGGAACAAAATTGGCAGAGACTGTTAAAAACCTAATCTAATTAGCTTAACAACTGATTTCGTTAAAATATGAACCCCAGAAATTCCTCTTGTATCGCATATAAGGCATTTAATACTTTCTTGTTAGGTAAGAAAAAGTTTTGGGGTATTAATGAAGGTATTATCAAGAGAAAATGGAAATTCTCATTGGATAAATTTTGTCATGAACATCAATGTGTGTACGCGCTATTAATTTCAAATCCTTGCTTCGAATTTCAGCCTGCTAGGGTTATTGAATAGTGAAATCGGGCATCGATTTAAGATTTTCTGCAACGAGCAGTAATCCTCAATGATAGGGACTGGAATTATCTTTTTTCTTACAGCCTCTTGACTTGCAAACGCTTCCTTTTTTTTTACCCACAATTACCCTCGGTCGCTCTCGTCGAAGTACGTAGTCAAGTTTACCGCGACTCAATAAAACGATAAATTATTTTTTTATAGAACCATGGGCGTATAACCTCTTCCTTCAAGCGCTGTCTCGTTAATCCTTTTGTAAAAGAAGAGTGGGATGAAGGCGGATCGAATCGTCTTATGTGACTGACGTGCTGGCACAGTAGGCGGTGGAGTACTGGGGGAGTTGATCCGAGAGGTCAGTGCGACGATGTTCGTGGTGTGAGTCGATCGTAAGGCAGTGGGGGAGGTGGAAGAGGTGGGGAGGAGGATGTTTGCGAGGTGAGGCTGACCTCGGACGTCGGTCGTAGCTAATGGAAGCGCCGAGGCGTGGTGATGTTGCGTCCTCCTCGCCCTAATGACCATCCGCCCACCCAAATGCACACACACGGGGTGCGGCGGCCCATGGAGCTGTGATGTTGGGCGTTGCTCTCTCCCCCCCACCTTTCTCATACTCTCTCACTCCATCTCTGCCTCGTCCCTCTCTCTCCCTTTCTCGTTGACGGAGGAGAGTGGGGTGGATGGAAGGTTCCACTTAAGAGGTCGTATGTCGATTGATCGGCGCTTAGCGATTGATTAATCGTACGGTGTTTTTGGAAAGTCTTAGCTTTTTTGGCGTGTTGGATTATGATTCGACACCAAACGGAATTTCAAAATATACTTTGCGAGATCAGGTTCTTTTTATAACAGCATAGTTGACTGTCATAGTCATAAATTTTAACCTCATGCTAGTTATCATCTGCGATTCTTTTTCGCCGTAGTTTGAAATAACAACACTTATCTGTGTGGACTGTGTTGAAATTCACGTTTTTTTCAAACATTTTATGCTAGTGGTATTTATTTATCTATACTATTTATTTTTCATGAGCTGTTTTTTGTCTAACTTCTTATTCTTTATTTTATTTAATGCAAGCAAACTTTGGCTCAGGTTTATTCTAATGTGCTCACCTCCTCTTTTGTGTAGCATTAATTTTGAATGAGTATTGTGCTGGAAAACATTTAATATTTTCTAAGTTTGGGTCAAATAATTATTGTGTCTTCGACATATATGTTTTTGCGGGTGGTAACAAGGAATTACAAACAAATTTTCTGTTTAAACTCGGTTGTTTCTATTTCTCATGGCTTGATTTTGGTGATTAATTTGAATACATTAGCGGAGGAGTGGTAAAAACACAATCACATGAATGACAAGTCGAGAGAGTAAAATATAATAGTCAGCGTAGTGAGAGAAAATTCCGTAAAAAAATAAAGGATTTGTTTATATTAGGCTCTCTTTGGAATGTTGACTTAAGAGGATTCAAGCTTTGGCTAAAAGTATTTGTACTTAACGCACGAGACATTTGAGATCAACTTGATCACATACAGGTTAGGCAAATAAAATAATTACCATCCTTGAAAAGATTCGAGAAAGAAAATATTTTATTATGAAAACTCGATTGAAATTGCACTGCTGTAAGGTTATCGTATTTTCTCAATTTGTTATATTCTGTTCCATTTTTTGCCAATTTTCCCTTCAAATCTAGAAATGATTCAATATTTCAACAACTATTATATAAAAATTTACTAGACCTCACAGTAAACGTACTTCCTAGACTAAATTTTATCGAAATAAAAAAATGTGGCAGTAATACGTTAATCTTAAGGGAATGAAAATAAATAGCATTTGATTTTAAATTATAATTGTGTCAATCCGGCCAATAAATAAAAGGAAGGGTTATTGGAGCAATATTCCTTCTGTTTTATTCACTCATTTCAACAGTTCATCAGGTTGACTGTTTTTCGGATGGCGTTGCTACGATTTGCTTACTGGGATTTGATTCCAGGGAAATGGAAAGGGAAGTATTGGGGGGATGCAGAGGAGAGAGGAAGTGTAGACAAGAGAGTGTGCTGAGCGGAAGGGGAGAAAGGGTAGAGGAAGAGAAAATTTAGTGCGACGAATCGCTCCAGTGGGGCGAGATGAAAGGGGGTAAAAATCGGCAGATGGCGAATCTGACTTCAGCTGCAAATCAAACATTTCGTCTTCACATCTGCGGTGAATCATCAAAGTTTGCGGTTTGAGCGATTGGGTGGGTGTGCTATGAGTCTTGGTTGTTGAGAGAAACGAAGGAAAAAAACAATAGAATTCTACTCCGTGTATATTTGTTTGTAAACAATGACCGTGTCACTCGCCTCCACTATCTCGTTTCATTGAAACCTTATGCCTCATAGGTTTTTCGCGTGTCTACATATATCCGCTATTCACGTTATCTGACCATGTATAAATGAATAATAAGAAGGGTTAAAAAAAAGAAAATCAGCGTAAGTGCGCCAGAAATTCACAAGGTGTTGAATATTCCGTTGCTTGAATAAAATTATTTTTTAGCATTTACTTTTGTTACTTCCTGGCGTAAAGACGAGTAGACAAAAAATTGAGACGAGAAAATATTTTTTATATATCTATATCTACATCTACATAATACCCTGCAAATCACCAGACTGGTGGGTGGCAGGGGGTGCAGCACACGAAAACCTACATAATAACGTCCCTCGTGGGGATCACTCTCCTATTATGATCCCGTATGGTCCTTGGGAAAAACGAGTCCTGATATCGCTCGGTCCTACAGTCGATCTCTCGTATTTTATCCTCGTGATCGTGCCTGCCCATGTACGTAGGTGCCTCTAATATTCCTGAGACCTCCTCTGAGAGAACTTCCGACCTAAATTTCTCCAGAAGCCTTAACCTAGCGCTAATTCTGCGATCCTCTAGCTATATCCAATTCAACTCCTTCAAGAGTGATGTGACGCTTAATTTTTGCTCATATTTTTGCTTTACGAATCTGGCTGCTCTGCGTTGGATTCTTTCTAACTCAAGTATCTGTCCCTTTTCGTACTGATCCCATATGCTGGAAGCGTATTCGACCTGAGATCTGACCAATGATAAATAACATGTTTCTCGTACATGTTCTGTGCTACCTCTTACTATTCTGCCTACGAAGCCCAGTTTCTTATTGGCTGCGCCTACGAACCTTCGAATATGCATATTCCACGATAGATCACGACAAATGGTGACACCTAAATATTTAACGTATTCCGCAGCTTGGATATTCAATCTATCAATTCTGTACTCCGAGTCTAATTCATTGTTCTTACCCTTCCAGAAACTCAATAGGGAATATTTGGTGTGATTAATTTCGATTTTCAAATCTTGACACCATGCTGAAAGGGCGTTTAAATCTTCCTGGAGCGATTTTTGGTCATCCTGGTTCATTATCTCCATATATAAAACGGTGTCATCCGCGAAAAGTCTTATTTTGTAGCGAACTACCGAGCAAATATCGTTTATATGTATCAGGAATAGTAGTGGGCCTATGACACTTCCCTGTAGGACACCTGATGCGACTTTTACCGTGTATGAAGATTTCCCATCAATAACTACTATCTGTTTTCTGTTGGAGAGGAAGTTTTTTACCCAACTCACGATATTATGGTTTATGCCGTACTTTCCTAGTTTTATTATGGGATACTTTATCAAATGATTTTTTTAAATGAATGAAAATCGCATCAACCTGAGTGTTTTCCTCTCCGCATTGCAACAAATCGTTTACGAACAGGACGAGCTGCATTTCGCATGACCTACCTTTCCGAAACCAATGTTGGTTTTTGCTTTGCGAAGAACGACCATCTAAATAACGCAGAACAGAGATAACGATTATATGTTCTAGAATCTTACACGATAATGACGTCAAGGAAATCGGTCTATAATTTTCGGGGTTCTCTTTGTGGATGGGCGTTACGTATGCTAGTTTCCAGTCTTTCGGAACGGTACCATGTGCAACGGATTTTTCGAATATTATTTTCACATAAGGTGCGATTACCGAGGCTAGCTCTTTTAACACACGTGCGGGTATGCCCTCCGGTCCGGAAGACTTATTTTCCTTAATCGACTCTAGTTGGTGCGCGATACCTGTTTCAGAGAGTATCAAATCTTCCATCGAATGTCCCTCATCATTCAAAGCTGGTTCCTCAAATTCGTTGCTCAAGAAAGTAGTAGTTGTAGTTAATTAATCGGTTAATAAATTCAGTCGATTTATCTTTGAATGCGTATGGATTAGTAACTATCATTCATTTATGCTTCTCGTTATATTATTTTACGAGGATAAATAAATTTTAAATGCGATTCAATTGCCTCTTGGAGTGTGAAATTTAATCGAGGGTGGAAAATTAATAAAAACATTGGAGCCGAACGACTTTCCGGCGAAATTTCCCGTTTCCTGTGCTCCTTTGCTCTCATCTCCCTCCTCCCCACCTCTCCGACTCCTTTTAAGAAAGGCTCGCGTAAGAGCGAAGCAAGCGCATTAAAGCATCCGCTCTCCTCCTCCTCTTTTGTGGCCGGTTAGATTGACAAAAAACTCGCTGGCTGGGAAGTTTTGTGTGATGAGCCTTTAGGCTTTCTCTCTCTTTCCTTTCCCTTTCCTCTTTTTATTTCTGCATCCCCATCGAGGCCACGGTGGATGGGGGAAGGTTAGAATGGATGGGGAGAGTGGAAGGGTTTGGAAAAGAGAGGGGAGGGGTGGCAAAAGATGAAGGGGAGGGGGAGGGGGGCCGTGGGGGATGGGGAAGATCGTGGGCTCTGTGACCAGGGTGTGTCCTTGTCTCCGCCTCGGTTCCCTCGAATGGACGAAGATTTTTAAGTCCGATGTTCAACTGTCAGGATGGCTGGATGCCCTGTAGGAGTCGGGCGTCTGATGGTCGCCCTTGCATACACGCATTAAAAAAAAAAAGAAAGAGGGGAACGTTTTAGCCCGGTGCATCCCTCTCTTTTATTCTTTAGTCCGCTGGAGCGATCCACATCGGTTTTCTTACTTGAACTAAATATACCTCGCGTCGAAGTTCGTTATGGAAGTTTACTGCTTTTTGCTCGCTTTTTTTCTGATTGATTAAATGCAACTGGAGATCTTAAGGGTTTTACGCTTATAGTTTTTGTGATTCCGGTTCACTTTATCGCATCCAGTTGTATCCGCGTAAGATAGTTTAAATTGCTTATCTTAGAGACATATTGTTGTATCCGTTGCTTATATTTGAACATGGAGAGGCATAATTGGTTATAACACACCTTTTAGTAATTATTATTCTACATATTTGATTTAATCATTTTGTGTGTATTCCTCCTTACTAGGCAGTGGATAATTCTTGCTCGGAGACATGGTACCTTATGAGCAAAAGTTTTTTTTGTTCTGTAAGTTCTGCTTAAACATCATTTTTCTCGGATGCCATATCAAATGACATGGTCTTGAAGCCCTATACATTAACTTTCTCTGATTAAATTTTACCCGTGAAGGGGAAATTTTTATTTATTATTCATAATAAATTAGTAGCTTAGATAAAGTGGAGGATGTTTCAGCTTTAATTTTAATAAAAGGCTTCTAGTGCAAATTTCAGTAATGCTGCCTTGTTTAGACGAAAAGTGTTTGTGAAAACTTTTATATAATTGTTAATATGGATTGCTACAAAGTGACGCCTCATACAGTTTACTATAACTAAAAAGGTACCACTCGATTGTTATTTATCACCGACCGATTTTAAATAGTCGCCCCTTAAAATAAGCAAATACAATTCGCAGCTATCGCTTGGAAAGCACATAAGCGGTGAGGAACATTTCCGGTGGTTTTTGGTTAGCCGTAAGATCTGTGTCGCTGTCACAAAATTACTTCTCGAACTCAGCTAATAACCATTAGAAATAAGGCCAAGTTAAAGCGCAAGAGCAAACTTTTCGAACAAATTTACGGAGATTAAATACCGGCTGAAGCTTTAGTCGAAGTAATATTCGCAGGCGTTCTTAAAATGTTTGTCGTGGAACTTTAGATATTTCGTGTCTCTTTCTATCTGGATGCTTTCATGTTATATCCCTGGAACATTTTTTTCTTGCGATATTATAACGTAGATCAGGTATTTGCCACTCTCCGCCTTACCGAGTGCTGGATGTAATTTGCGCATCGAAAGGAAGCCGTCGGTCGTGGAACTACGCATGGGATCGTCATATATTGGAGGATGATGGTACGGTTAGCGGAGTTTATCGTGGAAGATTTGATTTCGGGACGTAGTGGGAGGGTAATACGGTGCGAAACTTTTACTACCTCGATTTGTTACTCTCTGATACCGCCCTCGAATCCCTCGATCTGGAACTCAGATTGTTAATGTGTTGACCTTTGTTTTTTTTTTTTTTACGATCCGGATTGAGGCTATTCCTCTCCCTCTGCAAAATGGGGATTCGCTTCGGATGGTCGGCATTAAAAGCCCTGGGTTATTCGTCCATTGCATCCGAAGGTGTTCTCTCTCTCCCTTTGTCAGCGATTACATCGCCTAAAGAGATTGGGGTTGTAACACGGCGATTTATTCGTGATCAGCGACGATTTGGAAAAGTTCCTTAGTTTACCAATCCACAGGTAACTGTTAAAAGACTAATGTAATTTCTGCATTTTACGTATATGTTTGGAGAACGATATGTTTATAATGTGCATAATTGGGACAAATGCGGATTTATTTATTTTTTAAGTTATTGGTATCAATGGGAGATTTATTTGTTTTATAGTTCCCTCTGACAATTTTTTTAAACTTACGGTTGATATTAAAGGACTTGTGTGTAATGTATCTGAATGTTATCTTAGACGTATCAGAACAAGTTGAGACATTATTTGGGTTATTGTGGTTCACAAACAAATCGGTCTGAGGAAAACTAACGAAAATTATGCACAAATTTTTATTTTTAAAGTTTTCTGTATTTTTCTACCAACAGCATGTTATATTGTGCGATCTTATTTAATCTGAACCTAATATTCTCTGAAAATACGGAATCGTTTTGCAAGTTAATGTATTGTTATTTATTGTATTTTTTGCACCAGTGTTCCCAGCCGAGAGCGATACCTTCCATCATTTGGTGTTTCTCCAGTATACCATTCAATTCATCCCTTTTCCTCCCAAAACTGTATATTTGTTTACCTATTTTGTGTTTGTTACTTTATTCTGAATAAGTTATTTTATAATTGTGTGTTGGCTACAAAACTTTCAGACTTCGGTGTTGTACCGAATTTTTTGTCTATTTATTTTTTAAAGGTATAATTTAAAAGGTTCATTTTAAAATGTAAGATTGCAAGAAAGTATATAGACCTCTAGCATATTTTTGTAATTGCTGTTTGCAGAGATCCAGTGCATTGTTGATTTAAATGAAGTCTGGAGTGCGTGAATATTTTTCGAAGGAAAAAATCTGATAAAGGGGTGTCCATAAAAAATATCTTTGGCTCATTTCCGTCATTTGCGTACTGACAAAAATCAGATGGAAATAATTACTCAATTGATATCTTCCTGCCATTGAAACTATTAAGTAATATTTGAATCTTTTAAAATCTTTTGTTCAGATTTTTTATTACCAAAGATATTTTGATAAACCTGTCACTCCAGAGCAGTATTTTATTCTTTTAAATAGTGTTCTATGGGATAAATATTTGAACTCACATCTTTGAATGGAATGACTGACACATCCTTCTGAGGGACGCTGTTTTGTAACAAGAATTTCTCATTAACTCCTGAATTTTTATTGCTTATGATCTTCTGGTGAATAACGACATGTGGTTAACAAAAAATGTACAATCTTTAGCGAAAGCAAAGAGAGTATTACTCTAAAGACTAATGACATTAATTATTTGAGAAGATTTAGGTCACAAATAACATCCCTTTCTACGTTAACCATAGCGATTACTATAACAAATTATCCCTTATAGAGGAACTAAGATAAATGTGAAAGTTATTATTTCTTCAGTCACTTATTCCAGTGTCTGTCCTTTAGCATTTCTATAATTAAGGCCTTAATACTTATAAACTGATTCTCAAATAATTACTAACCCCTACTATCAAACTTTTTATTTCCTTTTAATCGATTTGGTCTTATTAAAAAAATAATCATAAAGAGCTATGAATCCAGAATCACCCTTTCAAGACTATTTTTCCTTTTCATGGTTTTTGAAAGGGAAACTCAATTATTGCCTCTTAGAGGCATTTACGATGAATTATAATTAGTAGATGAGAGTAATTTCTTAATGTCATGGTTTTTGCTGTATTATGCTATAGTAATACGAGGTTTTAATGAACTTTAAAGTAATTTTATTATGTGAATCTGGATGGCTTATGGATCGCCGATTGTGTTTATCTTCCGATATTTAAGCGTAAAGATTATAACTGATTAGATATTCTTGAGTAATAAACTACCGAGTATACTCTTGTGTAATAATTCGTATGTAATTATAACATTATTTTTTGAAAGTATGTACTTGAAGTTCTGTTAAGCTATGCCTATCTTTTCGACTTGAACGAATGTTGGTAATACATGAAAAAAAACTTGAGCTGTTAACTCGAGTCTTTAGATTGTTCCAACAATTGCAATTTGCTCGTCTCGCCCAAAAAACTGAAAACCACATCTTTGTTTTAATAAAAGGAAAGGCTCGAAACCTTTAATTCATCTTTTCCGACCTCGTATAATTTCCTTTCTCTCTCATCTCGTTCACTCACTCAATTCTCTCTCTCTCTCTCACTCTCTCTTTCTCTATCTCTTACCCTCCCTCGCCTCACCTCACCGTTATTTTGCGCCCTCTCCCACACAATCAACCACTTGATTTTTTGTTGACCGCTTCTCTCTCTCACTCTCTCTCTCTCTCTCTCTCTCATCCTCTTAACGCTCCTCTCACCCACCCTTCCTTCCTTTGCCCACTTAAAGGCCCTGGTGGTGCACCAGCCCCTCTTAGCAGCCGCCAGCAGCCCCCGCGTGCCAAGAAAACCCAGAGGAGAGTCACCCACAATGAGAAGAGATACCACTCAGGTACCCTTTTTTTGAAAACACCCAAAAGAAAATCCAATTCTCTTGACACCTACGCCGTCAAAACCTTTTCATCCCTTTAAAAAAAAAACTAAAGAACACCTTTGAAGGTTTACTCGTCGAGTGCCTCGAATTTAAAAAATGAAATGGCCTCGGGGAGTGTTTCAGATTTATTGGCTTTTTTTTGTCGAATGAAATTATCTTCGTGGTCACGATTTCCCTTTCATGATTTTCGTTGCTTAATTTTCCTGATATCGCATCCGTTTTTAAGAAATCTTATTGTCTCAGTCTTTTGCTTGCGTCGGTATCAGTGCATGGCTAAACGGAAAACGTGTTTTATATCCTTTTTTATCCGTCGAACGCGATGAAAATATAATCCCTCTTCTCTGCTTGTTTTCTATCATGTTGTATATCCTTCTCTTTTATTCTTCTTAATCGACGCTTACGTTTCTTTCGACGCTTTCCGGCTTAAAATTAATGCTTCACTTTAAAGAACATTCTTGCATAGCCGTTTTAGAAAATCTTAGATTCTTTTCAGCTTTTTTTAATATATCGGTTTATACGTATTTTGGAAATGCTTAACACCAGGGATAATCTAGTTTGCATAACATCTGCTTTGGAATATTTCTAAAATCACCGGTTAATCGTAAAATTCTTTCAAAGTTAGTATGTTCAAGTAAACACTACCTGGGTTCCGATGTCAAACCGTCGTTGAAATTGTTAGATAAGAACAAGTTCAACTTTTTCTACATTTTACGATTTTCGTCGCTAAATATTCGCGTGTCCTTTCTTTTTAAATATATGTCAATTATCGTGAAAATAATTTTTTTTAGCTTCCTAAAGCCAGGTGGTGTTCAAATAGAAATTTTAAAGCATTAAGTAAAATTTTTAACATTCTCAATGAGGTACATACCTTCAAATTCGTTTAATATTATTGTGGTTTTAATAAAATCGTTAACTGTACTACCTGATTGTCAAAATCTTTTAACAATTTCATAACTAGCTGAAATTTTTAGCAATGATTGGGAAATTTTTAACAGAATTCTCTATTTAATGAAAAACTAGATAAAAAAGTTAATAATGTTTATTTCGATCAATTTTTTATTTTACTTAAGATTTTAATCGGAAAGTTTTAGCAAATTAATATTTCATCTCGCCTTTTGCTGTTCTATATTACGAAATTTTCTTCTAAAACCTTCTCAGCTATTTTCTTCTCGTAACTTTCTATCCTCTCAGCCTCTTCCCAATTCACACACTACGGTTTTCCTCTCCACCCCTCTAGCACAAATATATCCCAATCCATTAAGCACCCGTTAACTTTCCTTCACGGATTCAGGTTGCACATTTTTATGTATAAAAACCCTTTCCTATCTTCTAACTGGTTAAGGTTTTCTAAATGTATATGTAATGTAGCGTACATATTTTTATGATTTGTTATGTCACCCAATACACATATTTTAATCAGTGCATTACTTCTCCTTTATTTCTGGTTAAACCCCGCATCGTGTGTTGGTGGACTGTCACTGTCATCTTTTCTGTCTATTTGGTGGTCGGCCTTTTTTCGGTTTCTGGTTTCTGGTTAAACGTGTCGAACCTCTTTTCACCTGTCTCGCCTTGTTTCCACACAATTTCCTTGCTATTTTGAGGTACGAATATGTCGTCGCATGGTAGCATACGAAACCTTGTTGCATTATGCACTTTGTATATGATTTGTTCGACCTTTTCCGGTAACACCTTGCCTGCACGCTTGTCTGGATGTTGAGCTCGGTGGAATGCTTTTTTCTAACGCATCGTATTTTTCCTGTTAATTGCCTATTCAAGGATTTTCCCTTCTCTTTGGGATTTCGTCGCTTTTACTTTCTCTTTATTTATTTAAAAATATCCTGGGAGTTTGGGCGATCTTTTTTTTCTTACTGGTGGTAGTTATTAAAGGTAAGGATGGAGATAGGTTTTGTTTTGTTATTTTTGTTTTTGGGAGGAGGGTTCGGGCGATGCAGGGAGGATGGGAAGGGTCCCAACAGCCCCCCCATCCTCTCTTCGCCTCGTCCCCTCTCCCGCCCCTCCCGCTCCGTTGAGACCAAGCCTTTAAGTCGTTTCGCCTCATTATTCTCCGCCCCCTCTCCACCCACGAACTCCCCTTGGCCACTCCCTACCCCCCGTGTAGCCTCTCTGTCCGGCATCGGAGGCTTCGGAGGCGGCGGCGGCGGCGGAGGAGGCAGTGGTAGCGGCGATGGGGGTGGAGGGTCCATGGGCAGCAGCCCTGGCTCGAGGGCCAAGCGTCGCGCGCAACGACGTCGGCTCACTCGAAACGAGAGCCGATACCACTCTGGTGAGTAAGGATGCTTCATTTGTTTGCCGTTGTCTGGGGAAGAGAAAGAGGTTTCGATTGGCGGAAAGGATCTCTGACGTCTCGTAGGCACATCTCTCAAGACAGCAGTTGCTTGAATCGGCGATCGCGGATCCTTTATTTTTCTACCCAGAAATTTTAAATTATGTATTTAAACCAGAAAGTTATTACGATGTTTCAGATGCAGTAGTGAAGAGAAAGTAAAAACACAGGCTTGGCTGTAAATAAGTAACATTTACGAAAGCCAATAAAAGCATTGAAAATAGCTAACAAAGAATGAATGTCAGGATTTTATGTGAACGTCCTTGAACCCTTTCACTATTGTAACTATTTCATAATGAAACTTAAATATTCGAGCTAACAGTTCGAATTGAATGTATCATTAACTCGTATAGTAATTAAAGTCCCATTCGCCACTAAGGCGTTGGTTTCCTCTTTAATTTTTGTCGGGTATTCTAAGACTAAGTAGTTGTTTGCTTTAAAATGACTTAAAAAAGTGTAGAAATATTATTTATCTCTGTACTCACGCTGGTTACAGTTTGTTAGTCGGTGTTTTCCGTTCTTATAAAAAGCGAAGTTTCTTTTGTGTGCATTTGAAGTCATTTCGAGAGTCGGCTAAGAAAGCAATAAAGATGTCATTTAAAAATTCCTCCGGGATTAATATTTAAGCTCACGTTTTAAGAGTACGACAATTTAGACCTTCGAGGGGAAAATAAAAAGGGTGGAAAAACCAGCGGTAATCGCCCACACTTGCTCATACAGGAAATGCCACCTTCATACGAGGTTTTATAACTTGTATGTTTCCTTCCTGATAACTTTTTATTTATTAATTTTCCGTAACCTTTCACAAACGATGGCATTAAAACGGAAGCTGCGGATCAAAAGTAGTAATAGAAATTCAAATCTGTATTTATGCGCAGTGTTTTAGTTAAATGTAATTGAGAATAATAGGCTCCAAAACTCTGTTACATCAGTTAATATTCATGTTTTTTGGTTTTCATTGGCTATTATGAATAGATGAATAGATTTTATGGGATTCCTCTTTTTATTTTCCGTTTTAAGAACCTTTCACAAATTTACTCCAAGCGTAGCTTAATGAAACTTCTTTTCTCTGATCTGTAATCGTCAAATAGCAGTTTTTCAGGTTCTGCATGACTTTTTGAGTCTACCTCTTTATATGATATAAGAATTCAAACTTTTGAACGTAACTCGGTCAAGTTTCCAGTTCAGCTCTCTATAAATCCCATTTCAAATATAAATTTATAACGATTTTCATAGATCCACATAAAATTCAGGAGGGACGAACAATGCGAAGGTACTTATTTTTTAGAGTCGATACTCGAATATTGACACTTATAATTAATTTTTTCGATATTGCGAATACGATTCTTCCCGTATTCATTTGCAAAAACATATGTAGACCGATTACAGTTTCATTAACTTAAAATACTTCCACCTTCGTTTAAGGTTCGAATTATCTGGGCTGAACTTATTTGAAACGTTGAAAATAACAATTACAGTTATAGTTTCGAAAATATAAAGGATATATTTATGCTTTATGACACAATAGTATGAAATATAGCCTGTTAGTGGAATCAACCAAAACCAAAGGAAGATGCGACTCCCAAAATTAAAATATAAAAGTGATACTGCTGGATAAACTTCATCCATTAATTAACGGAAAATTTAACCTAGAATCTATTTTAGATTCTACGTATTTCCTGTCTTCGATTTGTTTAAACGATTGCTTTTGCGGATCACAGAAATTTATATAGTCAACCCTCCTTCACGGCGTGTATTTTGGGTTGCATAGACCGCAGGGGTATATAAATTAAAAACGTCACATCGAGGCTTAAACCTAATTCTACAAAGCTTTTCTTCTGATGTACCTGATTATACTCTTAATTTAGATCTCCTGTGGGTTTCTTTTATTTTACTACGTATTTACTATTCCTTTGAATTGAGAGGCTGAAATGAAGCCGCTTACTTCGGTTTTTGAATAATTTACTTAGATGTTAATTGACGATATTCTTTTTTAATTTTGTCAGTTCTTGACGTTGAATTGTATTGCGGTGTATTTTTTCCATGAAATCACTTTCGTCTACAGTTTAGCCATTAAACCTAAGAGGGATCTACCATGCACTTTTCATTTAATATTACTAGTTTTTCTGCATTGCTTAGGTGTGCATAGTTTCAGATAATGGAAAAATTTCCTTCCATTGGAACGAATAAGATGACATATTTAGTAAAATTTATCAAAAATCTTCTCTCTCTAGCTCAAGGCAAATATGGCATATTTGGTTCTTCAAAATCTTTATTTAGGATGTGTTGCAGATCCTCTCATCTCACACTCCCCACTGAAATTACTCTCTGGCCTACGCTTACAGGAAAAGCGGTGAAGTCGCTAGTCCCTTATTGGCAAGGGAAATCATATTTCGCTTTGGTCTTAGCGTAAATACTTATTTTTGCTCGTAATCAAGCATGAATCGTTTTGTGCGAAACATGGAAGACGGAAGCACTTATTAAAAATGTATTTTTTTATTGATATTTGGTAAATGAAAATCAAATCCTGGCCTATTCGATGAAAAGACAATAATTGAGGTAATTTTCAGTTACATATTTAAAATTCATGATATTTAACGAAGAAACCCGATGCAAATGAATTTAATATTTATTGTCGTGTAGGTACTCTAACCCTTTTACTAAATCAGTATACCATAGGAGTCGGAAAGTCCGTATGCCTTGTTTTTTCTCTTCTGGTTATAAATTTTGCATAGTGGGTACTATCTCAATTGCAGAATATTCAACCGGATCGTGTCTGTTGATAGGGAACTTCCTAATCGCAATTGCATCGAATTATTTTCCCCGGGCGTAAATATCGACAATTTTGTTCACAGCGAATCGTTACGTATGGACAGGTAGCGCAATTTTAGTTTCGCGTTTAAATTTTGTTTAGGATTTGGCTTTTTGGTAGCCGTGCATTAATGTTATCGAGTAATTAGAATTTTAGTTTATGAATTTCTTAATACAAGCGAACGAAAACAGTGTCAGGTGTCTAGTTGAGTTTAGAGGTCCACGGGATTATAACTATTCACTTTGAGGGTTTTAATGGGGATGCGAAAATTAATGTAACTCCAGCGCAAAGTGCTTTGCGTAGCTCTATTTTCACGGCAGGTGTATGTAAGCTGGCTTCGCTTTCGGGGGAAGGCGCGTGCTCCAATATATATATATATATTTGGTGTTACTCAATTTAAAAAATTTTTGGCTTCGATTTGCGGATCGTTTTCTATCGCGCGTGGTATTTTAAATCATAGATGTGTCAATCCATAATTCTGTATTTAATTAAGATCAAAATTGATGTAACTGTCACGCTGAGTATCATATTCAAATAGAATTTCCCAGTTAAATTAAGTGGGTAATATTATTTGTAAGCGTCTAATACATTTATATATCGCCAGCGATAAACTGTCAGATTAATATAAAAATAATTTCTTGATTAACTGAGAATTTTTAGCTAGTAAAGGTAGGAGTTTCATTTAGGATATTCAAGCTAGAACAAAGTTCCCTTAGAAATAAATTGATTGGATTGCGTGATAAGCAACGATGGCGTCGAAATGGCTGTCGAACACACTTTACTTCATTGCGCTGGCTCATTTCCTCACGTGAACGTCTTTGTATCGTTTGACTCGATAACGGTAAGGATCCCACAATTGCTTACGATCCCTTTCCTTTATACTTCACTAATCACGCTGAGCGATGAGATGACGTTTTTTTTTTAAACCGTGAGCGGCGAATACGGTATTCACAGCGAGTTCGCCGCTGCCACTGCGATCAGAACTCCTTTACACATCCCCTCGACACGTATGCGTTAGAGGTTACGCGTAGGCGAGAACATCGACGCACTTTGTGATACGGAAATTTTCCGAACGGACATTCACTTGTGAATTCTTGTGTAAATAAACGTAACGTTATTGACTCAAGCTCTAAGTAAGACCGCTCTTGATCCTGTCTTTTCGATCATTACATATTAAAATCCTTTTATTCCTTCCATGATCCAGATTTCCTTTATTTTTACTGTAATTTAAGTCTTCTATGTGCCGCAATGAGATGGAGTTCAATTTCACAAATAAATAAATTGTATTTCTGTCAAGATAGGCAATTGCGTGGCACGCGGAAGATGTTTATTTTTAAATAATTTAAAATGAATTTGGAAGCTTTGATATTTTGTGTTTTAGTTCTTTTAGCATTAAACTTTTATACACGTAAAAAATATCACTAGATTCCGAGCGTTGTTTGTTTAAAAAACGTCGAATCGAGCAAAGTCATTTCCGCCTAAGGTTGATGTGCCTTTAACGGCAAGAGGTATGCCGCGCAGCGCCGTCTCCCGGATGTCGTGCCTTTCACCATCTCAGCCATTGTCCGAGTTGATTTTATTCGGTTATTTCTTTGGTATACTTCTGTTACCTTTATCTCCGAATTTCGTTACCGGTCTCAATATTTAAATTATCATCCTAAATATGACGATAATTTAAACGATGTTTAAACACATAAATCCGTTCAAAAAATAAACCATCGATCTAATACATGGCTTAACTTCAATCTCGATAGACATAAAACATTTGGATTCCAAAATTTTTTAATTAAAAAATATATAGGAATAGTCTAGTTTGTTTTGAACAGAATGCACGGCACGATGAAAGATTCGTAGCCATTTAACGATAGTCTCTAGTTTTGATGTGATCACTACCCTATATTTATATGCGTGTCTTCTTCCTCGATAAATAGTATAATAAAAAATCATTTTTCGCAAGCTCCTCGTTGAGGAAATCGAACATTTCTTTGATGGATGTCTTCCAAAGTTTCTCCGTTTTTCCCAAGTCATAGGCGGATTTCTATCAACGAATACTAGTCATCTGATGTTAAAACCTCAATGCTTGATGAATTATAGGTCAAGAAGGAAGCTCGATTAAAATCTTTAAATTTGCTTAATTTATATGTATTTATGATGACTGTTAACAAAACTGCAAAGGTGTTTTTATGCCAGACGATTAACCTGGAGCTGAAAAATGAAGGACATCCCTTTTAAAAATCTTTGTTGTGTGTTGCTTATTAATCCGTCCCTTAAAGAGCGTTTTATTGTATTATATCGAATGAAATAAAATGAAAATGTCTCGAAGCGTGGCTATTTACCTATATTTCTTAAATGGCAATTTCCTTGAACCGCATTTCTGAGAGTTCTTGTTCTTTTCAGTTTTTGTGAACGTACTCTACTACGTGGGGTTTGTTTTAATGTTGGAAAGCAACAAGATCTTCGAATCTGGTTATTGTTGAATGCACCATTTTTTGCTTTTAAAAACATTCATTAATCAGCAAAAAATTCTTAAAACTAATATAGGTCATCATATTATCAATATTTTAAGCATTTTAGACCCTCGAAATTGTTATTTTTCCAATATTTTTATCTTTGATTCGATTTTGAAGTCAAATATGACAAAAAATTTGTTTCACTCTCAGAAAAATAAATATCTCATCCGTATAAGGAGTCATTTAATGAAACTGTAATCTGACATTTTAATATTTGTTTTGATATATTAGTAAAAAAAATTAATTGAATGTTTACGGAAAATGGTTTGTTTCGTAACGAACCTTAAGAGCAAAAATTAATTTAAACTGGAATCTGCACTCCAACATTTGTAAAAATATTTGTTTTACCGTATTTAGTAGCGTGAATATACTTTTATCTTGCCACATTGGAAAGAAAGATTTATGTCGTACAGAGGCTGGAGATTTGCCATATAAAGCTACTCTGCTTTAATGTGTGGAATGATGGTCATATTTTTGAAAAGGCTTTTGATATTACATCGATAAAAACAGTTAAAATATGAAAGTTTATTTCAATCTCTGCTCGCAATAAAAAAATCTCGCGTAAAAAGTCCGCAAAATGTTAGGTAGCAGAATTTTACTGCCTTTTTATCGCTTTCACGCTCCTTGTTTATACTTGAGGGAGAACCGGTTTTTAAACTCTCTAAAGAATGCTGCATTGTAAAAGTCGCGTTTTAATAAAGAGAAGATAATGTTTCTCAGAGAATAAGAGCAATAGCTTCTTTCGAGACGGTTGAGAACCCACTCGATAAAAGACGCCAGACGCACGCATCGGTTTCGTATTCTTGCGCGGCGGATGCGTCCGGAATGAGGAAATAAGGCGTTCCGAGAAAATGCTAACGTCTCTTTGGTTTTATTTTTGCCTCTTCACTATGGAAACCTTTACTCCGACTCTTTCCATAACCTCAACGCCCACTTGTTGTTTTTTCAAGGAATTGGATTGTTCACGGAGAGTGAGGCGGGAGAGTTCAAACCTTTCACCCCTTCCTCTCGCTCGCCTCTTTTCTCCTCATCCCTTCTTTTACTTTCTCCTTTATCATTTCTCTTACCCCCTCGCGTTTCCTCTTTCATTCTCTATATCTTTCGTATCTATTTTATTGTATATATTTGTTTATCTCCCCATCTCGCTTTCGTTTCACTTTCTCGACTCGCAAGGTCTTTCAACCTTTAAGGAGGAGAAGAACTCTCGAGTTCGACAAATTCGACGATTTTTTAAAACTCTCGTGATGCTTATAAAAACTTTCGCGATTTCGATGAATTAATTGCATTGAAAATAATCATAGCTACGTTTCTGTATGAAATGCTGGTTAACTCTATCAAAATTATACTGTGCGTGTTATTTAGTTAGTCATTTATTCTAAATGTCTCTTAAGCTGCCGTTACGATACAAAGTAATTCTACCTTCGTGTGGGTTTTAGGCACACACCACCAAATCCTAGCTATCCAAAATCTTTCTCTTAAAATTCTCATATCCCATCCCTTCTTTTAACGAATCTACGATAATATATCGAATACAATATACCGGCCTTTTAAACCCACGCGACGTCTAGCATTTATTTATCTTTCAAATAAACTATTAGCGTATTAGAGGCAGGAGTTTGGAAATCACCGTAATTCAAAAGAAATCATCGCTGTGTTTATGTTTCGTGCGGAAGATGTTTACGATGGAGGTGGTTGATCTATGGTTTTTTTCGAAGAAAACTTTCTTTTCTTCATAAGTTTATTGAATGTATCTACTTGCATATTAATTAAAAACTACCAGAAAGAGTAATGCAAACATCTTTAAAACATGTTTTGGTATGTACTTTTATCCCTTTCGAACTATAATTTCCGCCATAGAGCGTTATCCACTTGAATGGAATTTTGATATAAACGGGTGAAAAATATCACCTAATGACGAGAAACCGTTGTTTGCCAAAATAATTAGTTTCACTAGCATCCAATCCATTTCGTTTAGAATATTTAACAGCTGTCGCCTCGATACATAATCTAGGCAAAAAGATTAATGAGCTTGAAATTCTTTTCAAATAACTCACTTCTGAAGTCGTTTGCGGCGCGCCGCGGCGCTCGTCACAAAAAAGTATTCTTTTTTCCCCGAAAACGAACAGTTCATCTCGCGCAACCACGTTAATCACCTCTCCGACTCCCCGCCTTTATAATTACGGCGACATTTCATCATCCATCTTGTTGATTTCGATGGAGCGCAGCGAAAACCGATTCCTTTCAGAGCACTCATGTTAAAGCTTTAGAGATCGAAAAAAAGCGCCGAAACTCCGAACAGACGATGTTTATTCGTCGCGACTTTGATCTTTTTTCTCTCTTTCTCTTCTCTCCCACAGCGCCTTTTCCATTTGCTTCCCTCTTTTGTAATAATCCTCGACCAAGGCAACCCCTTTCCCATTACGCAGGCCCTCTAATATGCATCCAGAAATCCCCAAACACCTTCGAATAAAAGGATTGAGGTACGAGAGGAACCTTTTAAAAATATAAAAATAAATAAAACATCGGTCCCTTCCGCACCGTTCACGGCTCCGGCGTCCGTGAGATCACTCGTTATACGCGCCTCCACCCACAGCAGCGCCGCGAGGGGAACGGGAGAAGAACCCTATTTTTATTTTTAATCCAATATTCCCCTCCGAAAACACCTCCGACTCTTTAAAAAAACGTCCTGAAATCCGTCGTTTCTCTCCGCGGTAGGGTAAATGCAATTATACTTACCGTCCTTTCCGCGCGTTGGATTTGGTGGTCGTGGAGATTTCCAAACTTCCCTCCCTCATTACCATTCCCTTATATTTTTACCACGGGTAACGTGGGGACCACTCTTCCCTTTCCCTGTCCGCCGCCTCATCTAACAAAAAATAATCTTTCCCCTTCTCCTCTCGCACCATCTCTTTGTCGCCTCCGAAAAAAAACCTCTCCACTGAAGTCTCTGCCTTAATCACCAGAAGCTTTTTTCATCTCGGCGGATCCCTTATTTGGAGTGGTGTGGCGCGGATTGGTGTGCATTCGGTTTTTAGAGTGCCCTGAGCAGTTCATCTGGATGGATGGAAGGAGAGTGAGAGGGGGGGGGGGGGGGGAGGCAGTTGCATTCGAGTTAAAGGGGTTCGTAACGTGATTTCTTCTTGGAAGCGTTAGTGGGCAAGCAAGCAAATGAGTAAATATATTTATTTTTAATTTTTTTATGAGTACGTGCTGTTACTAAAAAATACTGCGGTCAATTGCATTGTTTTCTGAGACGAAGGAATGATTTTGTCACGAAATGATTTTTTTTACCCTTGACGCCATTAGCGTCTGAATACGTACACTTGTGTATTTAATTGCGCAGATTGGAGGCCTGCAGCCTTTGAAATCCGAATCTTTGAACCCTATCAAGTTATTGTGTTTGTAGTTGCACTATTAACTAAATCGAAATTAAGGCTGTATTAGGCGTTTGAACTAGAGAGAGGTTGTTATTTTTTATCGTGGTATAGTCTGCCTTCTGCAGATTTACAGTGGTTTGTGTAATTTGCTCCACTGAAAGGAATTATGCAGAAAAAGGGCTTCCGTTGTGTATTTTATAATATTATATGAAAAAAATTGTCATTTTGTTTGAACTCTTTTCATTTCCATATTTTTGTAACTGGAGGTCGGTCGTTAAACCAAATTTACGTGTTTTTCGTTTTTCTTGACAACATGGAATAGTCAATCATGTATTTATATTGTTATTATTCGTGTTATTTTCATTCATATTACTATAATTCATATTTAATTCTTGTTATTTTTGTCTTTTTACTGTGACCGGTTGATTATGGAAATTGGTAATAGAAACATCGTCAAGTACTCACGTATTTCTTCTATATTTTATACCTCTTAACGAACAGACCTAAGTATCACCTCTATTCTTTTCGGCGATCCGGGAAAAAGAATATTATAAAAATATTTCTTAAATAAGAGGCATATTTCCGATTTTGATGTTAACTTCGTCGTTATTTGCATAAAATGTATTCTGCTCGAACACATTATTTATTCCTACGGCTCAATCTAATTTACCGTTCACCTCTCGCAACAAGCTTTGTCAATTACTTTGCGAAGATCTTTGAAGGAAGGGGTGTGAGGAGGATGGGGAGCCATCTGGTGGCTCTTGGGAGGCTGTTATACCGTTATGCGCGAGCCTAGCCTTCGGGATTATCCCTCATCCCATTCCTCGTTGGCGAGGACCCCGACCTTTGCAGCACTCCCTTCAAAAGGAGGGAATAACCATTAAAGTGTACTTCTCTTCGTGTTTTTCACGCGAATACGGTCCTATTTCATCACAAGGCAAACTATAATTTTATTTTAGAATCTGTACTCAGCGTCGACGGTACAACCAATTTCGAAGGAAAAATTATTTTTATCGGAGTGCCTTATCGATTGATTTCGCCTTTATGTAAATTGAAAAGGTATTGACGCGGAAGTAGGTGTTAACCCAAGCGTCAGGATTTCGTATTTAGTTTTTGATTTGAGATGTAACATTAGAGTTTGTTTCATAAATGATTAGTAAAAAATATTCTTCTAAATTTCATGTTTCTCGTATTGTATGTGATTTCATAAATAACTAGTTTTTAATAATTTTCGCTTTCCCTTATTTAGCTGGTCGTAATTATAAAAGTAATTTCTTCGTAATTCGCCGATATTATACAAATAAGTGATTAAATTCGTCATTTATTGATTATATCGTTTTTCAAAGAATATTTTGTACATTGTTTTTTTCATTCATATAAAGTTGACCTTTATATTTAATTCTCTGTGCATTTTGATCGAGGTGTCGGAGAAAATGCAGAAAGAGCCGAGAGAAATTCTGGTACAGGTCACGGCAGTATCCTGTCTGTTCTGCTAATATGGGTGGATGATTATCAGATCATACGTTATTTAACCTTTAAAATACCTCACGGGGTCGTTTTCCCTAACATGCTCTCCTACCCACCCGAGAGAGAGGAAAAAAATTACCCGAGGGTCGATCGCTGCGACCTCAGCCCTTAAGGACGGGATAACGAGGAACTAAGAGGCGAAACGTGCCGCATGCTTGCATGGTTGGATCTGTCGGGGAACGAAACGGCAGGAGGCCGAGAAACCAACAGGCACCCATCGTAAAGATGAAGACGGATGGATAAACACTCTAGAGGCCATTAATGCAGTTTTTACCACTGCTCCGCCCACGCCACACGCTGCAGTCATTGCACTCGCCTTTTAAAAAGAACGAGCTCCCGTTTATCATTCCTTCCTTTTAAGAGACTTTCCGTTCTCCATCTTTCTATGCCGTTCCGTATTCGCCGTATATATTCCCTTCTTCCTTAGCAATGCTATTGCGAATTGTTTATGGAATTTATGCTGGTTAAGTCGCGTTTGCATTGTATTGCAACGATAGCTTATGGAACGTGTATGTTTTTATTGCTGAAACTATAATCTATTGTGTATTTGCTATAAATAACACCTGACTGTACTGCATCGTTTCACTTGCTAAGAAATAGTTAGTGGCTAACGAATTAGTTACCTTAGGATACGCGCATTGAAGATTCATTTCTCTCGAATGGGTTTTGAACCCGATAAAAATGGATTTGCATTTTACTGTTGCGTTTATCCAGAAATAATGTACTTTTTATTCTAATTTTCTGGCCATCAAAGGAATAAATGTGAGTTTGATTTTATCATTCCCATTTCCGATCGAAGATTTACGTACGAAATATATTTCATACCTGTGAAGAACAATAATACGAGTAAATGAAATATTTGTAGATATGATAAATAAATGGGCGGCATTAGCTATTTATCCTTATAAATGTATATTTTATTGTCGTATGTTTCATGTAATTTCTATAGATTGGCAAATAGGAATCTAAGTCAATGTCAGCTTGTGGGATTATTACTTGTAATGATTTTGTTATATTAACAATAAATTGATAATTGTTAACAGAATGAGTTAGTGCTCACTTTAAGTTCTGATGTTATTTCGCAATTCTCTGATTGCGCCCTCTACGGCTGCATTCTATTTATCACGATTTTATCTACTTTTTATTTAACGGAAGTAAAAGCTGTTTGTTTCAAAAGGCATTCATAACTTCTGAAATGTTTATCACTTGCATTTAGAAATGCATTCCTCTATAAATAGTAGTATCTACTGATATATGACTTCTGGTTCTGTCTAATATCTTGGCCAATTACAATTGGTTAATTAGGAATGGAAATATCATGCGCAGGCTTCTATGCACGCGGCAGGATTCGAGCCTGCGACCCTATTATTGATGCATAAAAAATTACTTTTATTATACTGGATAAAATTGAATTATTCATAACTCGCAGATATTAGATTTACAGAAAAACAATCCATTCTAATTTATATTCATTCTTTATTAATTACGTCAGCGTTTGTTAAACTTTTTACCTATGTCCTTCAGTAGTTTGATTGCGATAAATGATAAAATTAATGGGAATGAATAAGTAAATGAATTTTTAGAGTTCTCAAGCAATTGGCATGGGACAGATTGATGCCGGCAGCCACGGAAGACCTTAGACGACCCAATCGATTGACTTATTGGCCAATTTTTGGGTCACTACTAGGATCTCAAGAGTCACTCACTGCATTATGCCCTTTCATCTAGTGTTTTATTGTAAGAAGCAATATAGTATTAGGCCTTAACGCTATTGCATTTTATATATATATATAGCCTACCGTATTTGCGGTGGCACCTTTACCAATCAATCAAGTTTGATTTCCCACCTCCCAACTTTTGTGTGCAGTAAATTGTCTTAATTATAGTCTCAAGAATCTGTCTCGTTATCATTAATGGTAAAGTTCCCCGGAGTAATTCAGTGTAGGATTTATCGAGCTCGTCTTATGGCTGGAAATAAATTTTAAAATAAGCTCTTTAAGAATCAACACTTGAAAAAAATGTCATAACCTTTTTATGGTTCTAGATACCTAAGATAAATACTTATTTTTTAGAGTTTGGTTTTTTTATTGCTTATTTTTTTTAATTCACCAGATATCAAGTAATCGAACCGCGATCGGCGTTAAAAAATTTGTAGCATCGAAGGCCTCTGGAATCGAGTCAATTTTGTCTCTGAATCTCCAGTCAGATTTAATGCGCTTTCTTATTTTTTTGAGTCGGGAAGCATCCTCATCTCATTCTCTCTCATCTTTTTTCTCTTGGAGCTCTCCATTGGAATTCGCCGCCTTCTTTTGACTCTTGTCTCGTATATATTCTTTTCAATCCTTTTCTCTCTCCCTCTCTCCCCCCTCTCCCTCCCCTCCTCCCCCTCTGCATCTCCATCTCTCTCCTATCCTCCCATCCCTCTCTTACTCTCTCTCCATCTTCCTCTCTCCCCTTCTCGACCCCGTCATTTAAGAGTCTACTACTGTCATTCCTCCGAGGCCTTGCTGTTGTCTCCCATATTTTAAGAAGGCCTCGGAAAGAAGTGGTTCGTTCCTCGATTCCCGCATTCCTCGCCCTCTCCTTCTTCTGGCCTCAGAGTTGGCGGCGAGGCCAATGATGCGATGCGTCTGGACCGAGGTAAAGTGAGTTCGATACCGGACCGTGGATCATCGATTTAGCATTCGAATTCATGGCGCTTTCGTAATAAATATAGAGATGCCCCTGTGTTAGCTCGAGTTTCCTCCATATTCTTGCCATTCGTGGAGGCCTAAAGTAAATAGATCGCCGTCTTTCTCGTATTAATTTTGAAGGCTTAAAATGAAATGGAGAAATTCTCTCATCGGCAAAGGAAAAAGTTCGGAAAGTGTCTATTTTTTCGCCTGATCAAATTACGATGGACGTAGAGGAAGAGCAACCCGTTTACTCTATTCGCTGACGGAATTAGGTCGAGTGATTTTAAACTTAATTCCATAGCCTCGAAGTAGGAGAGAAATACCGAGAAAACCTCTTAAGAAATTATAATCGTTGAGTTTAATTTGGGTTTTATGCCCACGGATGGAGTGCAGCGGTTATAGTGGAGAATTGTGATTGACCCGTAAAATTTTTGCAAAAAATGTTTCTTTTCTAAAACGTAAGCTGTACCAGAAATAGAAATATGGAAGCAAGCCAATGTTCGGCTTAACAGAAGAATAGTCGAGGAAGAGAACGGCTTGAACCGTTTTCTCGACCGATGTTCATTAATGACAAAGTCATCACGAAGGTCTTTACGAATCGTATTTTAGGATCATCTGAGAGAATAACCGAGATGGGAGAAGTTTCGACGCAATGGAGTGTATCGTATTCGTCGGAGATATCTACCAGTGCCCAAACGACTGTAAAACTGATCATTTTTCGTCTTCTTTATCGTTAACGCATAAAAAAATATTTTCGACTATCTATTTAGACAATTGAAGAAATATATTGATATGACGAAGTCTGATATTTTTTTAAGAGTGCAATTATACTGACAGTTTGAAAACTAAAGTTGCCAGCAACACTACTTTCAAGAATTACCGTTGCAGTAAAAATGCTAATTTGGGCGGTAACGTTTTTCATGCCTCTGCTACTATACATATAAAGTTGTGTATTAGAACAAAACGTAATCTGCGAATGGAACATGATTCAACCTTATCGGTACCGTGTGAATATGTACATACTTCGTAGCATAGTATCATGGTGATACTTTAAATTTTGGACAGAGTTACCCTCGAATTCTTTCCATCCAATTCATCAGGGCAATATAAAAACGTCTTGTGGTGTCGTTTCTCTGTATGAATGTTTACGCGGACAATTTGGTCGCTGGACCAGTTCCCCTGTGTCTTCTCACGTGTCTATTTTTGAAATTCTCTCTTCATATGCACGCATACGTATGAACACCTGTTTGCTCTTTCGAGTGAACACGCCCTTTCTCTTTCGCTCTTCGATTTCTCTCGAACTGATAGCTCTTAAGTCAGTACCGTTCAGGACACAGATCATTTCCGCATCGGTGGTTAATTCATAATCTAGTTGATCCCTGTTGCCATGAAATGATCGAGCAAACCAGATTTGCTTCTCGTTTACAAGATCGCAGCCCTAAGTTCTTTCAAAATATTTTATGATTTATTAGAGACATATTCGCCGTTATTATTTCAAGTTGCAGTGAATCGCGGCGCTTTTTTGATGATCAGCGTGACTCCCTTAGGCACAACATGGATGAATAAATTGTCACTGATAAGGGACACTTTGCAATGTAAGCGTAAAATTCACGCTTTATGCTTAAAAGTGTCGCCGCGATGGAGCTCGATTATAAAATTTTGAATTATTCATTTCTGAACGGAACGTCGTAACTCTCTTATCGTAAATGAGGCTTAGAACAATGTAAATCGCTTTTCCGTGAGCTCTGTTGGCCCAAGTTGTTTAAATGCGCAGTTTGATTTTTATCGTAAGACTTTGTAACTTTGACAACCATTTCGCATCTTATATTGTACCATCACGTTTTTTCTCTGAGTGTGTGTTTAACAGCAACGGTAATTTTTAAATGTAAAAACGAGTAGTGCGTCATTTTTTCGCAGTGGAATGCTTCAAGTATACATATTTCGATTTTTTATTTCAAGATTTTCTATTTAGAAGCAAAAGTTCTATCTTTCGAACCTATAACGGAGATGCTACAAAAATGACGAGAATCGTGACATCAAAGCTTATTGTCAAAATAATTTCCTTACAAATAAGTTTTCCTGGTTATAAATTTTTAAAATGCAGACTCATTGCTTTCTCTTTAGATTTTACTTCGCAATAGAGTTCATAAGTTATTGACCTGCTCCGCTTAACAGAAGATAATATGAGGTCAAAGTGCTCTCACCGGTTATTCCACGTAGTTTTGATGGCGTCTGGAAAAGATTTCATTTCTTCCGTTATGTTAAACTCATCCATTTATGCAAAATGAGGCAATTCCTATTCTCGGCCAGAAAAACTCGCAGCAACATGATTTGTTATGTTGCCAACTTTCCTTTTCGCTGTACATTTGCGCACCTCTGTTTACTTCTAATCTCAAAAGTTCGGAGCGATGTTTCGACTTAAGTTAGCGTGGTCTTTCTTCACTTTTGTTCCTTCATGTTTATTATGATTGTAATACAGTTGTATTTCTATTATTTCTGAATAGTTCTTTTTCCCTTTCCTTAGTAACTGCTAAGATTTTCAGTAATTTATCAAAATTTCCTCTCATCCACGTTGACGAATTTTATTATGTTTTTCCTCTCTCTCCCCCCTGCCATGCATTACAGCAATCATATAATTAGAAACGAATCTCGCTTTATCCCTTTTATACAATAAGGAATTTATGCAACTCCGTAATCATAAAGATATCGAGTAAATGTCATTTATATTTAACCTACGAAGTAGCCAATGTAAGAGGCAATTTACTCACAGCAGATACTAAGAGGAAATTTTTCTATCAAAGTGAATCATGATTTGTTGCAGTTGCAATGCGCATATGGCTTATGATCCTGCTTTGTAGATAAATCCTCTGCCGTGCATTAACTTAATCGTATGTTTGGACGTGGTGAATTCAAGAACGAGCAATTAAAAATCAAAAGATTAAAGAAGTACTTATCTCAGGTACCTCCAAAAGCCACAATATGATTAGGAAAAACCAGGGGCGCATTTCGACTGCAATGGAGCTGTCTTATGCTGTAATTCACCGTAAGTAGATTCTAAAACGAAGTCATAAGACCAGCTCGATAATTCCCTGGTAAATAAAAGCTAATTTTAAAATCCATTTTATTTTAATGTCTACGTAGATGATAGGTACATTAGATTTATTCTTCAAAGGTTATTGGCTGAAATAGATTGCGGAGAAGAGTGTGAAAATCGCCAGATCTCATAACGCTAAGAATAAGCCGCCGTTTTCGTCGTCTCTTTTGTTTGCTTAAGAAAGTTACCAATTTGCAGCCGCAAATAGCTGTTACTGCTGTCTGTATCTTTCATCCAAGATAAAAAACGAAGATAGAGAGTTAGGGACGATATCGAAATACATAACTGTGATTCAGTTTTTTTTCCAATGTTTATCACTTGCCACCTGCGGCTCATCAATCCGGACGCTTGGTCTCTTTTTTTGAAAAGCTGTCACTATACAGGCTCTCTCTCTTCCATTTACTGTATAAAAAACAAAGGAGCATAGAGGAGAACAAAACAACGTGGAAAACGATCGCCATCCACCTGTTCTGCAGCCGCATCCATCCCAGACCGCATTACGGAATGCGTTGCGTCGCTTGTGACCTCGCAGTTTTCAATTACCCTTCTCCACCCCATCGGGCGGTCGTCGCCCGTACGAACGCCTTCCATCTCCTCCTTTTCTCTTTAACCTTTATCTCTACCCTTGCAAAACCACCGGGAATACCCCGCGTGGTGGAAAAAATGACTCGGGGATCGCCGCTATTTTTTTTTTTTTTTTGCTTTTACCGTCGTGATATTTTTGTTCTCTCGAATCGAAATACGTTCGACCGCAGTGAGATGAGGAGAAAGAGGGATGCGAGAGAGAAAAAAGATCGTTTTGGACTCCGTTTGTCATTCTGTTCGTCTTTGCGGTTTGGGAGAGGCGAACTGCGCCTCGCCAGTCTTGGGTATATACCGTCCCAGGATTATTTTTTGAGGGAACCGTGACACGTCGATAGGATAGCGAGGAAAAATTAATGAGAATTTTGTATTCATATTTGATGCTTAGCATCATACTTGTTATGCCTAATAATTGATGGAAGAGTTTTAGTCATCGTTAATGCAATTGAAAGATCGAGGCGCATTCCATTGCGTAAGAAAAGGTTCGGTAAGAAATACATATTTGTGATTATTCACAGCATTATGATGAATTTTTTAGGCGTATGACTTTATTGATAAACTATAGGATTTCCGTAATTCTTAATATTTTATGTATACCTTACGAAAATACAATACCTTAATAATACTCTTCGTTTCCATCGATAGATATACCTGTATTCTTAGGTGCAAAAGCCTACGTGGACATGATTCCCATTCTTACTGGATGTCATATAATACTTTCTCGACGTAGGCTCCTAGACGTGTGTGAAATTCGATGTTACGCAATGTATCTAGGGGCGACTAAGTTTGAAAACGTCACGGATTGTTGTGCTCCATCCCCTGCTGTCCGCTCTCCCGCGTAGGCATTCCTTAAACTCTAGGGCTTGGATCGCAACATCTGTTTGAAAACACTTGGGAACTCAAAAACCGCCCACCTTCTGCATCGTATGCTGAAGATCGATTCCTCGTCATTCATCAGAGGCCTTGCATATCGTTGAGTCTATGAGAAGTTACCATAAACAAAATATCGATCTCACGTTCTAACTGGCATTCAAACCGTGATAATAAAGAAAATTGTCTTTCTTAGAATAATGACTTTCATATCGACGGTAGGATATGCTTTCATTTAAATAGTAGTTTAAAAAATTGACTCCTCTTAATCTTTTTTATCCGAAGGAATTGTTCTACAGCTTGAATGTCAAGTCATTTATATGTATCTTGTTGATAAGCTATTTAAAGTGTTTTATTATTATGGTTATGTGTAATATGGTTATATGGAAGTTGGAAAAGCAATGAATGAATTAATGAATGTATTATCATGAGCTCGAATGAGTATTTTTCCAAGAGAAATCAACGTGTATTTACGTACTTTTGTTTCGCGAGTGTTAATGAAGACGCAGCGTGACTGCTTATTTTTTTTATCAGTGACTTGAAATTCAAAACGGAGAAAATTTCCTCCGTAACATACGAGAAATGCTTTAAAGCGATCGATGGAAACACATTCGCGCCATACGCATACGACGAAGTACCGAGAGCGCTTGTCACTCGTTTAAACGGAAAATCAAAGATATAAAAAGGTGAGATAAAATTTTTCTCCGAAATATATCATCGTTTACCATTTCCTCGCGTGGAGGCGCTTCCTGTCTCCGCCCCGTTTCCCGGAGATAGCGTTTTGAAGTGCACCGGGATTGATGTGCCAGCTCCGATTCACTGTTGCCAGGCGCCCTGGGAAGACAGCCTCCCTCGCCACACAAACCACCTGTAGCAACGCGAGATCATCATATCCCCTCGTAACACGAATGGCAGACTCCGCGTTACTCAGGCAGCGCGCTGTTGTCGGGGTGACGGCCGTCTCTCGGATTACCTCCCCTCCTTCACAGTTCCTTTCAACTCACTTTCCAATATAAAGGGGTTTTTGTTGTTCGACACCATGTTCGTTGGACTTCCATTGTTCGGACGCCATAATCGAAAGAGCCGTCCTCTTGTGCGTGTTGGAATCTTGTGTTTTCTTTCTTTTTTTTAATGGTTGGTTTATTTTTACGAAGAGGCAATTCCATTCAATGTCAGTTTCACATCCAGCAGTTGGAAGGGTTTTTTTTTATCGTCTTGCTTCGAGTTATACAAGGTTGGGACAGAGATTATTCCTTGTTCCGATCCTGCATGGTAATTGCGGAGTTGTTACACGTCGCATCGCATGACGGCGGATCGCGGATGTCGGATTTTAAGAGTAAATTATTTTCCAAGTCGCACGAATATCGGTGTCGTTTTGTTTCGGAGGAGTTTCGATAAAGGAAATAAATTCATCTCGTCAAATAACTACGCTTACTGATGATTTTTTTATTTCCTTTGTATGAATCCATTATTTTAAGCCGTCATTTACAGTGTAAACATTAATATAAAAATGCTTCCGAAAGCTAAGGCTGAAATAAACCAATTAAAACGCCGTAAGAAAAAGTCATTTTTGATAATTTACGATTGCGATACTATAGTTTTGTAATCGGAGTGTTTCGTTGTGATGGCGCCGTTACATCGTATGAGATGTCGTTTTGTCGTAGCAATCCGTTCTGTAATAAACAATACTGCCTCACATTTCACTTTATAAAGTACTGTAAAATTTATGAGAATATGTTAAAAGCATTTGGCAACCACGAATATTTTTAGTCGAAATTCGTCCAAGAGAATAAGAATGGATTTAAACATGCGAAAGAACGGAAATTGCCTTACTTAACTGTATTTATTAATGAATAAAAATTCCCCAGGACTTCTTTTTTGTTTAAATTTGAAAGGTTTTATATTTCCCTTTTGCCGGTCAAAAAATTTTCTTCGTCTTATGCTCAAATTAGGCGTTACTAATAGCTTTTAAAATATTTTGCCTTAACATGTGCAGCGATCAAAAAATGAATGTGATAAATGAAGAATGTCAGCGGTCCACACAAGTTATTCATTAGGATTCCACTAGATTCACAGGGATGGCAAATACGTGGAACGCTTGCGATTTTACTTGACACGCGTATTTTCCGTTTAAAATATGAAGTATCTTAGAGGAGTAAAATAGTGGTACGCGAAAAAGATTCTGATGATTCACATTACTTTCCTGGCACGCGAGACAAAAATCATTTGCCATCTCTGCACTAGAATATTACCACCAAAAGATATTTGTGCCATATTCATCGCGTTTGAAATCAAATTTGTCTTACTTGGATTACTAATATTTTCCCTAGCTTAATCTTGCCCAGAAGTCGATTTAGTCGCTCAAAATTTTGGCGAAATCGAGAGACTAAAAGTTCCGACGAAGTTCTTAAACGCGAGAGGGAACCTATAATGAAGGTTTTTTTTTATCATCGGCGAGCGAATTTAATCCCACCAAATCCCTCTCGATTATATTTTTTGCGATCCTCCGTTTTCGATATCGGAACAACGGTCGAAGCATCGGCTTATTCCGGCAAATTACCTCCTTCCCCCATTCCACCTTCCCTTCCTCCCTTCCACTTTCCATTCCCCCCTTCCACCTTCCATTCCCCCCCTTCCACCTTCCCTTCCCCCCCTCCAACGCATATTTTTGACGTGCTCGTCAAACCTCTTCCCAATGATCGAGACCTTATCACACGAAATTGCTTTCGTAATCGTATTAATTCGAATATTCCGAGAGTCGGGGACGGTCAGGCGTCCCGAAGAAATCTAAATGTTCCCATCCGACCTTATATTTAATACCCGCCATCGTTCGATCCTATCGATCGTTTTTCTTTTTTTCTCTCTATATTTTCCTCTGCCTTTTAGCTCGATAATAGAGTTCGTTAGGTTTCCTTCGAAAATTTTTCTCGGCCCAGTCGCCTTCTCGCAGTCCTCGATCATCTCTTTAAGGCCTGGTTTTAATAAAAAAAAATAATGAAATGGGAATTCGGGGGAGATCACCCAGGTCACCGAGTTATTCCAAGGTATCGTCGGATAGGGATACGCGCCAAATGGAAATGGGTGTACGGATAGGATTTGCTCCTCTGGAAGGGGTCGATGAGAAAGAACTCTCATTCTGTCGCTCTGATGATTCCCGACCGTTTTTCCCTCGCGGATCCTCGCCTCGAACCGCTCTCTCGGCAAGGCCTTTCCATTTTTCTCATCGTAGGATGGCGTGGATGGGGTAGATTCGGATTATGTGAATGGGTAATGGGAATAGTTGTTCGGTACGACGGATCGGTCGTTTGGGCGCACGGCAGCCTACCGACCGTTGGATGCTGTGCAGCGATTGAGAGAGCTGCTGTTTTTAACCCGCCGTTGGGATCGTAAATAAATGTTTATATGGCATGCGTGGTTCATTCTCGACTGCGCTAAAGGCTTGAATTATCACAAGGCATTTGCGTTCCTGGAAAATAACTCGTTCTCTGGTTTTCTGGATACAAATCAACGCATTTTATCGACTGTATTTATTCAACATTTTCATGGATATTAAATACATTTTTGTGCTGTACAAGGTTCGGGAAGTTGTCCCACATCACAATTTTTTTATAGCTTTTGGAAAACTTATTGCTATCTCTTGCTCGGGCGATTATAATTCTACCATTTTAATTCTCTTTTTAATTTATATTTCGTTTAATTTATATAAAATATTTTTCATTTATTCATTGCTAATGCTAATCGCACTAATAAACTGTGCCGCAGGAAACGCTCAACTAACTTCTTTATCCTGTTTGTATTTTTTCATCTTTTGTAATTATTTCCTGTGGGTGCTACCGGAAATAAGTTTCCTTATATTTTACAGAGACGTGACTATTTTTTTAATTCCATCTCGTACATTTCTAAAATAAATCCTGACCATTGCGCGAGATAAAATTAATTACGGGCGGACGCTTGTGGTTTTGTCCTCAGCGGAATTCGAACCCGTGATCTATGTGATAGGAAGGCAGATTTTAAGCCTATCCTCTATACCAGTGGTTCTAAAATATTTTGGGAGGTGGGCACTCTTTTATAGGTAAACAGAATTTCTCTGCACCCCAGCCTTGAAACAAGATTTTTATAGAAATAATAGTAATTATTAGCCCTATGGTTAATCGATGAAGATTTTTCAAGATTTTTATATTTTTAAATACGGTTATCACAATCTTCGGGCGCATCCGTTTGTTTGTGATAAACCAGAGCCGATTTATTAGAGGATAACTTATAGCTTTAATAACCTATAAACTCATTCAAATCGTTGGTTTCTTTACTAAACGAAGTTTTTCGCGGCACTCATAAAAGCTGGCTCAGTTTGGGATAGGGATTGCAAATTTACCGACTTTTGATTTACCGGTAATTCGGTAAAAATGTTCACAAATACCGGTTTACCGGTAATTTATACAGTTTCAAAAAAATTGAAAGAAAAATGATAGGTAAATATTAATGGAAGACAAATTTTATTCAAATCAACTATAAAACTAATGTAAATAAAAAAATTATTCGAAACATTTATTCCAAACAATTTTAATTTTAATATTAATATAAACAAAAACACTTTGAACAAAATTGTATTCCAAACATAATTACAAGTTTAATATTAATATAAACAAAAAACACTTTCAACAAAACTGTATTCCAAACATAGGTATAAGTTTAATATTAATATAAACAGAACACTTTGAAAGTCTTTCTTATTGGATGTCTTTTTGGTTAAAATAGGTTCGCAGAAAACATAATTTATCGAGACTATGGTCACCTAACTGCAACCTTATTTTAGTACATATAAACCCAGCCGTTGAAAAAGCTCGTTCAGATTCAACATTTGTTGGTCGACTGGTCATTAGGAAATCGAAATCCATTTGTTAAATATTTTCCTCTTATTTTTTCTTCTTGAAAATACATTAGTTCCTTTCTTACGGCTTGTGTTAGGTCTTTTGTGTTTTTTTGTTTTTGAGATGAGTCTTCATAGGCTGAGTCAGTTTTTTTCTTTATCGCCAGTTGAAGTTTTTCCTTCATAGACAATGCAGTTGATGACGAAGGAACTGAAGTCGGTACATCCTCAGACGGGGAGTTGGAATCGTTGACTACTGTTGATGCAGTTCCAGAAATGCGTTCAAGTAACTCTACAATTACCTTTGTTATTGTGGCCTTGCTGGTTTTATTGAAAATTCCGTATTCTTCATCAATTGATTTCTTTGGATCATAAAGAAACTGTAGAACATCAGAATAAGTTGTTCGTCTTTCCTTTATGAGAGCTATCAATGCTTCTTTAAGGTCATTCCTTAAAAATGTGTTTTGATTTGTTAGTTCATCAAGCATAAATTTTAATGTTACATCAGCAATATACAAATTTACATTTTTGGATCATAGTGCTTCTACAGCAACTTTTATTGGCTGCAATGCTAATATTATATTAGAGAGCAGTTCAAGTTCATTTTCTGTAAAGATCAACAGATATTAGTGCTAAGATGTTAACGTTTATAACGCATTATCTGCAGTAAACATATTCAAGAAATAATATTAAAAACAGAAAAATAACTACTGACATTACATTACCATAAAGAAATATTTTACTAAGGTTTAAAAAGTTCATGTAGGAATGAATCACTTCGTAGGAGCCGCCACTGTACATGATCAAATACTGCGGGAAAATTACTTTCGATTTACGCCATTTTCGATTTATGCCATAAACCTCAGAACGTATCTATGGCGTAAATCGAGTGTCGCTGTACTTTCTTGACTACTGATTATTGCGTCAGCCTTCAGCGCATACGCAATTGTCTGCCGAGAGAATCAGGACTTGAGAAACATTGAAACATTCAAACACGGGAATATTATTATTTTTTTAACATGCATTAAAAATATTTTTTATTTACCGAATTACCGGTAAAAAATTACAAAATTACCGGTAAATTTTTACAGGATTTTTGAACTATTTACCGGTAAACCGGTTTACCGGTATTGCAATCCCTAGTTTGGGAGCCATTACTCTAGCCAAAATTATTTAAATGTTTACTGTTGAATACATTAAACTTTACACGAAACACGATATTTTTTCGAACGATTGCGGTTTCTATTTGGAGAACTCGGCTCTCAAAATTTTCTTCTCCCGTCTTTGGTGTTGCCTTAGTTTGGCAGTATAGATTCTCGATTAAAATACTTTTAAAATAATTCTCTTTGGGTTTATTCTCTTTAAAATTCCGTTGCCTTTTTTATTATTATTTTATTTAGAATATCTCTTAGAATAAAGCCGTGCACCTCGTGTCACGTTCGCCCTTTCACCTTACTATTCTCTCCCGGTGGATCGATTCCCTTCTCAGTCATCGGGGTATTCCCCTCCGCTCTCAACCATCCACCCCATTTCCTCTCTCCCTCCCTTCCCACCCTCCTCTCTCTATCTCTCCAACGCAATTGTAAAGGCTTTTTTTAAGTTTTATTTTTCGGTACGTTCAAATTTGGTAGGGAGGGGCCTCTGCCGGAACGGTTGCACGGTTCTCTTTTTGTATGCGAGAGGCGGGCGGGGGCACGTCCGACCCCACTCCGCGCCCGATTATTACGGCCTTCTGCGATGTAAAAAAAAAAGGGTCTTGATATGAAATTAAAGTTCCCGTCCGCCGTTTGGCGGGTGAATTTCGATTACTTGCGGGGAGGATGGAAAATTCCGCCCTTGAAAGCTCTTTTGTTTCTCGGTGCGAGTGTGTGGACTTTTTTGTGTGAGATGAATGGGAGGTGAGAGAGAGAGAGAGGGAACCTGTTCTTAGAAATTATAATCTAAATGAAGTGTGAAGGTGAAGCATAGTTCATAATCCGTAAAATATATGTATTTTGATCCGTTGGTTTGAATTGAAATTTTCAGATTCGGTTGTAATCGTCTACGATCCTTTGGTTCGGCGTATTGTGTCAAATCTAACATTTTTCGTAGAGTTCGTCTTTGTACCGACATCCCTAATTGTGACTTGGACATTGAAGATGATCTTATCCCATAGATCCTGTGGGAATTTTCTTCGGTGTACCTTTTAAAGGATAGAAAACTTTCTCTCTTTTATTTAGCGTAATTTTCATCTCCTTACTTATAAGCAAAGTCTAGTGAAATAACTAATAAAAGATCACGTCTTACAGCCGGAATTCATTTTCGATTTCCCGACTGATTTTGGAGTTATCTCTGTAATGGGTTTGAGCGAAAAAAATTTGCAAGAGCACGCTCGTTCCCGAGCTCTCCGACTAGGATCGATCCCGCGATGTGTTGCCAGGGACGAAATATACGACATTCCCTCCACCTCCGGGAGAGGCTGAAAAAAAGAAGGAGACTTGGCGTTGGAATCTTATATTTTTCCAATTTTCTGCCGTCTTGATTCCGGAATCGTCATAATAACTCCCTCCCCCTTTTTTTCTGGAAGCAAATTTTCGAGACCGCTTCCCAATTCCTCTTCTCCGTCCTCTCCCTTAATCTTCCCATCCATCATGCTCCTGCGCTTCGAGGATAACATCGTGCACGAAGTGATGAAGGAGGTCCCGGGGAGTGTGCGATTTTCGCCGGCCCAGGGGATATTTCCCAGTGCCACACCCCTCTTGGCCCTCGGGGGAGGGGGAGGGGAGGGGGGGACGAAGAGGAGGTGGTGGGGTAAAAGGGCAGACAAATGCACTCGCTCTCCTTTCTTGGGAGATTGAGCCGGAGGGGCGTGCTTGTCCGCCCCCTTTTTCCCTCCTCCTTTCCCCTGGAGCCTCTTTTGTTTCTCTGAGCACCCTCCTCTCTTTCTCCCTCCCTCTCGTACTATAATCGCCCTTCTTCCTCTCCCTCCCCCTATCTTCCTACCTCTCCCTCCACCACTCCACTTCCTTTCTTCTGTTTTTTTCCACGTCGAAGTCAAATACTCGCAAATGAGCCCTTGGTTTGGAGTGGAAAGTAATCACCGACGAAATCTCGCAGAAATGGGACTCGAGAGTTTTTCTTTTATTTATTGGACATCATGTCTGCCCACGCGGTGAATCGGGAACGAAGGTTTAATTGGTCGTTGCCTCGATCGCGTCTTATCACGTTCAAAACATTTCGCTACCCCATTATGTGTTTTGATAGTGAAATCCGTTTTTGACGTTCACTTTATGAGAGAATTTTCTGTGGCTCGGTGTTATTTTTTAAATCGACTCCTATCGAACGCAGTAGGACGGATGTTTTTTCGGCGCTTGCATAAATTCAGGCCATAAAAACTGAAAGTTTGGAAAATAGTCGTAATGTAAAGGTTTAGATGTTAAGTATGATTCGTAACAACAATGGTAAAAATTCCATTTTTTATGTGCTAAGTTTCTCAAACACGCGGCTCAGGGGGCCTCATGCGGCCTGCGAAGTAATTTACTGCATATGCTTATATGAGGTCCAGTGATGGATTTTAGGAGAAAATATTTAAACGATCGAGTAACTTATTTTGCTGAAACGATAATTTTTCTCCCTATGTAACCATAATGCAACATATATACTTTATCATTGTAAGTAATAAATATATTTATAATAATATTGTTTTATCAGTGGCGAACGTTTTTCTATCGCTACCCTCCTTTAAAAAACCTGTTTTTTTAGGCCTTCCTATAAATACAATTCTATCGAATCATCTCTGATATGTCGTATTGTTTCAAGTTTTTGGTTTAGCTTTTAGTTTGGCGGTACAGATCTTCTAGGATCCATTCATGCTGCTTTTATTCTTCTAATAAGATAACATTAACCTCCGTAGTCCACGCCACCGCAGATGTGTGAAGAGAGTGGAAGAAGTGGCGTCAATCTTGAAACGCCTCTCAGTTATCACCTACGTCGAAAGCATATCCGGAACGTAAAAAATGCTCCTTTGAAATTAAAGTCCTCGCTAGAGGTTTGTCAAATCTGTTATGAGTTTGTGTGCCCCTGGAAATTATTAAGAGAAGTGCGCGCTATTCGTGTGTACAACTTTCATAGGAGATTATTTGTCGGGTAACAAAAATATCCAGTTTTGTTTCAAGTGAAGTGGCAGCCCTTACAAATCATTTATTCCATTTTCGTCTTGCATTTTAATTAAATATTCTATTACTAAATTTAATCGAAGAACTTTCAGAGATATAGTTCTCCATTTATGGAACCAGCAGAAATAAGTATACCGATTCTAATTATCGTTTTTTCTCTTACGACCCATGTCTGAAAATATGAGCCATGATTTTACTTTCGCCGTAAAAGATCATCATCATTGATCATCACGATGATCGCGTTTGATTCGAAATCGCAGAAATGGGTGCAGAGATCCTTTTTTCCTCTCCAACTTTACCCCGAGGAGTCTCCGGAATGTGTTTCAGTTGTCAACCGAAACGAATGTATGGCGCCATCCCGGCGTCTCCCGACTCCCTCTTCTCCTCCTCCCGCTCTTTCCCTTTTCAACGCCGCCGGCCAGACAATCTAAGCCCTTTTACCACCCTCTTCCGCCGAATACGAGCCATGGTGAAAAAAACAACGATCGAAAATACATGGACCTGCCCCTCTGCAGCGAGGTTTTTGTTGTTTTGTCGTTCTCTCGCTGCACGCGGCGATCGCCCTATCGCGGTCGTCGAAATAACAGTAAAGGAGATGTGCGTGCATGCGTGTGTGCGTGTTTATGTGTATGTATAGGTTGGGAGTATCGATTGCCGGAAGAGAAACCGCGCCCGATTTCTCTCTTTCCATCGAGAGAAAAGAGAACGCCGCCGCGGCAATGGGACGTGCGATTGGGTGCCCGTTGGAGTCGATGCGGACGTAGGAAATGAGGCAGTGAGAGAGCGTGCTCGCGTAGAAATCGGCGCTTATGAATTTCTGCCGTGGTACAGAATTTGTCAAAATGGACCGATGTATTGTTAAGTCTCTCAAAGAAGGGAAGTTTGTTTCGTGCGTTATTAAGTACACTATGCCTTAGTTGGTTGCGGATCATTCGATAATTTAATTTCCGCTATTTTTCATTTTTTTTAAATGCCACGATATCCCACCTTCTTCATTGCCTGTATCTCGTCGGTTTGAAAATGATGAAAATTTCCCATTCCAACGGAGCAGTCTTCACGCGAACCCATACCTCGAGGTTCCGACCTCGTAAGCGTAATCCGTCTTCGTAAACCTTAAACCTCTTCCTAAAGTTTGGCCAAACGAGAAATGGGGACCTATCCTCCTGGATAAACTCCCTCCGGGATTTCTCTCCTAATCTGCCGCAAGTTGCGTAACCTCACTCCATCCTCCTCCTGGCAAGTGTGTCCAAAAATAGGGTACGCCCACAAGAGGGGAGGGTCTATAATTAAGAGGTAATATAACCCTTCCCATCTCGCTTCGTCCTTATACCCTTCCCCCTCACCCCACCCCCACGAATTTTGTCCGCTCTCCGCGTCAGAAATTATACCAGGGAATAATAAAATATCCCGTGGAAGACTTCTTCCTCATCAGGAGGGAAACGAGGGGGAAGGGGGAGATGTGGGGGAGGGGGCGTTTCTCCGCATCCCCCCGTCTCTTTTGTATTTCCGAAAACCTCTCTTCCCCTTGGAGGTTCGAAATTAATAACCAAAAAAGCCCCGATGGAAAGACGGTTGCCATCCTGATAACGGTCCCTTTAACGACTTCTCTCCCCAAACTTTATTTTTAATCCTCTCGCTCTTTTGTTTGCCTCTCTCCGAGACAGGTAGAATTCATCTCGTGGGCGCCTTTTTTTTTCCTTTCTTAACGATGCGGATTCCTCTCGCACTAAGACGTTTGAATTTCGCTGTTAGATTCGGAAGTTATTGTATCGCGCGTTTTGTGACATTTTTGTCATCCGCGTTGGATAAGCACGATGTCACGCGCTTACTCATCATACTCCCGGAGCATGACGGTAATAAGAAACCGAAGACAAACGCCTTCCGTTTACTCGAATTGACGTATCGGTTACTTATGTAATAAATGGGTGGTGCGAGATTCGGTGAATAAAAAAATAGTAAATAAAAAAATCACCGTAAAAAGGAAGAGAATACATTCACGCTGCAGGTCGTTGATAAAACCGTCTCGGAGCCTAAGTCATAGGAAACGCGCAAAAAAATTCAAATAAAAGTCAGAAAGCACTCGCACAGTATACTCTCAACAAAAATAAAAATTATACCTTTTTACGGTGGAGTATTTTGTTTATTTAATACTATATCGGTTACTTATTATTCTTTAGATCGAGCATAGTTGGCAATCTGATGTCAGATGATATCGAAGTTGCTGACCAAATAGGAGGTACCTATCGGATTTTACGAGGAATTTTCCTATCGAAAAATTTAGGTGGTTTAAAATAATTTTAAGTTGGTGTATTTCTCCATTCTTCAAAATCATTTTTGTCAGACGTCTCCACTGCTGATGGCGTCGTTGATACGGCGATGATGTAGTTTAACCGCTTCCCCCCACCCCCTCTCCCCCTTCCCCCTCCTGGCTGTCGTTTTGGATTAAGTTTTTTTGGGGGAAAATGCGTTGTCAGGAAAAATTTAAGCATCCGTAGATGAAATGGATGCCAGACGTTGGCGCCGACGGGACTTCCGTATAAATACGTCTCCCTCGTCGTGTTTCTTTTCTTTTATTTCGCGTTTTTGTGCGCGTGGCACCGCGTGTATGCAACGCCGATTTACGCTCACTTTTTCACTTTTTTTTCCTCCCGACGACCGAAATAGCCCGAGTGATGTTCCGCATGGGTAGCACAAAGGAAACCTCCTCAAACACCGAGATGGCTCTGCGTAAGCTGTTCATTCCTTTTTTATTTTTTATTTTCGTTCCGAAAAATGTGGTTAAATGCACAGTCGCTCATTATGTTCAAACTAGAGAAAAAGCCCGTTGAAATTAAACGGGAAAGGTGAAACGGAATATTTTATTAAGTACTTTTTGATTTTCAATTCTTTTTAATCTTTCTTCTCTGTTCTCTTTATTCAATTTTTTTTCTGTAGACATATTGTCTTTTCCTACGATTTTCAGCTTGCTCCTTATTCTCTAGACATTTATTTTTTAATGGAAATTCAGTTAATATTCCATAGGTTAAAATTGCAATTAAATGCTGCCTCATGATTCTATCATTATATAATTCATTCTCTGGCTGTTTTCCAAAACAAATAGATGTTAGGAACGCCGCAGCAAACACTCCACGATCAAAACTATTTTTTTGTTTTTGCACCTTCTTAAATATTATTTTGGGTTTATATGGAAATAGTTTTTCTATATATATTGAATGATCCGGATGAATGAAGTATAAATTTAAACTATCATATATATTCAAATCACATTTATCGTAATAGATTGCAATGAAATGACCGACCTTTGATCCATCAATTGAATTATATAAACTTGTATATATTCTTCATTCTGAGAATTGGGTTGAATAAGATGTGGCATCTGAAGTAACAATACACTTTGAGGCCTGAATATTGTGTTAGATTTTATAACATCGTGAAACGCATCTATGTGCTTATCCTCCAAAAAGAAATTCGAAACACCAATTTTCCTCAATTTCGCAATTTTTCAAAATGTTCATCTTTAAATCCCTGAAGGGTTTCTTTCAATGATTTAATAACTAAGTGATAACATTTTATAATGCAATTAATACATAGTTTTATGTAATTATAATGCTTATATGTTATCGATATTATAAATAAGCAAATACCTTATTGTAGTTAAATCGGTAAAGTAAAGAAATGTGAATAGATGTAACGATTTACGTTGAGATAAGTCTTTCAATGTTCATTTATTTTTACCATTATTCTAGCCTTTAATATTTATAAACATATATATAATTATAAACATATATATAATACACTTGCCGTTATTTAGACTCTTTAGAGTTATCTTTATTTAGGAGTTTTTATTTTACTTTATTTAGAAGAAACAAACACTCACTTCATTCAATAAGGGTACCAACCTAACGGGTTTGAGTACCTTTTGATTCGCTGGTCGGACAATCAATAGAAACGCACAAAACCGCGTAGATAAACAAATTTTTCACGCCTATTATTTTATAAACAATATATAATACACCGTTATTTAGAATTATCTTTATTTAGAAGTTAAAGAAAGAAACGCTCGGTTCATTTAATCAGGGTACCAACCTAACGGATTTGAGTACCTTTTGATTCGCTGGTCGGACAACCAATAGAAACGCTCAAAGGCGCGTAGACAAATTTTTCACGCCTATTATAATATAGATGATTTTATTGATGATGACTCCTCGGTCTTGATAGATTACATCACGTTGAGTTCAGCCCGTTTTTTAAAAGATTGTTTTCAATAAGAATATAATCGATATTTTGTATGATCCAGCGTTATGTTGATAAATTTTGAAATTAATTCGGAATATTTTCGGTCGAGGCTACAAATCTTCTTATTATGTTTTCTTTATTCTTTAGTACAGGGGTCCCCAAACTACGGCCCGCCTGCCTTATCCAACCCAACCCCCCCCCCCCCCCCCCCCCCCCCCCCGTCGAAACTTGCTCTTTGAAGTTTTCACACTGCCCGATCAGTCATTTGAAAAATCTCAAGTGGCCCGCGTTGTCGCACATAAAGCCTAATGTGGCCCTTTCAATAAAAAGTTTGGGGACCCCTGCTTTAGTAAATGGTTGCATATGTTAAGTTTTTGTGGTACGTCTTGGTTTCATTTTCCATCGATACCATAAATGGCTGATGTGGATTCCACAGCGATTTTTAATTTCGTGTTATCTGATCATCCTTCTTCCACATACACTACACCTTTCTGTCCCATTTCATCAAACTGTGAATGCATTGTTCCTGTATTCATGGTTCTTGTCTTCAAGCTGGAAAATGTCACGATTTTTACGCAGGAAACGTATATTAATTTCTATTTATGTCGGCCATGAATCTCTGCTCCTCTCATTGTTTACGACTGAAATGGAAGTTTAAGAGGCGGTGGAGAGTTGAGGTCGTAGAGGAGGAAGCGGTTGGGAGACTTGATGAATGGGTTTGAGGTTGCGTTGGCGTTAAGTGTTCTTGTTGAGTCAATTACCTCTCTTTGGCTGTCCCATCTTTACCTACTTCCAAACGGGAGAACCAGATGGAGAGAGGGATATCCTCCAACTCTATTTCCCTCTCTTTCCTCCTCCTTATTCCCTCTCTCTCTCCTCGATAGGAGAGGTGTACCCTCGTTATGGCTCCTCTGAATTAAACCAAATTGCCCTCTCTCTCATTCCCTCCACCCTCTCTCGCTTTCTTCCTCTCATCTCTCTCTCTCTCTCTTTCCTCACTCTCGATTACCGTGGCGTCTCTCTCCCTCCCTCCCTCCTACAATTTTCTTTGAATCCTTTTCCGGAACTCTCTCGGTTAAAAATTATCTCCAATGCGATTAACGTTTAGGTCGAGTTTAGAAGGATGTTTCGGGTCATGATGTAATTTCTTGACATTTTTACTTCGCCCGGCTCAGTAATAACCGAAAAAATGCAATACCGAGTATAATTATCGAAAATCTAATTATGCTACTGAAACCCTGTAGTCCTTATACGACAGCGGGTATTTAAGGCTTTCCGTGGTTATATTTTTAGTCCCTTACGTTGTAATTGGTCAACATTTCTCCGGATGAAGCATTGTGCTGAGTGGCGCAGTTTTCATTTTCTCGCCTCTATCACCGTAGAAGTATTATTTTCTCTTTGTACATTGAAATTATCATTAAGGATGGCGAATGGTAGTACAAACATTATATTTTGGCAGATATAAGTATTTATTTATACTCGCGGGAGATAATTAGGAAGTTTGCGGTTAATCGTCTAGTTATCTATGATCAAGTTGTATCTTCCTTAAATATAGCCGAACGAGTCTGGCGTCGCCGAGTCCAGGAATTATTTGCGCATGAGCAAGAGGGTGTTTCGTAGAGATAAACTTGATGCCAGTTTAGATAGGTAATGTCTGGTTATATTTATCTTGCGGGGGTAATTGTAGTATTTATTCTTTTAGAGATGGTTTTATTGCTTTGTTTTCGCGATCTACTGAAGAATTTCTTGTGACATTTCTAAGCAACGTTTTAAACTGACCATGTGGTAGACAAGGTTTTCCACTTTTATATGTATTTTATTTGAGATTTTCTCGATATATACATAAAACTGCGGGTTTAACACAGTTAAACAATTTTTCTATCAAAGAGTTGCTCATAATTATTTTATTGTAGAATTTCAGCCTGCGAAGAACTATTATCAGGGGCTACATATCTTAAAATTTTATTGTAAACATTTCGCCTGTCATTCAGGAAAATTGCACGTAACTTTATTCCTGTTTCATCAAGATGTACTTAATGCAGAAATAATAAATGTAGAACACGTTTTACAGATATGGCGATTGAATTAAATATCTCAATTTAAACTAATTATAAAAATATTCCCCTCGCCTTTTCGTTTTGAACTTAGCCAGACAACTCATTTCTTTCGCCACGCTTTCAACGTTGTGTAGCCTGTGTGACGAATGTATTATAATCTCCCAAAGTATCGAATGTTACTCAGGTCTACCTGACCAAAATCTTACTTTATTCCTAAATTATAAATTCCTTAAACGCTGATAGCCGTTAAGGCAGAGTTTCCCAGCCCATGGTCCGCGAAGGTTTTGTTGGTGACCCGCGGAGGTTTCCAAAATGTTTTTTTTAGACCGCATTTCATACTTATGTTAGCTGGAATTGTTTTGGGAAAAGTTAAGCAAGTTTTATACTATCACAGGCATTGAATATTGTTATTAATGACGTTTGTAAAACTTCCATTTTTCAAAAATTTATCCTGTACAAATGTTGAAAATAATTCTTGGAATAAAACAAAAAATAATCAGATGATCCTCAAACGGACAGAAACGTGTGTAATATATTTCGAAATGGTAAAATAAACTACGTAAGCAAGCAACCCCTTTTTATTAAACGTAAATGCAGTAAGTAGGTTATTGTAAGAAATGAGATGGTCCTCAGGGCATTGAAATGTTGCCGAAGTGGTTCGCGGAGTTCAAAAGGTTGATAAACGCTGCGTTAAGGCAGTGCTGAGGTCGTTCGAGCTTCCATCCTGCCGTCATCGTTTATGGTTTCTTAAGAGTCAGTATTGCTTTCCCATAGTTGTCACCGTTTGCGACCTTCGCTTTTCGCCCGACGGGGTATCTATGACCGATAAAACCCATTTCGGTTTAGAAATTGTTCGTGGGGAACGTCCTTGAAAAGATCACGGTATTCCGTCCTCCTTCACCGTTTTCGACGCCGCGGTTTGCCCACGGAGACACGTATGTACGCACGGAGACACGTATGCCGCCGCGCCAACCAATCCCATCCTCTTCACTCTCTCTGTCGCGGCCTCCATCAATTTCAGTCGAGAGGAAGAGAGAGAGAGAGAAAGGGGAAATCCTTTTCAAAACGGACACGCTCTTCTCTCCGCCTCTCGTTCCTTATCGCCCTCCAGTCATCCCATCGCCCCCCCCTCCCCCCGCCTCCCCTCCCCCCCCGCCTCCCCTCTGCCGTATAAACACACACCGTCTTCTCAGGAATCACAACACGTCGCCGGAGGCACTCGTGTCTTTTCCGAGTTGCCTTTGTAGAGGGGTGAAGGTCCTTTCTAGAGGAGATGAAGAGGAATGAGAGGGAAAAGGAGGAAGGAGACTGAGTTCCTCTCGCATGCTCGCTTCGGGGTTGTGGCGGAAGGGAATCGAGGGAAGTGGAGAGAGGTGGAAAGTGGTGATAATATCTCCCGGCGTGCTCTCTTTCGATTTGTCTTTCCACCCCTTTTACTCCCCCCACGACGTCCTCCGTCCCCACTTTCCTAAGCTCCTTACCGCCCCCCCCCTCTCTCTTCCTTTCCCTCCTCCCTATCCCTTAGTCAACTTGCCACTGTCCTATTTGTCTGAGAATGGGATTGAAAACGTTTTACTTTTCAGCAATTTGTAGGATTAATGTACACAAAAATTTCCTTCATTAACGTTTTTTCCCTTCCCAATTGAAACAAGGCCGTTATTGGAAATCTAACGCCTGAGACAAAAAACGAAATGTCGCCCCAGTTCACGACATATTGTTGCAGAACGGCGGTGACATTGCTACGATGTCGCCCCAAGAAAAGTTCCGCCTGTGGCGGTCGGCTCTCATACTCGCCTCTTGTGATGGCACAGCGTTGAGCGGTGTAAAATTGTCTCGGTACCACGTAGCTTTTGTAATAATTACCTCGTTGTGACAAAAGAAATAGTAAATTCAGTGATGCAAGGAAACAATGATTTCATTGAAATCAATGAATATATGTTTCGATGATATGATATATTTCAGCTGTTCCCAACTTGAAAAACTTGTTTATCTTAAAGATTAGAAACTTACTGCAGTTTGGAATACCGTGTTATATTTCATGACTTCCGTAATGTCATCGATTAATGACAATTGCTTACACTATTACCAAAATAAGTTGTGTATATACTCAATTCTCCCTTTTCCCCTTATTAGGCGATCTGAAAATAAAGGAGTGACTTGGAGGCTATTTCAATAAATTGCTATCAAATTTTTAATCATTAGCTAAAACTCGAAGCTATAATCAATGCGGAGGTAAATAAGAAAAAAGTATTATCAATATATGTATAGTTTTGATTGACACAAAATTTTAATAAAATATAACTATGTTATTGCCTGCACTGAATTTTTGGTGGAACGAGCAGAGCATTTGACCCGGACAAAGCTCGGAAATGAGTGATGGAATAACAATCCCTCTCACTGCGTCCTTATCACTCATAGGACGCAATTGACCACACTTTCCTCGGCCAAATATTGTCTAGAAGGCATCCTTTTACACTTGTAAACACGCATAGATGAATCCAAGGTAATATAATAGTTTTTAAAATCGCAGCACTATATTAATCGAAACAGCTTATATTTATTCGGGTAGCACGTCATAGTATTAATTATATTTCTTCTTGTGGCCAATTTTATGCCAATCTCTTCCTCTCTGATTCATTTGCGCATTTCGAATTTAATTACTGCCAACGCCGCTGACGGAATAGCGACGAATAAGAACGCTGCGGTGCGGTAAATCAGCCCCGAAAACTCGATTATAAATGAGTTTCACGCAATTAAATTCAAACGAGTTTATTTGCCTCAACTTTCTCTCTTGGCAGGTAATATCGACACTTGAACGCTTCAAGTCAGCCTGTTCCGCGGTTTAAACAGGATATCATGGCACCTTCCGCTTTGGAAACTCTTTCACGCGTTTCCTCCTCTTCGTCGCTGTTTCGCTAGCATTATTCCAATCCTACAAGGGCACGTGACTGTGTGCGTGATTTCATTTTCGTGGTTCTTTTATTTTCCCCGCGTCAACGAGCGCGAGTGTCTCTCTGTATGGACGTCATTCTGACGCCTTGATAGAGGTTTGGGGAGTCCTCGTGACGCGGATGGAATTTCACGAGTTTTTTATTTCGTAATTTAAGATTTTTCGGTACTTTTATAAAATTCACATGGTAAAGTTTTGTTTTTTATTTTCGGTTGTCATTTCCGTTTCATAGCAAGTGCGTGGAATAGATGATTTAGCGATTTAAATTAGATTCATAGCATGAATAAACATAATAATGATTAATAATGTACTTTTACAAATATTTTCCTTCCCTTCGTTTGTTTTCTTCGGTGGCTTTTGATTTCAGTAGCCAGTGATAGCAGTTTTACAGGAATGTTGCCGCAACGAGCGTCTCTGTAACTTTTTTAATAAAGTTACAAACATTCGTTTGAAATTACATCCATGTTCGTTATATATTTGGTTTGAGATAGCTTTGCATTTTAAGTAATTGTGGTAGCGTTAAATTTGATAATAGCTAAGGAATTCTGTATTCTGTAAACATATTGGATAAATGAAGAAAGGTGCTAATTGGTCTGGTCAATAAGTTTGATTAACATGCTGTAACCTTTGGTAAAGCTTTTTCAACTTGCTAACTTTACACAACTTTTAATAAGTTGAGGGATGCGTTGTCTCCTTGTATGTTACTTACATATCCGAAACAGTGTTTGCACGTACTTTGTATTCAGCTTTTTATTTCGTACTTCATTTCCAAATTATCGGCTTGTTTGGAAAAAAATCTTAATCAGCTAGGGTGTGGATAGGAAAAAGTTTTTTTCGGAAAGACACACTTGATTTATCTCTCATATTTTGAGTTATAAGACCCTGAATGCGAGACATGGCACGCAGCCGGTCGGCGTATATTAATCCGGAGCTTTTTCGTCTAGAATAGATGAGGTCATAAAATGAGACTTTCTAACCACTTGCAGTTTACAATGACGGAATGGCGTGTATTTGATAAGGTTTGGCTCTCAATTTCTCGGAGTTTTATAGAGCAAGCAGTTTATTAGAGGTCCTGGCCTTAAACACCTGGCGTCTTCCTTTTAATCCATGACTATAAAAATAACCAACGTGTACGTGACCAGCATAAACGCGCATTATTTTTCGATAGAATCTCACTTGGTCCTTAGCTACAGAATAGCACGCAATTACCGAGTTCACCCTCTCATATTTATGTATTCTCCACATCTTTTCCGTTCGCGTAATTCCTCCCATTCTCGGGAATGCCGAAGTTATTCTTCGCCGAGGGAAAAAAATATCCCGCAAATATAAATCAGTAAATAAATCGAATCCCGACCTCCTCGTGTGTTCTTCTTTTTGGGAATTTTCTTCGTCGACGTGATTGCAATTTATTTTCTCGGAGTTCCGATTCCCCCCTCCTCTCCTTCTCCCTCCCTCACTTTCTACCCTTCTCTCTCCCTCGCTCTTTCTCTCCATCTCTCTCCGTCCCTCTCCCTACCTCTCTCTCTCCCTCTCCCTAACTCTCTCTCTCTCTCTCGCCAACTTGCCCCTTTCGGAAAGATAACTTCCGAGACTCTGTATTAATCCGTTTCATCCTTCTTCCTTTTTTCACTTCTCACGTATCGCGGGAATTGGGTGCTATTTTTTTTTATTTTGGCCTTTCAGAACCGTGCAAAACCTCATTCATTAATTTTTATTCCCGTTCCTTATATTCCTCGTCTCGAGCGAGATTTTCGTGTAAGTAAAGTTAAAGAAAGAGAGAGAGAGAGAGAATAGATGGATGTGAAAGAAGAGAAGGGAGGAAGTAAGAGAGAAAAGAGAGAAAGATGAAAGGTAATGAAAGAAAGGAAAAAAGAAACGCTAACTTTTCTCTGCAATGGCGAGCGTTTGATGCACTCGGAAGAATTCGGTTTAAAATAAAGAAGGATCAGCGTCGTTCGCGGATTTCTTTTTCGTCTCAATGCTCCAACTGTGGAGGTTGGAGATTTCCTATTAGCGTCGTAATTATCGCCTCGATCTTCGTATTTATCGCTTTAAGTGAATACTGTTGATTCGCGTCGCATGATGGCATCCACTTCACCGAGAAAATATTTTGTTCGAGAAGTTTATGTAGGTATTTATTTTTTGTAATCGTTTTTATAAATACACTATAAAATTTTTAAATGTTCTCTTACAGAATCGTAGCGTTTAGGTTTATTTCCTATAAGAAAATGTTTATGGTGTAAAATATTCCTCAGTAACATTTCTAGAAAATATCTGGAGTTTGCTTTGGTCAATTTCAGGTCGGTCTTAACACTTTCCACTTCGAATAGTCCTGTTGAAAGCGTCCACCGGAATTTCGTACGTCTACGTCGAGTTCCATGTTAGTTGTAATAAAAGGCGCAACTTATATAATTGCGACTGATCTGTTAACGATATGTTATAAAGAAACGCACTTCGATTCGTAATCTGAGAAAGTCGAGGTTGACTTATTTGCAACCAATGAATCATCATAAAAAATTAGGAAAATCTTTACCTGTATTTTTCTTTTGTAACGATGATTAGTTATATTCAATAATGTTTTCGAGTAGCAAATTAACAGATGCTTTAGGCAACTCATGTAGCCATACAGCGGTTGAGTAAACCATATGCGCATCTCAGCAGCGGAGTAGCCGTCATCTATGATGTCATCCAGGAATGGAATCTGTCAAGGCTTTATCGGAAGGTAGGCAGTGTGTGGTCCCCTCTAACACGGGTGCACCCGCCGTATTTTTAGTCGATCGAATCAGAGATAACTTACCTGCAGTCTCCGACCATATACAGAAGGTGACATTAACTTAAAAACAATACGAATAATAAATCCGTATCAGGAGAGAGTTATGAAATATAACTTACATAAGGTGAGGCGGTATATCATCATTTTCGCGTTATTCGTACCAATCGTTTACCAAGGGAACACTTATCCAAGCGATGGCTTTGAATCGACCTTCGGGCATAAGCGTGGGTGTGTGCGTAAGCCGTTCGTGGCCCGTTATCAACGCGATTGGTCGTACCTCCGTGTTCCGTAGACAGCGCCCGTATCTGGAAAGAGAGAATTCCTGTAGGGTGAAGCTTCCGGTGGCGAGGGAGTTGTTCGGATATGGAGGGAGAAAGAGAGTCGTCTGCGAGCATCATCCGCAGGTGGGTGAGGGAGGAAAAGAAGTAGGGAGAGAGAAAGAGGGGGGCACGTGCGTGTTTCTCCCCCTCCTAATGTCTCATTCCGTTTTGGAACTATCCTCCATTTTTTTTAAACCTTATCTCCTGGCTTCTTCTTCCTCGACAAAACTCTCTTCCTCATCCCCTCTTTATAGCACGCTTCCATCTCTATTTTCCTCTCCCTTTCCAATGTTTTCGTTTTTAACCATACCCATCCTTGATTCTGTCGTTTTATCTCATCCTCTCTTAAGTCTCTTGCGCCCTTGACACTTCTTTTGTTTTTTTCCTCTTCTATCTCTGGCGCATCCTCATCCCGCGAGGTTTTGTCAAAACTGCGCAACTAATCATTTTAATTTTGACCGACAGTTTAGTTTTTGGATTGTTTTAATTTTTTAGAGCATCTGATGAATGAACATTCTATGTTGAAAATTTTGGCATATTATCCCGACGAAAAGTATGAGACACCGAGCTAAATTTTCGCGCTTATTTAGTCTGCTTTACTTTTTAAAAAATAAGCAGGTTTACTGTAGTAAAAATATATCAAAATAACTATTTATTTCGAAAACTTGATAGATTTTGTAGTCAGTGGGGTTGACACCGGTAAGCGATACATTGTTTCGTCATACCAATGACATCATTCAAACTATTTTATTTTTCTATTTATTTTGTTACTATATGTTTATTTTTTACTATATCGCGTTCTCTTTGTCGTTTTTGATGTTTTTATCATTTCCCTACTGATTACCCAATTCTTAGAACCAGAAGACTACTTCATTTCCGCTACGCACACGAGATCTAGTACGTGGTTGGGATCAGCTTGTTGCCTCATTTTGGTTAGCTGGACAGCTTTTCATGGTTATTTGCATTATTTCGGAGTTCCTGCTGTTATTCATCGACTTTTGAAAATTTTCTCAAACCTCAGAAACATATTTCCGTTCGTTTTGATAAATCCGGTTATGAGGCGTATGTTAATTTTTTTGTGACTCAAGATTCGACTTCTACTTTGATCGGTTCCCGAACTTGATCTTCCATTTTAGTTTGTACAACACAAAAAACTTTATTTTTTTATTTTTCAATAGCCCTTAAACAACACATATACGGCCTTTTACAAAGAGCTTTTAACAGTAACAAAGACAACAGAAAAACAACATATATCACAACACCCATGCCCGAAGCGGGATTCGAACCCGCGACCTTTGTGTTAAAAGGCAGGCGCTCTGCCTACCAGTCTAACCCGGCCGGCCTTTTTGCTGATATCGAAATGTTTGAATGCAATTTTTGAATTCTTTATAATGTTGACATTTTTTTATTATTGTAAATTAAAAATAATCAAGTAAATGAATGATTGTCTACGTTAGTATAAGATGTTGTTAAAGATGTTGTAATATGAATTTACTAGTGAAATTTGACGTTGACCAGGAAAAATACTTTCTAGCTCGAGTGAGGAAGCATCTTTCTCCTTCAAACGTTTTTTTTTTGCTTTATATGTTACCAGGAAATACTGCATATTTCTGCGAGATAAAATGAAAAAATGGGATGACAGCACATTTAAATTATCTATTATGTGGAAAAGGGTTTTAAAGCAAAATATGAATGTAATCTTACTTAAAACAGAAACAAAACAAAACTTATACGAATGATTGATTGTGTTTTGAACCTTGCGAAATAGTCATAGCTTTTATGAAATGACGTCGATAACTTTGCAATATTTTTTTAAATTAAAGACGTTGATTGCGTTGTTTTTCATATTCGTTAATAGTTTATTGATCCGTTTTTTGAATATATTTGCTTATGATAGCATCAAGTATACGAAAACTCATATTATTCATTGTCAGATACGTAAGTTTTGTAAAAGCTTTAATTTTTCCCAGACTCCTAAACTCCATTATTCTATTTTTATTTTATGTGTAATTTTATTTCGCACAATGAAAAGAGTTTCTCAAAGTTTTCCTGGCTTTCGTTGCCGTCATTCGTTTCCTGGGAATTATTTTTCGTCATTTTGATTTCACCAAAACGCGGACTGAATTATAGTTAGCGCAGAGCGAGTTTTATTCACCCAAATTCTTTCCAACGTCGAATTTCGTTGCACCCGCAGTGAATCATTTCCCCCTATATCGTCACCCTCCTTTTGAAAAGTGGTCCACTCGATTCCTCACGTTCGGAGATGGTTCGAAGAGGCGCATCGAAGGGCTGGGTAAGGGGCGGGCGGGGAGGCGGCGGAGTGAGGCTTCGACGATGTGGCGGATGTTCCTCCTCCTCATTGTCCCTATCTTAATCATCGCACCCGGCCGCAGCTCTTATACTTCCGCACCTTGGCGAGGAAGTCGTGTTTAGCAACCCATACTGCTTAACCAGAAGCAACCGCAGTAAGATTTCATTGGAACGGAAGGGGTCTATCTGAGACAGACATGCTCCCTCCTCCTCCCTGTCTCCTCCTATCTCCATCGACCTCCCCTCCACCCCATCCTGAATCACTTCCCCGAGCTTCAAACCTCCTACTCGCGCTTTCGTTCCCTCTAATACGTCTGTTACGTTTTCGCATCTCGTGTAGGAAGGCCGCCGCCCGTATTAGTTTTTCGGGGGTTATGAAGAAAGTTTCCGACGCAGGTTATAAGTTTTGGTGCGATTCTGGTGTCCTGTCGTCTGCGAAAGAGTACTCGAGGATTCGCTGTCTCAGACGAGGGTTAAGGAAGTTCGTCGTGCCTCTGGAATGTGATTGTTGTGTCGATCGAGTGACTGGATACGTTCGATCGGCTGCGAGATGCGTCACAATAAGGCACCTTGGTATAAGGGAGGTGAGTGGAAAACGGTGAATTATTTCTTCTTCTGTTGTGCTGTCGTGAATATGCGATAGTAATCCACCAGATATTAAAGGATAGCGTTGAAAATTTGTCTGTGCCATGTAATTATGGAGAAATGTGAATGCTATTGGTAATTCGTGTGAGCAGAAGCAGATTATGAATGTTAGGAGCTAATTTCCTCTAGGGATCCATCCATACGTAGTTCACCCTTAGATCTACAATACAGTGAAATCTCTTTATAACGTACTTCTTTATTAAGTATGTTTCAAATTAACGTACTTTTTTTGAATTTCCGTCCATTTTCCGTATAAATACTGTATTAATATTTCAAAATAACGTACTTCAACTTAACGTACTTTTCAATACTATGTATGAAATTCAAAGCTCTCGAAAAAATATTTTTGTGGTTTTAACGTAACTGACTCAACTATAACCAGTGCTGTAGTGGAGGATATATGGTGGTATATGCCGTAGGTATACCATCTGCTTTTATAAAATGAATGGGGTATACCCTCTGCTTTTTCGAATAACTAGCGTATACCCACGCCTTATGAAAAATTATAAAGGTTGATTGAAGAAAAACATCATACGTTTTGTCCTGGCATCGCAACATCACAGTCGTGTAATTTGCTTTTAAAAACTGCGTAAGAACTCTCCCTCAAAGTTTTACTTTACACTAGGACTTTACGACTACAGCACAATAACCAATTATTGCTCATTCAAGTCGTTTACACCAATTTTGAAGGCATCTTTTGTCTTTAGTACGAAAAGATCTGTGGAACTCCGCCAAAATCCCAAAAGAAGGGATTTTCCGAACTGAAAAATTTAGAACCGATGATCAGTTATCCCTATAGTATTTTCACAATAGCATTGAGGTAAAATCTTAAGTTCTAAGAATTATCTTTCCAGTTCGACTCTCAATCTCGCCTGTTTCGGTTTGCGCCGGACCTGCGAGAAAGCTGATCCCCCCCTGAGATACTTCCAGAGAAAATACTGTACTCTTTATGGGTATTTCAGTATACCGTACCTTAAATATAAAGTATAAAAATTCATGCTCCGTAGACACCGAGATTTTACTGTAATTACTGCCCGAACTCACTAAATCCGAGGCCCTTCGTAATTCGAGGGCCATATGCTCTCTCCAATATTGCCCCTAAATCAATCCGCTCCTTCCATTAGCTATAAAAAGTTGGCCTTCGCCAATTATTTTATACAAACTATAATCAGTTCGTGAATTTTGTTTTTTTATAGTCTCTTTTTTTGTCACCAATATGAAAACAGATATAATTATTTAAGGGACTGATTATAATTTTATTTATCAGTAATGTAGATATTTTCATATTTTTTTAGAGAGAGGTATTTATTTGTAGAAAATTATGTAGCTGTAACCTTTTTGGGTGAGAGATATTTATTATTCAATGTATTTGAATTAAGGATTTTTGTTTTCAAACTTAAGTTATCAACTTATCGCCAATATAATCTTACTAACAAATAGGAGATTGTGCCAGTTTTAGCTTTTATGTCTTATTGAGCCTCTTAGATTAAAAGAAGCTAAAAGGATAAAGCCGTTTGGAGATTGGTCGATAAATTACCTTACCATATGGCGCTTAAACGAACGCCTTTTGAAGCAAGCGGCATTCGGATTTAAAAATAGTATGCGAAGAAGTCGCAGCCCGTCCGGCGACTTAAAATGTGATGGATTGCGTCGTTATGTAGGATGAAGGTGACGTAACAATTATTTTAACGCGTTTTTCTTCGGCGAGGATTTTTTTCCGGGAGAGGTTTTAGGCGGCATTATTGCGAGAATTTTTTGTCGCAACGTATAAAGCGTTTGCCGAGATAAAGGACGTGTCGGGAGAGGGAGGTAATCTCGTCGGACGGTGGTGGAGGAAGAGGCGCCTTCCGATGAGGTCATCCGCTACAATCCCACGCGGGAGAAAAGATCGCGGTTTTGAGGGCGACGAGAAAGACGAGTCTTTCGCACCCTTACACACACACACACACACGAATCGCGACTTTAATCGTCCAAGAACAGAAGAAAACATCGATAAGTTTGTCTAACGAATTAGTCGACTCAGTCTTATTTATTTTGTAAGCGTGACTCGAGCAGAATAACGTCGATTGCTCATCTAATGGGCGATAAGTCAAGGAATTACTAGATCCTGATGCTTAGTTTTCTTCCTTTTGTGTTCGCTTACGGATGTAATTATTATTTGGACGTTTTTTCGCAGCTGTTGCTCAAGAAAAGCGTTTCCCCCCACTTAAATTGTGTACTGTACAAATATATTTTTAAATCTTGCCTGACTTCGATATCCGTTCTCTTTAGTCAAATTAAGGCGATTTAATTACCGTAATAACTTTCTGGTTTGTCCTGTCAAATGCTTATGTTTGCTCTTTAAAGTCTTTGATAGATTCTATTAACTCATCCTTTAACGCGAACATCGTTTATAATAATTATTACGAGGATGACAACGCGGCCCACGTCCACGACGTGACTTGAACCTGCGACCCATATTGTGAGTCAGGCGTTTTACTCCACCGTCAAGAATGGTTTTTCCAGACTGCAATAGCAAGCCAAATTCGATATCACGTCGACTGCATTAGTACCTGGATAAAAAGACGTTAAAATTCTTAAACTGATTGTGAGTCCAGAATTATCTAATTTTCCCGCTTTTGCTAAATGTTGCGGAATGGCGTGGAGTCGGCTCGACTGGAAAAATCGCCGAAATACTTTTTTTTACTCCCAAGATCATTAAAAAGGCCCCGCGTCGCGTGATGAGGTGTTTCGAGCGTAATCTCGAAGAAGAGAAAGAAGAAGGGGAGAGATATATGCCGCATGAGTCAGTCGAGACGGCCATGTTTTCTTTTCTCCGCATTTCTCTCCACCCGTATAAACCTGCGCGCACTTTCTACAGGACCAATCCTTCCCTGCCTTCGCCATACCTCAAGTCCGACCGAACCAATCTCCTCGCCTCCCTCCACCGACACTCCGCCTAAGTCCACTTACGCACTTGTGAGCTTCACCGTTTTCCTGCTTACCTTCGCGAGCTTCCATCCAGACATCGATGGCTCTTCTTCTCTCATCCTTCTCCGCCCCTCGCCTCTCTACCTCGCCCCACCCCTTTTTCGCTCTTCCCCTCATCGCTGCCCTCCCTGCCACCGGCTGACGACCGCTGTGCCCTCCGGGGTACAGGAACAGTCGTGACGTAGTCCTCGTGTTCACCGTGCGCGCTGCACTGGGTCGACTGGTTGGTCGTATCGAAGTTGTCTGCATGACGGTGCATGGGATGGAATGTTCGCTAGATTTTCTCCCGTTTAACGATGGCTTAGTTTGTGTTTTTGTTGTGTTCCCTTGATGTGCTCGATGCCTTTCAACGAGTGTCGGTGTCGTGAGGTATGTGGTAGTGTTTTGTTGTGTGTTGTCGCGCAAGAGTTTGGAAAGAAAGGGTGGGGCGAAGTGGAAGTTGCAAGTGGTTTTCGCAGCGGTGAGGAGGTAAGTGACCGCATGTTGGTTCGATCTCTGGTCTTTGTCACGAACGCTCCTGATCAAATTGCGTAGAACGCATTAGAATTAGTTTTAGTTGCATGCCAATGTAGAAGATTATAGTAACGGAAGTCATCATTCGAGCAGCTTCGACGAGGGGGCGGCAAAATGTTGCGTCAGTCAACTTTTATTTTTAAACCCTTCGCGCAGTACGACGTCAGACAGATTGTTGTTTTATAAATGCAAACGAAGGGCCATTGAAATTATAAACTAGGTGTTTTGGAGTAGTATCCTGAAAAATCCTATTTCTGCTATTTAAAGAGAAAAGATTTTATGCAACTTTTACCTATTGGTATTTTTGGGATGTGTTGCGATGTTCTTTTAAAATTTGGGAGATAGAACAATGCCGAAACAGTAAACGAATGACCCACTGAGGAATGTCTTTTCTCTAGTCCACTAATTCAGCTTTTTTTAAACTTGACGATTTTCTCCAAGTGAAGTAATCGTTTTGGTTTTGCAGAGGTGCGGCAAGAGGCAGTGCAGCAGGCCCTGGCAGCAATGCAGGGTCGACCCAAACCATCACTGCCCATGCCATCCAAGCGTACTTCTGTGATGGCAAGAAGTCCTGATAGGGAAAGGAGAGATTCAGGTGAGACATTTAAACAACTAGTTAGAAGAAATTTTTGGAGATAGCTTTGCAAATGTCTCACAATAAACTATCTTATAATTTACTTTTTTCGTCTTTGTTGATTGTTTGTGATTCTCCTCTGAAAATAATTTTTGCTTTTTACTGAAACAACAATTACTTTGAAATGTTATCTAGCTCATATAAAATCAATCATTCCTAGTAAAATATCTGCTCTTAACTTTTTATCATCTCTCTTATCATTTGTTCATAATGGTGTTAATGTATTATAACTTCGATGCATTATTTGTACCTATTATTAAGCTTATGCTAAATTGAATAGGATTTATGTCAGCATATTCCTGTATTATCATTGATTTTATTGTGTTTAGTGGAGTCGTTATCACTAACATTGAATGCAGTCAAACTAATGGAGAACGTGATATGAAATTAATTTATTACAGATGGATAGTGGCTTTGATGGTTTGCACAGTGGACGTATTAAATTGTTCTTTATATTTACATCTAAGGCGTAATATGTTTATTTCCTGTAGCTTCCAGTTCAGATGAAGACAGCATTGTAAATGAGGGAGATGCGAGGGAGAGCACACCTGAGAGGGAGATGGGAAGTGGAGGTCGAGGAGAAGAGAGGGGAGGAGGCAGAGGCTCATCCTCGAGGCCTCCTGCACAGCCTCCACCTTCTCAGGGTTCCCACCAGTCTCCAGATACAAGTAGCACAGGATCTGCGAGAGACACGCCTCCTCAGCAACGAGCGCACAGACCAGAGAGGCTGCAGCCACTTCCATTGCCATCCCAACAACAGCAGCAACCGCAACAGATGAGGTTAGACTTTAAAATCATAAAATGTCATGCTAGGGAATTTGTATGATTCAATCACATGATTTGCATCTAATTGAAGAATAGAAGATGAAAGATCCGCTACCTTTTATTATTTATTAACTTTCTGAAAAACTGATATGAGGAAAGTCAAACATATTTTGAATTTTCAAATTATCTTTCTGCAAGCCTGGATAATGTTATTTCTTTTTTATTGATATCAACTATTTAGCTATAGATACTTTTCTCCATTTTTAAAATTATGATTATGAATGAAAATAATGATTATTTTTCATCCTTATAAGTGAATAAATAATAATGCTTTATTCAAATAGAATGTTGTAAATCTTGTAGATATAAATTATATTAGTAATTAGTTTTCAATGTAGTTTCTCGTGAAATTAAAATAAACTTCAGTAGGAAGACGTATAAAACAAGATACTGAATTAGGGTAGCAAAGCAGTGAATAGATGATTAACCAAAGAAATTTCTAGTTGTTTGTTTTCTGGCTTATTCAACTATGTGCGACCCTTTTTTTATTTTGTAGACTTCCAAACGGTGGACCCGGTATAATGGGTTGGGAGGAGCACAGAAGTAACGAGTCGAGAGAAGAACGTAAAAGAATGAAGCAAGAGATTACAGACTTAGCCGATGTGATGCAGAATCTGAGGCCATGTGAGTTTATTGACATACCTTGTAAATTATTCTTCAGGATAATACTTGGATAGGATTATTTTTTCCATTTTGCACATTAAGATATGGCTTTCAAAATTTGATTTTTGAAATTTTTTCCAAATGCTGGATTCTTCTTCTTTTAACTTCACACTAATTTGATATTATTATCATTAATACCTTATGATTTTGCTTAGTTACTGTTTGGTTCACTTCTATGTTTTTCTATTTTGAAATGGTATTTTATGTTTTCACATAAACGTTTGGATTTAGTTTTAATTTTGGAATATCCTATTTTAGACACACAACCTCCAGATGTCACTCATAACACTGCCCAATCTAGAAGAATGACAGCGGCAGACAGAGTAAATAGGTATAACCAGTCCCGCCAATCATCTGCATCTGATGATATGGGTAAGTTTAGTTTATTATTATTTAAATATAATTGTAGTCATGATTTCATATAGATGGAAGTTAACAGTTGCAAAGGATTGCAGAACTTAGTTGTTGTTCTTGTATTGTGCTGCACTAAAAATTATTTTTATACAATTAAGAAGAAGAAATTTTGCCAATGATGAAGAATTGGTATAGTTGCAAAAAAGGAAGGTAAATGTCATATGTTTGATTTGAAATTCAAACTATAGAGAAATTATACTACATTTAATTGGTTTCATTGTTTTGTTTCTCTGATATTTTACTGGTGGAGCCAAATCTTAATTTTTCCATGATGTCATTCAACAGGAACTGTTACAGGCACAGGGCGATGGAAGGTGTCTGCCAAGATCCAACAGTTGCTGAACACGCTCAAGAGGCCAAAGAGGCGTCCACTGCCTGAATTTTATGAAGATGACGATATAGAACTTGAGATAGCAGCTAACCCGAAAGATCCCAATGCACCAAAGCCAGAGGGTGGATGCATGACTCCAGCTGTTGGAGAGCAACTCGTGGTCAGTGCTTAGATTTAAATATTTAGGTCTGACTAATCTAGTTTCATTTTTTATGAACATGTGTATACTTTATAGATTGTTAGAGGTTAGAATTTGTTATAAGTATCATTCTGACAAGGGGAAGGCGCTATTGACCCCCAACCGATTTGGCTGAAACTTCGTAGAGATAATGTCCTTGACGTCTGATTAACGAAAATATATACATATGAGGACCAATACCCAGCCGTTTTTATTTTATTAATAAAAATAAGTTAATATTTCCCGAGTCAATACATACCATACATGGTAACGAACCTTGTAAGAAGTGGCGCTGGCATAGCGGTTAGCACACTTGGCTGTAAATCTCAAGATCTGATGTTCGAAACTTCTTTTCATTTTATCCCACATTTTCACTTTCCTCATTTTAAATGCTTATTTCTTAGTACCGCTATATATTTTTATTTTTTAATAGTTAATATTTTTAATATATTGATGTGCAGTTTTGAAGAATTATTTGTAGTGTACATAGCGGTTGGTTTTCCACATCAATAAATTTTTCATTGTGAAGCAATTTATTAGTTTCTCCTCCCCATGAATAAACAATGAAAAGAAACTTATTGTCTTGCACGTATTGCTTCACAATCATGACATTGTCGAAAAATACTTGGAAAGCATTTGGAAAAGGATCGGAGAGGAGCGATTTCAAGTGCTACAAGATCAGTATTGCTTCTTTGATCAGAGCATTGTGAGCATTTTAACTAGTGTGTTTCGAAGTGTATTTGCTGTTTCAAAAATGGAATATACTGCTTCAACATCTTCAGTGGAGAATCCTGTAACGAGCAAAAATGTTACATCTTTTAGTGCATTCCCCTTGTGAGAAATTCACACAGGCGATTCCAGAAGGTTCTGACTCTTCCTTTCTAATGGAAAATAAACAATTAACAGTACAAGTTTAATAAAACTAGAATAACATTTTTCAATGAATTTTTTTGGAACAACAGATATTTGTGGCTGTTGTCCCTCCCATCCTTTCAAAATGTGTTGCAATTTTTGTAGCCTTCAAATAGGCAATTTATTTCAACCATTATCGCATAACTTATAGAATATATGTTTTTGAACTCCCATGGTACAACCTTCCAGTTTTCTCAGACAATGGTATAAGGTCAGATATTATCAAACCCATGCACATAATCCTTCCAAAAGTTCTTTTACAATGATTCTGCAGAATATTAGTTGGCTCATATTTGTATCTGCTCATAATTTTTGTTGAATTATTCATTACTATAAAAGAGTTGCATCAAAGAGAGTTTCTATAATATTCTTGTACCACTAGTGTCTTACATAATGTAGCACATTATAATTACACTTAGTACATATTATATTCTCTTTCTCTCTGTTATTGACTATTACTGTATTAGGTACCATATTCACCTGAATCTAAGACGACCTTTTTTTTCCAAATTGTCAGCTGTAAATGTCAAGAGTCGTCCTAAATTCGAATACGAAGTATATTTACGCATTTAATCGATGTTTTTTTTTACAATAAATGGTATGTAAGAGTAAACAATTCACAACAGCAAATTCAAGTACGTACATAAACAAGTGAAATAAACAAATAGTAATAACAATAGGTAAAACATAATGGGAATAATAATTATTTAGACTAATAATCATCGTCGACAATCATAACACAGACGACGTACTTTTATCTTGCACGTAATGGCAACCGCAAGGTAAAAACAAATGAGAGCGGAAATCATTGGGATTCCCTTTTCAAACGACCCACTAAGTGTGACAGAAATTTTGAGTTGTGCATTCTTGTTTTAAATGCACAACCCTTAAGTTAAAATGACATCATGTTGAAGTACGTGGCACGAGTGCAAAGGGAAAGTTAACAAAAGGAATTAGACGGAGCTATGATGCAAATTTTAAGCTGATCGTGATAAATTACGCCGAAAAAACTAATAACTGTGATGCGAGTAGAAAGTTCAGTGTATCCGAGGTAAATGTGCGTCGATGGAAACTCTCAAAACAGGAACTAGAAAAAGCCAAAGCCACAAGGAAGTCATTCAATGGTCCAAAATTAAGCCGATTTCATGGCATAGAAGAAGAAATAGTAAAGTTTGTGAGCACCATGAGGCAGAATGGTATGCCTGTTTCAACTGAAAGTATTATACTTAAAGCTCATGAAATTGCTAGAGGACTTAATATATCATTGCAAGAATTCAAAGCCAGCAGAAGTTGGTGCATGAGAATGATGCGACGAAATCATTTTTCTTTAAGGCGACGAACTTCACTGTGTCAGAAATTGCCAGAAGACTACGTTGAAAAACTTCTCGCTTACCAGAAATACATAATTGGACTTAGAAAAAGCAATAATTACCTTTTGAGCCAAATAGGAAATGCCGATGAAACTCCGGTTTTCTTCGACATGCCATCTAATTATACTGTGAACGAAAAAGGTGCGAAGTCCGTCCTAATTAAAACTACAGACAACAAAAAAATGCGAGTCATGGTAATGTTGGCGGTTTTAGCAGATGGGACTAAATTACCACCATATGTGATACTAAAGCAGAAAACAATGCCTAAGGAACATTTGCCAAGTGGAATAATAGTTAGGTGTCAAGAAAAGGGGTGGATGACTAAAGAACTAATGAGAGATTGGTTACATGTGGTCTGGAATAGATGGCCAGGAGCTTTACTAAAACAAAGAGCAATGCTTTCACTGGATGCATTCAAAGGACACTTATCTCCTGAAATTAAAAACATAATGAGTGCGATGAATACTGGTCTTATTGTAATACCTGGAGGAATGACATCACAACTTCAAGTTTTAGATGTTGCTGTCAGTAAGTGTTTTAAAAATAATTTAAAAGTTTTAACACCGAAAGAAAATCTTAAGAAACCTGAAGTTGCAATGCTCTGCCAATGGATCAAGGCATCGTGGCAACAAATAAATGCAAAAGTATTAGTGAAAGGATTTAAGAAATGCTGCTTATCTAATGCCATGATGGAAGTGAGGATGATGTTTTGTGGGAGACTGATGATGAAGTTGAGTGTGATAAAGATAGTGAGCATGAGGAAAAAGTGAAGGTTGCATAGACAGTGATGACGACTAATACAATAAAATGATTTTATGCAGCACTTGGATTGAAATGTTTTTTTTTTTGGCCTGATATGATTATATTCTGTCAATGTGTTTACTTTATTTTTAATGTTATCTTAAAATGAATGCTACCATTTAATTTGTTTGAAAACCTGAATGGTTCTATTTGTGATGTGATCTTATGACATTCAAGAAAAGTATAGGAGAAAATAAATCCCTGTCAAGATTTATAATTTTTGTAGTAATGAGGGTCAATTGGAGCTTTTTACTTTCTCCATATGTAGTAATGGGAAAGTATTGTGATCACGAAAAAAATCGACTTTGAGATTTCAGCGGAAATACACGTTTTGAGGTCCCTAGAACACGTTTAGACTATTTTCGGAATGATGTCTGTGTGTGTGTGTATGTATGTGTTTGTGGGCGCTCTAACTCAAAAAGTACTTGCCATATCGTTACCAAACTTCATATAACAAAGAACTGATTAGTTTTTGGACAATACTGGTTAATTGTAAGTCGAGGTTTATTCGAAACCTGATTCGGTTTTTGCGATATTTCTCCGTTAAAACATCATTATTGTATATACAATTCTATACAAATGTTATAGATAATGTAATTTCCTACAACTTTGATTTGAAAGAATTTTCCATAGCAGTTATTGTTTAGGAATTATTTATAAGTAATCGGTTTTTTTGGTTTCCGTCAAATATCTCCTTAAAACGTCATTATTGGTAATCTTCGTGAGGACCAAAGTTGTAGAGAATAATATTTCTTCCAAGTTTTGTTTGAAACAAATTTTCATAGAACCATCCATTTCGGAGATATTTTGCTTTTTTCTATTTTACAGTATACAGCGCCACCACCATGTAGCGGTGAATTCTGTAAACATTCAAAATATACGTAATTTACGGCAATAAGGACAACTGTATTCTTTTACGATATGAAATGGTAATTTTGCCTCATAATGCTATTCATAATAATTTAAATACCTATACCCCAAATATGGAGAAAGTCATGTCTTGGCCACATCAGTTTCAGGGTCATCTTGGATTTGGGTGAATACGGTATATTTGTCACCTTTTCTTCATTGATCAAATGGGTTGCCAAATATGAGTGACAGACCCTTAAGTCTTGTCTTCTATTGAAGGCATTACTCTGGATGGTACAGGGTGCAATACCATTGGGTTGCAGTCTTATTATAAGTAGAATATACAAACGAATTTTGAATTTAAAGAAAACATTTATTTTTACTTACAGAATCAAAAGTAATATATCTGCCGTATGTGGCACATGTTGTTACGAGCTTGCTATTATGCACTTTGAAAGTAATCAAGCAGATTTGATGTGTAAACAACTATCACTATTTAGAAATTATAAAACTATTATAAAAGCAATTGTGGCATTGGCTCTTTATGATTCTGGTCTTATATATTATTCCCTCTGTTAAATTTGCTCAAGTTCATCATATTTGAAGCTTGTTATAATTTTCTTTGGAATTTTATGTGCTGTATTTCAATTATGAACATTGAATTCATCTTGATATGTGCTGTTTCATTAAAAGGTTCCATCTGGCCTTCCACGTAACCTTGAATCAGCCATTCAAAGGTATGGATCAGCAACTTACAAAGCACCTGTTGCAACTGTATTGGATCCAAATGGAAAACTGAGCATCACGCTGACTTATGGTAGGCTTTTTGTTGTTAAGTAAATATTTCATGACTTATATAAAGCATGGGGTTTTATATTTTATAATGAATATTATTGTTTTTCTTTAGGAAAACTCCTCAGCAGGTCTCAGAAAATATCATATACCTTATTGAACAAGGCTTTCAGCAAAGGGGATTCATGCCTTAAGTCAGGAGATAGAGTAGCTCTTGTATATCCTAACAATGACCCTATTAATTTCGTCTGTGCATTTTATGGTTGTCTACAAGCAGGCATAGTTCCAGTGCCAATCGAAGTTCCTTTGACAAGAAGGGTATGTACACATTGTTGAAGCTTGCCATGAAATAAAATTTTTTAAATCATATTATTATGGGTTTTCATCTAAAAACAGTCAATGAATAACTGGAGGTAAACAAATGATAGATGAGGGAGTAAAATACCATGCAAATTACTTCTTTTAGGATGCTGGATCCCAGCAAATCGGATTTTTACTTGGCAGCTGTGGTATTCAAGTAGCTTTGACATCAGAGGCTTGTCTTAAAGGACTGCCAAAGACAGCTGCAGGAGAAGTTGTTGCCTTCAAAGGGTGGCCAAAGCTCCAATGGTTTGTCACTGAACATCTTGCAAAAACGCCTAAGGAATGGCTACCTCCGCCAAGATTAACTGACGATACTCCTGCATACATAGAGGTATGAATTATTGGATTCACCTTGAAAATATAATCATAATTTCAAGAGAAAAACATGTCATATCATAGTAATTAGTTCTTCTGCTATGAAAACTAATGTAGTTGCAAGGCTGCCAAAATATATTCCTGATTAAAGACAAAATACTTTTGAAATTATATAATTTTTTCATGTTTTCACCAAGTCATGTTTTTAAGCGATGTTTGTTGTTATTTTATTATGCTAGTACAGTCACTTTGGAAAAATAACATTTTGGAGAAATTCCTACTGTGCTTGATATGTAATCAAATTTGTACTGCTTTACAAAGAATATATTTACTTTAAATTTATTTAAATATTTTAAAATGTCTCAAATCAAATGCAGTATTTTAAGTAATTTTGTTTTGTTTGACAGTATACCACTGACAAGGATGGTTCAGCCATGGGTGTGACAGTAACTAGGGCTGCTATGCTTGCTCACTGCCGTACGCTAACAATGGGCTGCAATTACACAGAGGGTGAAGTTATGGTCTGTGTTCTCGATTTCAAACGAGAAGTAGGGCTGTGGCATAGTGTTCTTGCAAGTGTTCTAAATGGCATGCATGTGGTTTTCATACCCTATGCCCTCATGAAAGTTAATCCTGCATCATGGATGCAGATGATTACTAAATACAGAGGTGAGTGATATATAGATAGTCACTATTATAATGCTTTTCAAAGTATTAGGTAATAGAATCTATCTACAAAGTCTTAATTTCATGCAAGCCCATGTAACAGATGAGAAATTTTGATAAACTTTTTCTATCAACTTTTGAATAGCAGTGTTTAGATTTTGAAAAAAACCTGATTAATATTATAAAGCAGAAATTATTGATCATTCTTATAATGTAAATGGGCAAATGAGCATTTATTACCCATCCACTCTCATCTGTTAAGATTACCGTGTAACTTGCCTAATGATCGACTTTTTTGTCTTTTCTTGTTATTTTTTATTATTGTCCTGTTCTCTTGTAATTGGCTTATAATGACTTATAAGTCAAAAACAATCTATTTGCAAAATTTTCTCTTATTACGATTATTGTATGGAGTGCTAGTTCATATTTGTTCTTCAATTATTATCAAATGTTTTTAATACTGATAAATTAATATTTATCCATGGAGGAAAGTTATACATTACTGGCAAATATTTTAACCAAGTTAAAAACTCTAGATTTTTAGGTGAGAAAAATTAATTTTCTTCCTAAGGAAAGATAAATTTATTTTAAATATGCTGATTCCTGAAATGAGGTTTGTAAGCAGTGTATGCAACATTTTACCCAGTTAGTGTAGTTAAAAATAGTTATTGAATAAAATTATTTGATAAATATGACATAACTATGATAAAATATATTTTTCAGTGCATACAATCTGAAAGAGCAAGAATTTTTTTCAAATTGATTACTGTAATCCACATTTTTATGTTTTCAACCCCAAATGAAATTTATTCCTTTGGCATAATTTATTATTTTGATAAAATTTTATTTTAAATCTGATTGTTAATGTTTTATCATTTATAATACACTAGAACTTCATAAGCCCGACAACCTTGGGACCTAGCATTTGCCGGGTTTTTGAAAATTTATAAAAAATCCTAAAGTAACGTACATTTTTGATAACTGATTATATACAGTAAGTCCCCAACTTACACTGTTAATTCATTCCGAAGGTCGCCGTGTAAGTTGAAAACCGTGCAAGTCCAACAATGCTTAAATACGATATATTTTTTGATATACATGTTCGTTTCAATGGATAGTTAAAGCTAAAAAAGTAGTGCTTATAAAAACAAAATGTTAAGAAAATGAAAATATATTCAGTGCAGTACATATATAAAAACATAATTGTAAGAAAACTTACACCCACGGGATAACAAATCTAAATAGCGTTCATCAACGTACAGTAATCCCTCGGTTTACGAGCTTAATTCGTTCCTCGAAAACTGCTCATAAGGTGAAAACTCGTAAAACAAAAATTAATTTCCCAATACATCCCATGTTATAAATTTTATAAACAATAGTTACATCATGAAAGTTGGGATGCCATGACATTCTGCGCATTCGAGAATATTTGGGAACTGACGAAAGCCGAGAATAGGTGCCGGGAAAAATGATCTGTTTGCGAGAGGAAGGAGATCATATAAGCGAAAATTGGCTCATAAATTGAAAAACAGGTATTAATTTGTGCATCTCGTATAATCGAAAACCCGTAAACTTATTGCTCGTATACAGAGGGATTACTGTACTAGTAACGCCATCTATTGAGCGGCAGTTTAACTAACGATTGAGCACGCTGATAAGTTACATCATGTATCCTTGTATCTACAGATCCGTGTAACTCGGACCCGTGTAAGTCGGAGACTTACTGTAATTCAAATAATGAGTAACTATTAAAAGGCTGTTACTTATACTTGCACTAAAACAAGGCATTATATTAAAGCCATTTAAAGTAAATAACGAACGTGAAATAATGCATATATCTAATACGCATTTACAACATTATTTTCATCACATTATTCCAAGAATTTTTTTAATACTGATCAGACAAACTAGCTTGCTTCATGCATTTTGATTTTTCCTTAATAAGTTTATTTTGTATTTGATACAAACACGTAATCTCTTGAAAATCAATGCAAGAGCGTTGTTCTAAAACAGATATTGTATCTGTGACCAACTGTATACAGCGATCTATTGAAGGTTTGTCCTTGCTCATCGTCACTTTCATTTTCTTCATCTTTTTCATGCTCAGGTTTACTATTTTAACTATTTCATACATTTCACATCAGCTGAAGTACGACAGGCGCATCATTGCCGATATCAACCCAGATTTCAATGTCATCTTCTACCACTGTTTTTGCTATTGTGAAAAATTTTCGCTTGCTGCATTAGGCCTGAAATAGGTACACCTTCACTTCTTCGCTGACGAAACCACTCAAACAATACCTTATCAACAATATTTACCCGGGACATATAGTGTTTTATGGCTACACATAGCTTTAGGTGTATCACTCTCTGCATAAAATTTCAATATTTCCATTTTTTTTTCTTCTTTAAGTAATACTTCTTCATGAAGTCTCTTCACTGAAGTACTTTTTTCAAGTTTCCTTAGTAATTCCACTTTTTTCAATCGTGAGAATTTTCTGTTTATGTTTTGTAACACTACTTATGGGTGTCTTCTTTTTTTTTGAAGCCATGTTAAAATAAAATTTAACAAAAGTACTAATTACATTAATGAAAAAAAATTGCCATCGCCAAGAATCTAAACATATGGTTCTAATGAGGTAAACGAAATAATGAAAATAGATAAATGTACATCATTTAAAGTAATTTCTAGAGTATTAGGATTTTTTACATATAACTTTCTAAAATTGCCAAGTTTTTGAGAATGCCAGGTTTTTGAATGCCGGGTTTTTGAGGTTCTATTGTATTATTATTGGTTTTTTGAATTACAAAATGGTTTAATGGTGAATTAATTAGGCTCTTTATTGGTGTTGTAGCAAGTGTTGCTGTGGTCAAGTCAAGAGACCTTCATTGGGGCCTGTTGGCAACAAAAGACCACAAGGAGGTGATCCTGGCTTCCTTGAGGCTACTTCTTGTAGCTGATGGTGCAAATCCTTGGTCTCTCTCCTCTTGTGATCAGTTCCTGAGTGTGTTCCAATCAAAGGGTCTACGATCAGATGCCATATGTCCATGTGCATCCTCAAGTGAAGTCCTTACTGTTTCTATAAGAAGGTGAGTGAAGGAATACTTCTTTATACTTTAATTCATTGTAAATCTGATACTGTATTATTTAATTAAAATTAAGAAACGTGAATTGATTATGTTGCTTGTGTATATCCTTGAATAAGTACAGTAAACTTCCAGTTATCATCTAATTCAGAATCTTACAGCTAAAATTGGTGTTTTTGGCAATCACAATACACAATTGTGGATGTTTCTTGGACTCTGTGTTTGTGTTAAATAAAATATTTTGCACACCTTTTAAATGTCTCCTAAAACTCCATTATGTGCTAAACGTGATAAAAGGAAATGGGTTGTACTAACCTTAACCCAGAAACTTGATATAATAAAACTGTTAGAGAAAGGTGTGAACAGCTATGTTTTACTGAAAGAGTTCAATATCGGTTATTCCACTATTTATGACATTAAGGCACAGAAATCACGGTTAATAAAATTTTTTACATCTTCTGTGGCAACTAGAGGAACTGAATATCTGTGCACTCTTCATAAGCCAAAACTTGAGCAATTGGATATTGGTATTTATGAATGATTTTCTATCAAGCGTTCTGAGGGAGTCCCTATTTCTGGACCAATGTTGATTGAAAAGGCTAAAGATTTTTATAAACAAACGTGCATTTTCAGATGGGTGCTAACAAGTGTTTTAAGATTAGGCACGGGATCAGACGTATAGATTTTTCGGGTGATAAAAAATTGGCTTACCAAGAAACTGCCGATAAATGTTGTGACTTTTCTAATTGCACTGTATGCAATGGTGTCATGATTGCATGTCACTATTCACTTCACTTTTGTTTAATATGAATTTTCCTCAAGAATTTCTGCTAATACATTGTGTTGTATGTGCATAATTTCTCTTCTTGGACAAGGAAACATTTTTTTTTGTTGGAAAATCTTAAAGGTTGGACTATGTTACCCTTACCTCCAGTTGTTATTAGAACAAAAGAGAAACTAATAGCGATAGGTATATGAGAAACTCCGTAGGATGTAATGTAGTCAGTAAATATTAAAATATTGCAGTTAAACATGTTGAATACTTGTATATTTGAATTTCATTACTTCCTTGAATGTCAAGGAATTATTTAAGAAGAATTGTGAGTAGAATGCCTTGCCTACAGGTTAGCAATTCCAAGGTGAATGTACAATTCTGCATCTGTTTCTTATTTTGGTATCCTAATGCCTTATTGAGGCTTATCCAATAACACTCTCAAGCAACCAGAATTTTCACTTAATAGGAAAACCTAATTCCTCAGGCATTCCAGATAACTGGGAGTTAACTGTAAAAGCCATTGGAATGTAGACCATGTATTTAAATTGAGACTGTTTTAGTTAAAGTATGATCTGTGCCTATTCTTCCCTGAAATATTTTTAAAATAAAAAAATCATATCTGTCAAATTTTGTGACATTTTAATCAAAAAAGCTAATATATTTACAAATGTTTGTGACTTTTTACATAGTTATTGTTATTCATTGTTCTCTGTAGGCCTGGGCGTGCTGGTGTTAATTCAACAGGAAGAGGTGTTCTTTCCATGTCTGGTCTCAGTTATGGTGTGGTTCGTGTAGACCAGGAGAACTCGTTAACCTCACTCACTCTACAAGACTGTGGACAGGTTATGCCTGGCTGTAAGTGTGCTTTATTACAATATTATTGAATGAGAGAGGAAATTCATAAATAACAGATACAATTGTATATAACTCCTGTTTAATATTTTTCACTAACATTCTATCTTTCATGTACTATGGATTATAAAATTATCACTTTTAGTTCACTGTGTGTTATTTATCTTGCCTAGATTAAAGATTTCTTCTTGTTTGTGTGTATTTTTTACCATCTATTCTTAAAATTATTGATATGCTTTTTGTTGAATGTTGTATCTGAGCTTTGATTATATTAATATTACAGGTGTGATAGTGGTAGTGAAGATTGAGGGACAGTCATACCTGTGCAAAACGGATGAGGTTGGAGAAATCTGTGTTCAATCTGCAGCTACAGGAAATCAGTACTGGGGTCTACAAGGTCTTACAAATAGCACATTCCGGGTGCAGCCTATGCAAAGCGATGGCAAGCCTTTGGGTGAAGGAGAATATGTCAGGAGTGGTCTTCTTGGATTTCTAGGACCAGTAAGAAGTGAAACTAATTTTATTTCCTTACATATTTTGTTGAATATTTGACTATTTTAGATTGAAAAATCGAATTTTTTAAACAGTGATATTTCAGTTTAATGCTTAAATTATTTTTTTTGTTCAGCTTATTTTGACAAATTCAGCTGCCATTTTAATTTTGCTAAACATTTACTATAAATAATAGATCTTGCTCAGTGTAATTAAAAATCCATTTGTATTAAAATTGTAGTGTTTGTGTTAATTTATCCTTTTTGTCAATACAGGGAGGTCTGGTGTTTGTCTGTGGTTCCCGGGATGGGCTCATGACAGTTACAGGTCGCAAGCATAATGCTGATGACATAATTGCCACTGTTTTAGCAGTGGAGCCAATGAAATTTATCTACAGAGGAAGGATTGCTGTTTTCAGCATAAGAGTGCTCAGGGATGAACGCATATGTGTTATTGCAGAACAGAGACCTGACTGCAGCGAAGAGGAGGCAAGTGTTCAGACATTTCCTATACGCATTGCTTTTATGTTTTATTTTTTAAAAAATACTTAAAACCCAGAAATTTTTAATACAACTTTCAATTTGGATAATATTGAAAATAAATACCATATATACTCGAGTATATGTCGAGTTTTTAAGACCAAATTTTTAGCAAAAACTCAAGAGGTCGACATATACACGAGTAATATTTGTGTTAGGTTAAAGCGCATGCTGTTATTTGCCCTACCATTGTTAAAATTTGATGGAATTGAAACTATTGTTATACTTAAACTGTATTGATAACTATTGAATATTTAAATATGTATATGAAAGAATAAAGTTAGTATATAATTCAGTGATCCTAAGTTGATCTCTGAAGCTTCGCAAGTGATTAAGTAATTTCCATTAATGCAATGTTCAGTAATGTGACAATGGCAGGACAAAGAACAACAGCAAGACAGAGGCCCAATACGTAAACTCCGTAATATGTAAACAAAGAAACACCTCATCTGGAGCACTACTTCACTGCTACTAGACACCACGTAGTTAATTTGATATTTGATGAATTATTAGAGACACAACAAATAGTCTTTTTAGGCGCGTTTCGCTTACAGCGTGAGCGCCTATTATCGTCGGTCTGTCCGTCCGTCCACATGTTCGTTCTCGGCTTCTACTGAACGGATTTTCATGAAATTTGATATTAAGGACTTACAATAAAATATAATAAGAAAATCGCAAAAATGAATCTCGTACGCCAATCAGGGGTACCACTTTACTGGTGACAAAAAATGAAATTTTCGTCATAACTCGTAAAGTATTGCTCATATCAAAATATTTTTCAAATAAAAGTTGTAGAACTGGGAAAGAAGAGTATTTTCTTTCCTATATATTTTTATCATAGAAGTATCCGTTATCGAGAAAATGAAACAAAAACGTCTTAAATCGAGTTGAACTTAGAAATTTTCTTGCATGGTTACTTCATTGTTGGTAACATAAACAATATCACAAACAAACATTTAATTTCCTTACATGTGCATGTAATATTTTTAAGTAGGAAGAAAATGGATTATTTTTTAAGAATATAAGAACTTTAAAACGCTATTTCCCTCACATACAGGTATATAATCTATATAATAAAATGCTAAGGCAATATGTGGCACACAATAACATTGTATTGCTAAGCAACAGGATATGTAAACAGCTGAAACAGCTGTCACTGAAACATATCATATCTTTTTATCATAATGTTAGTATAGTATTGTAAAATCTGTATTAAAGATTATTATTATTAAATAGATATTACTTTTTAAAAATTAATTTGCGTATAATCTTATATGGTAGAAATTGTAAGCTGTCCTTTTTTTTACCTTTTTACCATCTCTGAAATCGCCACTCGACTTAGAATCGGGGGCAAAAAAAGTAATCAATGAATTTATGTCTGTAGTTACATTATAACGCGAGATCTTTAAATATATGCAAAAGAAGAATCAAATTGACTGAACTTACAATCGGTGTCGGCTTACAATCGATTAAATACGGTATATATGATAAGCCCATAAAAAATTACGGAACTTAAATGATTAAGCGTTTTCATCTACTTAATAACCCGAATCCCTCTTGGTTGGTCAGAGACATTTTTATTCAATGAGAATTTATAACACATAAATAAATTCTATCATTTAGCATTTCAAGAGATACAGAATTTTTCTTACCATTGTAAAGTACTTAATGAATAAGCGGCATTAAACGCTATCATTACTTTTCTTCTACAAAACAAATTATCAACAATTACATCAATTTAAATAAACACAATTACCACACTATACTTACCATTTCTGGCAGAAGTACATCAGAATGTATCACATTTAGCCAAATCTTATGTGATAAAATAATAATAACAGTAATTATTTATTTTTAATTGTGTATCATTCGATATATATACATAACAACTAAGTTGAACTACGTCAATTAAAATAAAAACAAAATATTTACAATTTTAGAAGTAATACATGATAATACTTTTCCGTATTAATATCGCAACTTAATAACAATGTCTAATGTTTATTTATTCAGTGTCTCTAGCAACGTGATAAACAGCTTATCTTTACCATTTTAGATGTGATACATGATAATACTTTTCCGTATTAATATCGCAACCAATTAACAATATCTAATGTTTATTTACTCAATGTCTCTAGCAACGTGATAAACAGCTTCTGTATATCGCATTGAAATACAATATAAAGTTAAAACCATTTAGATACTGTTTATATGCAACTATATATTAATTAATTAAATTAATATTTAAATTGTTTGCTCAGAATAAAAGTAATCGCTTCAAGAGCAACATGTTACGCTAATTATAATGCGAGAAGAAGAGCGGAACGAGCCAACCAATCTGTTGAAGAAGCAAACGGAAGAAGAACTGAAAGAAATCAAGCCGACAGATATCAAAGAGCCATTGAAGATGAACAACAACGAGAACAACGTAATCAAAAACAAAGAAGAAGATCTGAGTTTGGAATCCAGAGAAAATCGAATACGCAAGAGAAGGCAAGCTAAACGATGTAGATTAAATGAACGTGCACCTGATGCAGATAAGTCTCAACTTGACGCTGCCATTGAAGAACATAACTGTGGAAATATGACTCAGACTTGCAATTACTGTGGTGCGCTTTACTGGCCGAATGAACTCAACACTTCTAAAAAATACACCAAATGCTGTCATGATGGAAAAGTTTCCCTCGAAGATTTATCTGAAACGCCTAATTTACGAAAAGAGTTATTAACAACAAACTCATCTGAAGCTAAAAATTATGGAGAACAAACATATCAGAGAATACAACGCTGCTTTAGCTTTTGCTTCAGTGGGTGCCGAAATCAAAGCACCTCCAGGAATAGGACCCTACTGCTTTTGTATTCATGGACAAATTTACTATAAGGTTTCTCCACTGTTCACGAACGAACAGAACAAACCAGGGTATGGACAACTGTATACATTTGATTCAGGTGAAGCAACAAACAAATGTATGGATAATAACCAAGGCTGTTTACGAATTGTAATGGAGAGATTAGATACGATGTTACGACAAATCCAATTGTTCATTCTTACAGTCAAATGCATAGGATAACAATCTAATCCAACAGTAAAAGTTAGAATGGTTTTATGGAAGATCCGAACTTAGACTTAAGAAGATATAACTTTAAAAACTGAAGTTGCAACAATATTCGTTTGTGATGACGGTGAACCACCGGCCAAACGAGATATTTGCATTTACCCGATAGGAGATACTTGCAAGAACATTTCACCAATGAATCGATGCAGTGATCCGATGGTCTACCCTTTACTTTTCCCGAGAGGCGAGTGTGGTTGGCATATCGGAATGGAACATGTAGAAGAAAAACGATCAGCTAAGTGAGTTCGAGTCACACAGTTACAGTATTTCGCTTATCGACTCTCTGTGTGTAGCGGCTTCAGTTTCTTGCATAGCAGTGGAAAATTATTCCAGCGATACGTCGTCGACGCTTACGTGAAAACGGAAGGAGCCCTATTGAACTATCTGCAAATGAATCAGAAAGATTTATGAGTTGAACTGTACCAAGGACTGTTAGATGCAATAGTCTCGAACAAAAAATGAGAACATGCGAACAGGTAAGATGATAATATTACCTTCAAAATTCCAAGGAAGTCCACGATATATGCAGCAAAATTATCAAGACGCAATGGCTATAGTCAGAAAGTTTGGACGACCGGATCTGTTTCTTACCTTCACTTGCAACCCGACCTGGCCTGAGATTTTGAATGCAATGCAAGGCAATCAACGACCTGAAAACAGATCAGACATAATAGTCCGAGTTTTTTAAATGAAGTTAGCAGAGCTCTTGGATGATATTTTAAAACGCAATATATTCGGAATTATCATTGCAAGCATCTACGTAATTGAATTTCAAAAGCGAGGCTTACCTCACGCTCACATTTTACTGACCTTAGATTCAGGTTCAAAAATACGCACAAAAGATAGTGACAAGTACGTAAGTGCCGAGATATCCGATAAGAGTGTCAACCCAAGGCTGTACGAGATTGTAACAAAGTGTATGAGTCACGGTCCCTGTGTTACACTTAATCAGTGTTCGCCTTGCATGAAGGAAGGTGCATGTTTTAAAAACTTTCCGAAGGAGTTCAGAGAGACAACTGAAGAAGACGTTAATGGATACCCTATCTACAGAAGAAGATCCAGAACTCCTGTTAAAATTGGTCAATATGATGTTGGTAATGGATGGGTCATTCCGTATAATCCCTGGCTCTTAAAGAAATTCAATGCACATATCAACGTAGAAGTATGTGCCTCTGTCAAAAGCGTTAAGTACCTCTACAAAGAACATGACACCACTTCAGTTAGACTGGAAAAGGAAAATAGTACTGGAGTGGTCGATCACGATGAAATATCAACATTTCTTCATGGAAGATATGTTAATGTTAGTGCCCCAGAAGCAATGTGGCGAATGAATGAGTTCACCATGTCAGAAAAGTCTCACTCTATACTCAGATGAGCAGTACATTTGCCTGAACAACAACATGTAATTTATCATGAAGGGCAAGAAGATCAGGCAGTTGCAAGGGCATCTACAAAAGAAACAATGTTAACTGCATGGTTCAAACTTAATCAAACTGATGAAGAAGCACGTAACTACACTTAAACAGATATACCAAAGTACTATGTTTTCAATAAGAATGGGACAAAATGGAAAAGATGCCAACGAGGAGGAGAAGGAGTGATCGGGAGAATGCCGGTATTTAGTATAAAAGATAACGAAAGATACTATCTGCATATGTTACTCACACGAAATAAGGATGCAATTGGTTTCGAGAGTCTGAAGACTATCAATGGGGTACTATGTGAGACTTTCCAAGAGGCGTGTAGAGAACTTGGACTTCTTGAAGGTGAACATACTGAAGACCAACTTGCATACCCTGTGGAATTTTTGAACAGTCTTAACGCCAACTGGAATGCCACCTCACAAACTGAGATTGAAACCAGGAGCTGTGATCATGTTACTTAGAAATTTAGTACCCTCTAAAGGTCTGTGCAATGGGACGCGACACAGTTTTACGATTGCAACGTAACATAATCGAAGCATCAGTTAATACAGAAACTGTTCTAATACCCCGAATACCACTTATCCCATCAGACACTAACATGCCTTTTAAATTTAAACGTAAGCAATTCCCTATACAATTAGCTTTTTCTATGACTATAAACAAGTCGCAGGGTCAGACTTTTGACAAAATCTGTCTTTACTTAACAAAACCAGTTTTTAGTCATGGTCAACTTTATTTAGGTCTCTCACAAGTAAGATCATTTGACTCTCTAATTATTGTATCTACAAATCAAGAGATCGAAAATTGTGTGTATAAAGAAATTTATGACACTGAGAAATAAAGTTAGACTAGTGCACAGATGCTCTGCACGGGTAAAGCTAGTTTCTTTCTAATACTCCATTGCACGAAACACGCCCATTTGTGATATGTTGTACACTTTCCTAACTTGTTTGAATTCTTTATATGGAACTCAGTGGATTAATATGTACTAAATAAAAAAATTTCGTTTTACGACACCTGAAAAACTGGAGTCAGCTTATAAATGAGAAATTTGAAAAAACAAAAGTTTTTATTACAAAAGTTGAGATCAACTTGTACACAAGTATATACAGTATATCACCAGTTCTGACTAAATTAAAAGGTGCCAAAATTTTACATTGATCTAAAAAAATTTGTTTTTTGAGGGACTTGAAAGTTTTTACTATATGTATCATTTGATTTTGTGACTTCAGAAGCAATTATTTGCTTTTTTGTGAATTTACAGAGGCAAATTTAATAAATATGCTATTTATTTATCCTTTCAAACATAGAGCTTCCAATGGATGTCTAGGGTCCTGCAGGCAGTCGATTCAATCCATCAAGTGGGCATCTATTGCCTAGCACTGGTGCCACCCAATTACCTTCCAAAGACACCCCTTGGAGGAATACACCTCTCTGAAACAAAGAGACGCTTCTTGGAGGGAACTTTACATCCAGCTAATGTCCTGCTTTGTCCCCACACAACAGTCACCAACCTTCCAAAACCACGAGAGATTCATGCAGGTATGCTCACATTTTCCACTAACTCACTGGGTATCCCTTTACTTTTTATAGTGCCTCTTAAGTCTCACCTTCTTGAGCATGAGGTAAACTGATCTGCATGGCAAGGCAATAGGAATGTTGCACAAATTATCTTGTGAAGGGACACTCCAAGTTGCTGCAGCCTGCCAACTTATGAACCAACCCATCGTAATTTCCCCAATCACTGTAGTTTCCTGACTTTTTCTTAAATACCTTAAATGGACCAGACTTGCTTTTATGATGAATTTAGAATCTAATGTTGAGTCAATGAGAAGCAGTAATAAGTAGGATGTAAGTTTTAAATCAGTTTAGTTTCCCTATAACTTTTAATAATAATGGAAATAGGTCATATTTAGTATATTATACCTTTTCTCATGGGTCACCTAGAATCTCATTAAATTCACAGGCTGTATTAATCCATGGCACTTTGTGAGTGATAATTGTTCACAGAGTACGTTGCATGTTTGCACAGATTGATTTCATTGGTTGTTCAATTTATGAGCTGTGCTGAATAGTCATTTTATAAAATTCCACAAGAATAACAATGGCCTCTCAATAAGGGCTGCTTGCTTTCTGCTTTGTGACCATTTTTGACAAGTTTTGTGAGAATGGTTAAAATAAAGTTTGCTTAAATTGCATCCACCAGGAATTGAAGCCATGCAAGTGGAAATTTAATAATGAATGTTTTTATTAATGGATTTGTATGATATTCATTTACTAATATTTTTTAAAATATTTACTTCTTATGAGGAGTTGATGCTATCCTTTATGGTGTTTTCCTTTCTATCTGTCACATCCCAGTTTTAATATTTCATTGATTGTTAAAAATTTTGGAAACGTCCACGTTGTCACTCCTGTTTTGAATCATTAAAATTTTTATTCTTCCTCCTTTTATTTAACCCTTAACCTTTCTTGCAACCATTAGAAATAATCTGTTGTCCAGATTCTCTGTCTTGAGCTGCCAGCTATTTAACTAATTGAAGGGAAAAATGAACCATTAAAGGTAGATTACCTTACAGCTAGAATAATTACAGTTTTTAAAACCAGTCTTCTAACTCCTTATCACAATGAGAAATTAATTCCAAGGAGAAAATTATTTAACCACTGTATTTCTTATTTTTGTATACCAAATGCAGATTATATTAAATTTGGTAACACATTATCACAATATTGCTTTGGTAAAAATGGGAAATCGATGCATGCAATGAATAAAACTTTTACTGTGGATTTTAAAAACAAATATGTCTAATAATCTTATCACCCTATCTTCTAATCTTGAATTTACTTTTATATCTGTTTTGTCCAAAATTTCATAAATATATTTCTTTATGTAATATGCTTAAGATATTTGAAGCTGCTCTCAGATGTTCATCTGCTTCTGGATTTCTTAAAAGAGTGATTTTATTTCATTGTATTCTTCTGTAATTTATAATGCTCTGATAACATTTGTCTTGGACATATTTGAAGTTGCCGTTAAATAGAATTAAGAAAAATCATATTAAGGCAGACAATAGAATGCATAGTATTAATTTTTAATAGCTCCTGTTATTACTTTTGCTTAAGTATGCTTACTGAAGCAATCCTTACTGCAGTTGTAAGAATTTCGCTGAAGCTTTGTTTCATGGATCTTTAACTTAAAAAATAAAGAGCTATCGAGTTTTAAAAATTGTATCTGTCCTGTTTTTCAGACATCTTTGGATTCAACTTTCCTTTTCAGTGCATGATGGGCTTAACAGCTATATGAAACTGTATAAAAAGTCTGATGTTTCTTCCCTTGGATAATCTTTTTATATTTTGATTGCAGATATTTCTGTAGTTATCTTACGAGATTTGTTTTTAAAGATGAGCATAGGGTAAATTTATATGGTCATTCAGTGATAGAAAAAGCTTGAATTCTGGAGAGGAACTTCAGTTGGGGGACAGAATGCATTGCTCTGAAGAAAATTATATCTTCTGCAACTGCTTTGCTCTTCTCTTGAAACCTGTATGTATGTAAAATGCATGCAGTCATATCAAAATAATCACTTCTATTCTTTCAAATTATTACTAATGTTAAAACCTTTTTAATTACTTCATCATGTCACTTTTTAAAATGTTAATTTTGTGCTATGAAACTTATGCATAAAAAATACATATTTTCTCCTTGTGGAATTTTTCATCCAAAATTTATAGTGATGTAATGCGATGAGAAACATAGTCTGAAGTTTCTGCCATAAATGTGCTGAATAATTTTAGACAGAAGTACCATAAGAATATTTACTTTAAGATTATATTTAAGTGATATAAATTAGAAATTTATATATTTGTTTATATGGAAGCATGGAGAATCATTTTACCTGATTTTTTTAAAGCTGATGATTTAAAATAGATGCATTGTTGTTCTTGTTTGTTTTTAGAACAATGGGACTAGTAAGCATGACCAATAGATGCAGGGCAAAGTTAGATTTTTTGAGGAATTTAGTGAATGTTATTCCTTGTATCTGTCCTTTAGTTCCATACCTATTTTAATTACCTAAAAGATTTTTAAAGGTAATTTTTTTAATGTATCAATTGGCGAATAAGAATTTTCATAACTATTTATCCATGGAAATAAACTGACATATTCTATTATAAAGACATTGAGCCACTTTAAGGAAAGGTTAGAAAAGTGTGTAGTAATTTTTGCTAAGATCTTTCCTTTTTTACTTTTGTGATGGCTGAAATTTTAATAAAAATCCAAAATTTTTAGAAAAATTGGGTTTTTGGTTCTCCAGCTTCAACAACATATTTGTAATGTGGCTTCCTAGCTGCCAATTTTGTTACAGATGTGGGCCCTGCTTCTGTCATGGTTGGGAACATAGTGCAAGGAAACCGTCTCGCATCTGCACAAGGCAGAGATATGGGAATTGTTGACGAGGAGTCTGATTCAGCTAGGAAGGTTAGTCTTTACTTTCCATTATTCTTCCATATCTACTTATAATTTCATCAGCTAAATTTTTAAATTCAAATTTTGAATCTACTGCTCATTTGTATCAATTATTTTGGTACCATAGATATGTAAAAGATTTGAAAAAGTTCTCTGATTCAGACAACAGTATTTCATGTTCAAATTCATCCCATTGATGCTTTGATTGGTAATTGAATCAATAATTAACTGCTGTACTATTGCATGCAATAGTTGATGGGTGAAAAGCTATTTGCACAAATATTAAATAAGAATTTTATAATGTTATTATCGATCAGAAAATTATTTATTTATTTTGCTAACACACAAAAATACAAAAATTACATATTTGCGAAATAACACGGATTGCAATAGAACAAATCATCATTAGTTTAGGAAAGAATTGTGATACAGACAATATTTATAAAAGACAGCAGTCATCAATGGTGAGATCAAGAGACCTGGTCCTCTCAAGTCAAGGACTTGTCGGGAGGTGCCAATTTTTGCGTATGATTGGTAGTCAACATTGGTAAAATAATTTATGTACATAGTCATAAATATTTATAAAAATTGGTTAGGGATTTTTGGTGTCAGACAACATACATCATACTTGTTATAAAATACGTCATACATAATGCTACATATCATAAAAATAAAATAAGGAAAGATAATATTGCATACAATAATATACCGATGGTATTTAATGCCAATAATATTGTTTTAAAGACTAATCACACACTAGTATCATATACGTATATTAAATGTCAGTAATACTGTCAAGTAGCCACATTTTCACTTTTCTTTTAACTTCCAATACTTTCTCAAGGTTCTTTAAGTTTTTAGGTAGTAGTTGATTAAACAACATTGGAACTGATACCCTCATCTGGTTTTTACCATTTTTATTGTTGTATTTAGGGATGGCATAAGCTTTAGCTTCCCTTTTAGCCATTCCATGAGTATTGGAACTTAAGACTTTATACTTATTAACAAAATAAAAATCAGAAATAATTAGATACATGTATACTTTAGCCACTGGGAGCAGGTTAAATTTATTGCATAACTCACTTAAGGTTGTTTTAGTTGCTTTGATAACATTATTCATATCCACATCAATAAGTTTTATGAATCTCTTTTGGTTTCTTATAGTAGTATATAGGTGTGTCTTCAATGAATTCTCCCATATAGTCAAGCCATATCGGAGTATGCACTCAACTAGAGCGTGATAGACCGTTATTTTCACTGGCTTTGGTAAAATATATCTAAATCTGAAAAATTGGTACATAATATTTCTAATTTTACCATTAACTTTATTAATATGTAGATTAAATCTAAAATTCTCATCTATTGTCACACCAAGGTAAGTATAATTTGTCACCTGAGCTAGTTTATTGCAGTTACAGGTGTCATCTAGGTCTAACATATTGGCATGTAGGCAGCAGTGGTTATGATATTTTACATTTATATATTGTCTTTTAGGTGCATTATTGGGTATATACATAACTGATTTTTTGTCATTTATAATTAAATTATTATCATGAGACCACTTATTAACCCTGTCTAGATCCTCTTGTAAGAGTTTTTGAGCCCTATTGAAGTCTTTGTGTTTCATCAGTAATACAACATCATCAGCATATAAAATAAATTCACAACTTTTAATCAACATACATAAGTCATTAATGTAAATAAGAAAAAGTATCGGTTCTAAAATAGAACCCTGTGAGAATAGCTTCAGTGAATGTTTTTAAGCATAATTTTAATTATTTGCTATATTTGCATTTGATTAGTTTTATAAATTAGTTATACTTTTCTATGATACATGAATACATAAAGGTCCATTTAAAGTTATTTAAATGTATTTATTTAACTTAACTGTGTATGTAAGGTGAACATAATGAAGAAATCCACAACAGCAGTTCTTTGTTGAACTGTCATCTCCTAAGAATCTGATTACTCTTTCTGTATTACAGTATCAGTTCATCTCAGAAATTTTGAGGTGGCGTGCAATGACTACAGCTGACCATGTGATATTCACACTGCTGAATTCCAAGGGTGCCGTGGCAACAATGCTCTCTTGTTCTCAACTCCATAAGAAAGCTGAGCGAGTGGGTTGCCTTCTTCTGGAGAAAGGAAAGATAAACACAGGAGACCATGTGGCTCTCATTTATCCTCCAGGAGTGGATCTGATTTGTGCCTTTTATGGCTGCCTATATGTTGGTAAGGCCCTAACATTTATTGTTAAATCTGTATTAATATAGTCTCCTCATCATATACCATTAGTTGGTACTAAAATTTTATATGGTTTTTATTTAAAATGTTGCTTCACATTATAAAATTTTTTAAATTAAAAAGAATTAGTTTTAATGATGTTGGTTGTTTTATCCCATTTTAGGAGCTGTACCTGTCACAATTAGACCCCCTCATCCTCAAAATCTTCAAACTACCCTTCCTACTGTCAGAATGATAGTAGATGTGAGCAAGTCAGTATTGGTGCTTTCCAATCAAAATGTGATAAAACTTCTTAAATCCAAAGTAAGTGCTGAGTGCTTGTTGAATTTATTTTAGTGAAATATAATGTCATTTTTTGTTAATAACTACAGGTGAGCACGGCTTAACGCAGCCCCAGCCAATGCAGATTCGTTTTAACGTGGAATTTATTTCAAATTAAAATTTTTTTAAAATATAGATATCTTATGCACAGTGCAACCGCAGTCTAATATCTTATGATTTTTTAAATTTCACACTAATCAAATTTCATAAAGTATCCTAAATATTGTGATATTTCAGCAGTGTTGCATAATATTGCATTGTCTGGTGGCCAATTTCACTCTTTTCTCTGTAAATTTCACAGGTCTAACACAAAAACATATCTCCTAAGGCAGAAAACATTTGAAAAACAGAAATAGAAATATGATTCATGCTTCATGTTTCTTTGGCATCATTGGATCGTAAACAATGTTTTTGATGAAAAAGGATTTCAATCTTTCCCAGCGAATGCTGTTGGTGAAGAGTTCTCGGGTTTCCCACCGGGTAAGGTCTCTTAGATCATTCGACATTTCGACATCTGACACATCCACCATCTTCAGGAACTCCTGACTGCCGCTTTCAATTCTGGTCCCGGTTTACGAGGGTGAATCAAAAAGTTCCCGGAAAGATCTCAAGAAAACAGAATAAAGAGAAAACCAACATTTATTTTTCATTCATTTTTCTAACTCTAAACACTTTTCCATATGGTGTCGCCATCATTCTAACCCACTTCTGTAGAAATTAGGATAATTTGATTGAAACCAGTTAATAAATGCTCGTTTCGTGTCAGATATTGATTCCCACCGTTCTCCCTTCAAGTGATCTTTTAATTTCGGGAAAAGAAAAAAGTCCGAGGGGGCCAAGTCGGGACTGTAGGGTGGATGAGAGAGCAATTCCCAGAGAAATTCTCGAATCACAGTTTCAAACCTTGGATGAATGTGCTGGTGCATTGTCATGGTGCAACAAAATTCGCTGATGCAGTTTACCAGGCCTTTTTGTCATAAGAGCAGCATTCAATTTCCGCAAGACTTGTTCGTAATATCCTCCTGTGACTGTCCATTGCCCTTCAAGAGAATCGACGAGGATCACACCCTCACAATCCCAAAAAACAGCTGCCATAACCTTTACAGATCATTCAGCCTTGAACTTGATTGGCCCACTCTACCCCCTTGGTAACCTTTGTTTGGATTGAATTTTGCTTTCTGGATCGTACTGATAAATCCAGGTTTCATCACCAGTCACTAGTCGGCGGAAGAAATCTTCAGGATCAGCTACAAATCAGTTGAGAAACTGAACTGCATGATCAGCCCTCTGAGTCATGTGTTCAGGGCATAATGCTTTTGGCACCCATCGAGCAGAAAGCTTACTCAATCCTAAACGACTTGTTAGAATTGATTGCGCTGAGCTATAAGAAATGTTCAAATGTGTGGCTATCATTTGCACTGACACTATCTTCCTCCAATATCGACTGGACAGCAGCCACAATTTCCTCCTTTATTGACATTGATGGTCTCCCACTGCGATGGTCATCTTCAATGTCATATCGCCCAAGCTTAAACCATTTCACTCATTCATAAATTGTTATTTTCCTTGGTGCGTTAACCCCGTAAACTTTCTGCAAATCTCGAACAATGTCAGTTGGTTTCATACCAAGTTTTGTCAAAAACTTAACATTCGTTCGAATCTCGAATTTCAAGCAATCCATGGTCATGAATTAGGGATTTTAGAAAACAGATGTTATATTATACCCGATAAATGAAATCATACTGAATGATGTATTCTTATAGTTAAGTTTATGCTGATTTCGGGCAACAATGATATGTTATTGTTTGGAGCTCAGGAATGGTGCTAGAGCCATCTTCCGGGAAATTTTTGATTTACCCTCGTATATCCCTTAGCTGGTTTGTCGGTTGTTGTCCCAATGGTTCACGCGCTGGCCAAAGGCATTGGCGTTCTTGCGTCATCAAGGGGAAGAGAGGATCCCAGGTTTTACCCAGGGGGAACCCTCTGTCCCTATTGAAATTGTTCTTGTTTAGTTTTATTTTGATGGTCTCCTTAACAAGACGGTCCCAAAATCCATTCGACTTTGCCAATACTCTTGCCTCTGGAAAATTGATGTCATGGCCCTCATTGAGGCAGTGTTCAGCCACAGCTGACTTATCAGGTTGTAAGAGCCTGATGGACCTAGCGTGTTCTTTGATTTGGGTTTCCACTGTTCGCCCCGTCTGTCCTATGTATTCCTTCCCACAGGAGCAAGGAATCTTGTAAATGCCTGCTGTCTTTAATCCAGGGTCATCCTTGACCTCGGGAAGGAAGTTCTTGATCTTTTTGTGGGGTTTGTGGATCGTTCTGATCCCTTTTTTGTTTAAAATCCTTGAAATTGGAGACGTAGGGGATGACTGCAGTGGAGATGGGTTTCTTCTTTTTCCCCGGGGGGTCAGCGTTGGGTGGGCGATTGGCCCTTTTCAGGGCCAAACTAACCTCCCGATTTCCATGGCCATTTTGTAGAAAGGTGAGAACGTAGATGCTTGATTTCTCTCATATGGCTCTCCTTGTCAGAAATGGAATTCGCACGATGGATGAGGGTAGTCAAAACTCCCCGGCGTTGCGATGGGTGGTGGTGGCTACCTCCATTGAGGTAGAGGTCGGTATGGGTGGGTTTTCTGTAGACGTTATGTCCAAGGCTGCCATCCAGTTTGCGTCAAATTAAGATGTCCAGGAATGGGAGGCAGCCGTCCTTCTCTCTGTCCATGGTAAACTGAATGTTGGGATGTAGGCCATTAAGGTGTTTCAAGAAATCTGCCAAGGCATCGTTGCCATGGGGCCAAATCACGAATGTGTCATCTACATATCTAAAGAAACACTTGAGTCGCCGTGGGGCCGAGTTGAGTGCTCTTTCTTCGAAGTCCTCCATATAGAAATTTGCTACCGCAGGGGAGAGCGGTGAGCCCATCGCCACGTCGTCGGTTTGTTCATAGAACTGTCCCTGGTAGCTGAAGAAGGTGGACGATAGCATGTGGCGGAAGATGCCCAAAATGCCAGCGTCGAAATGTGCCTCCAAAAGCTTGATGGTATCCGCTATTGGAACTCGGGTGAATAGGACATTATGTCGAAGCTCACCATTATGTCGTCTGGGTCCAACCTTAGGTTTTTCAAGATGTTCACAAACTCAGATGAGTTCTTAATGTGATGTTCACACTTCCCTATCAAGGGGCTGAGGAGTTTTGTCAGAAATTTTGCTAGAAGGTAGGTCGGGGAACCTATGGTGCTTACAATGGGTTGGAGGGGCACTTTTACCTTGTGGATTTTCGGGAGGTCGTATAGTCTTGGAGAGGCTGCCACCTGCGGGATTAGCCCTCTGCGTACTTCCTGTGGGAGACCGGATGTCTTCATTGAAGAGGAGGTTTTCCTCACGATCTTCTCTGTGGGGTCCCGTGGTAATGGTCTGTAGGCTGGGTCCTCGAGTAGGCTCAATACCTTTTGATGGTAATCGTGGGTGGTCATCAGGACCGTAGCGTTGCCTTTGTCTGCGGGCAAAATCTTGATGTTGGGCTCCTCTTCAATCAAGACATCAGGTCTCCCACAGGAAGTACGCAGAGGGCTAATCCCGCAGGCGGTAGCCCCTCCAAGACTATACGGCCTCCCAAAAATCCACAAGGAAGGAATACCATTTGGAAAGTTATTCCCCTCTGGTCGCCTAAAGGTTATGGTGCCCCGGCGAACGTGGATTTTCGCTTAACGCAGAGACCTCAGGAATGCATCCCCCACGTTAAGTGGGGCCCACCTGTATTAAAATTCATGAAAATTTCAGAAAATCTGCCATCTAATTTTCTTTTCTAAATTATGTATATCAGGGCTGCCAGTTTCATGGATTTGATTCATTTTCACGGATATTTTTTAACGAAAAACACATTTTTGTGATTCACGGATATTTGATAGTTATCTCAGATGTTCGTGAAAAATACTTAGAATACTAAGAAATTCAGATATTATTATTTTTATACAAATAGTACAAATCCTGTAAAAAATATACATTCGATGAAATTGTTCCGTAAGTACGTAGGTATCTTAATATGCTTTGGGTGAAGTATGAAAACTCACTACTTATTGTGAGACTGAACATAAAAACTAGCTGTTGACTGGGATCGGCAGTCTACGGCATAATTATATTTTTACTTTCTGCATACGTAGTATAAGAGAAAGTATTGTATTCATGAAAAAAATCAAATTTGAGATTTCAACTGAAATACACATTTTGAGGTTCCCTGAGTACGTTTTCATTATTTTCACAATGATGTGTGCATGTGTGACAAAATTTTGTGGGTGCTCTAACTCAAAAACTAATAATCAGATCAATACAAAACTTAAGATTTTTTATTAACAAATGAAGATCGGAAAAGGTTTCTCAACCGGAAGTGGTTTATTTTTGTCGTTTTCCCTTTTTTTCCAAATATCTCGTTTAAAACTAAATATACGTAAATATTTGTTGTTATTAAAGTTGTAGACAATATAAATTTCTACAAGTTTTGTTTGAAACATTTTTCATAAAACTGATAGTTTAAGAGATATTTTCTTTATTTTCATTGCTATGATAAAATTTTATAAATGTTGATTGCAATTCATAGAAATTTTTTCATTTTGTCTAATTTTGTTGAGCCATTATATTGATATCATTAAAAGAGAAAATTATTTTATTTAACAGATTTCCTAATCTAAGGCCAGTCTTGTACACTAGGCCATGGTTACTTTTTGGTTTCAGTGCATTTGTGCTATTTATTATACAGGCAGTCCCCGTTTTTTGTTAGTCCGCTTTTTGTCGTTTCACTCATACGTCAGGTGCAATATGACACCACTGATTCATTCTTCCATCCTTGTGATCCGCTTATTCGTCGCATTAATGTTTTTCATCATTCTGATTTTTTTTGTTACGATTCAGATGAAAGTGCCTAAATGAAAACATTGTTTCATTCTTCCAACCCTGGGATCTGTTTACTATGTATGCCCAAATTACTCAGTTGTTTGAGATTTCGTCATTCCGATTTATATATCGAACAAATTTGTGGTGACACATCTAGCGTGTAGCGGCCAAATTATGAACTTTTTAGTGAAAATTTCATTTCGCCTATCTCTGGAAGTTTATCCTGTCAGTTTTTAAAATCCTAACTTAAACTGCAATAGTATTTTAAATGGGTATTTCCGGAAATCTTTGATGCTAGTGTTCTTGGTCAGGTACTAAAATGCTCATTTAAAAAAAATGGGGCATGCATCGAGCAGTGTGATAGCGGTGATGCAACGTACGTACATCAAACTTAATGGTCCTACAAGTGGAGGGAAAAGATATGATGACGATGTCATAAAAAATGTGTAATTTGGTTTTTATGTTGGATTATGATGCATTGCATCAATATGCGTATTTTCAAATTATTAAAAGTTTTAAGTGGAAAATTACAATTATAATTTCATGGTATACTTTTAAATGGAAATATTTCACATCGTTACCCCAGGAATATTGAACTTTATCCCTCAATTTAATGTTGTGTCTATGGAAAAGAGTGATCCGCTTTTCGTCAGTCCGCTTTTTGTCGCAGTTTTCAGTTACGAAACCTGACGTATAAGTGGGGACTGCCAATATTTATATTTAAAACTTGAATACATTTTTTTAACTTTCTATTTCAATACAGTTGATTTGTAATGCAGAATAAATTTAAAATCCTTAAAATAAGCATGATTAAATTTAAGTTGTGGGCTATGCATAAACTATGGGCTATGTATAAACAGTTGTAAATAATTTTATTTAAAATATGCAATTCAGATGCTGAAAATATTGAAAGCATAAATGTGTACATTTTGCATTAAAAAACCAAGTTACAGTGGAGCCCGGCTATAACGCGGTGATTGGGGTCCAAAAAATTCGATCGAGATAAATGCGGGGTCGCGTTATGGCGAGGTTACGAAAATTTACCATGTCAAGCCGGTCAGTTAAGTCTTGTAAAAGAAACAATGGTGGATATGTTATTACGTGTATTTCATTATCCCAGTGTACTGTATTTACCCGATTATAGTGTGATGTTTTTACCGGAACATGAACCGCGCATCTGTTTAAGAGAATACAAGATACTTGTTACATTGTAAATGCATTGTTCATGCATGTTATGATGCTACATTGTACTCGAACATACGAGGCATTGTTGTTCTTTGTATATAAATTTTAAGTGTATAACAATAGGCACAAAGATTGGGTCAGCGTCGCCACCGTGGATTGAACGCATCACACGAGCGTTTAGAGTCACAAAACTGTAACAGTGATAAAAATTAAACTCTGTCTTTTTAAATAATGGGAGCACCAATTACAATATCACATTCTGCTGCAACATTGTTAATACCTGCTACTTTTAAACTCGTACATTAATTTACAGTGGAAATGCACGGAGTTTTTCCACAGGTCTGTCTATAGGAGATTTGGCCGCCGGGAAACCAGGCAGGAGAATTAGTAGGATCAAGTTGGTCCTTTTCCCTCTTCCACTTGAAGGAATTCTGAGTGGTGAAAAAATTTTGAAATCATTTTGGGAGACGACACAATTGCGTTATATCCGAATTCTCGTTATAGCGAAGCGCGTTATAGTGGGGCTCGACTGTATTACATATTCAGGGATTTTACAGGATATTTTGATGTCGGTAACAGGATTTAGAAAAAACTGGTGGCAGCCCTGATATATATTATTTTTTTAGGCGTGTTTCGCTTCCAGCGAGAGCGCCTATTATCGTCGGTCTGTCCGTCCGTCCGTCTGTCCGCACGTTCGTTCTCGGCTTCTACCGAACGGATTTTCATGAAGTTTGATATTAAGGACTTACAATAAAATATAATAAGAAAATCGCAAAAATGAATCACGTACGCCAATCAGGGGTACCACTTTACTGGTGACAAAAAATTAAATTTTCTTAATATCTCGTAAAATATTGCTTATATCAAAATATTTTTCAAGTAAAAGTTGTAGAACTTGTAAAGAAGAGTATTTTCTTTCCTATACATTTCTATCGTAGGAGTAGCCGTTATCGAGAAAATCAAATGAGAATGTCTTAATTCGAGTTGAACTTAGAAATTTTCTTGCATGGTTACTTCTTCATTGTTGGTAACATAAACAATATCACAAACAAACGTTTAATTTCCTTATGCGTGCATGCAATGTTATTAAATAGGATGAAAATGGATTATTTTTGAAGAATATAAGAACTTTAAAACGCTATTTCCCTCACGTACAGGTATATAATTTCTTTCTAATACTCCATTGCACGAAACGCGCCCATTTGTGATATGTTGTACACTTTCCTAACTTGTTATATTATTATTTTTGTTAAATTAATGGGAGATCTTTTTAATAAAATTTTGAATTTTGATTGGATCATTTTGCAGGAGGCTAGCAATGTGGTGGACATCAAATCATGGCCTATTACATTGGACACAGATGATACACCTAAGAAGAAACTAGCAGCTGTATATAGAGCACCAACAGCTGAAATGCTTGCATATTTAGATTTCAGGTGAGACTTATGCAATTTTAAGTGATTTTCTTAAGAGAAAAACGCATTTACTTTATAAGTACGATAAATATTACTGGATACAAAATAGAAATTTCAACTCAAACTTCTGAGAGAGTTAAATCTAATTTCTTATACTTTACATCAGGGGTCCCCAACCCGCAGCCCCTGAACTAATTCTGTGCGGCCCTTGGCTCCCCCAGAAATTAAGTCTCTTTGCCACATTTTGTATGTGTTTGACAGCGTCATCTTCTAGTCACCCAATGTGAATGTATGATCGCTAAGAGCTACGGTGTTAGATTTGGTGGCAAACTTGTCCTATCAGCAGGTCTTTTACTCTCTAGCCGCTGGATAGCAGGGAAAAGCGAATTCAGACTGGCATTCCCTCTCAGACAAGTGAAGCATTATGTGTCTCAATGTCAGTGAGATTGTCAAAGTGCTTTTGCTTTTGTTACTATTGACAAAGCTTTCAGATGATCATTTGCATAATATTTGAAGATTGTGTGTCACGGACATTGAAGCAGATATTAATAACTTCGTTAATAAAGTGTAGCCTCAAGTATCACATTGAATATGTTTATATCTTCTGATGAATAAATGTCTTCATTTCATAAATTTTACTTTAATTGCTGGTTAGGTCAGTAATTAATTTTATTTTGTACACCTCGCTGTTGCTCACTTGTACAAAAAGGTTGGGGATCACTACTTTACGTTATTTATAGCTGTTATTTGAATCAGTAAGAGGACATTATAAAAAAATAATTAGTGAAAATTTTTGTTTACAAAACCAGATATACTAGGTTAAATTCCTGAAAATAATGCACATCTTCGTTTTTTAGTGTTTCTACAACTGGTATGTTAGCTGGTATTAAGATGTCCCATGCTGCTGTAACCTCCCTCTGCAGATCGATGAAACTTGCCTGTGAACTTTATCCATCTAGACATATTGCTCTCTGCTTGGATCCTTATTGTGGTTTGGGATTTGCACTTTGGTGTTTGAGTAGGTGAGTTGATATTGCATTCACCTATTTTATTCAGCTCAGAAAGTGAATGCATTATCAAATAATGGTAATGTAAATATTATATGAATAAATCCAGAAGTTGCTTTTCCTTATCTTTTGTTTATGTAATCCTTGCGGCTTTGGTTTAGGCAAAGCATTGAACTACCTAGCATCAAGTTAATGTAAATGTATGTTTAAAAAATTGAAATATAGTATAAATTTATTTTCAGTTTAAAAGCCATGGATTTTCATAGGTGCTTTGTAGAAGAAAGGATCCATATTTTATTTGATTTTTAATTTTTTGAACTTATTAGCGCATGCTCTTTTCTAATTTTTTGTTATCTGGAAAATGATAAAGATAATATTTTGCATAACACACACCTCTGTTTTATCTTTACAGCATTTATTCTGGTCATCATTCCATCCTCATCCCACCCTCTGAGGTTGAGGTCAATCCTGCTCTGTGGTTGACTGCTGTCAGTCAAAACAGAGTCAGGGATACGTTTTGCTCATATGGTAAGAATTTAAAGTGCATTATCTTACGTACAGTTACCATTTCCAAAACATTTCATTTATAATTTATATAAGATATTTAATTATTGTTTAATGGCATCATCATCTTCAAAATTGATATACCAAGTAAAGCTTCTAGTAATAGCTGGTTGCAAATTATGCTATAAAATTTTTATTTTGGAACTCATAAAGAGTAAAAGAACCTGTAATTTGTATCTATTTTTGTTTTTTTTTAGATTGGTTCAGAGAAGTTTGTTAAATTCTTTAAGAACTTTAAATTCTAAGAAAATTGTTGCATCTTTTTTCTGGAAATTCTGAACTTATTAGCATAATTCTAATAATTGTTCAATTTTAATAATACCTTTTGAATTGCAATTATCATTTTTGTTATGATTTGTATGTTTTAACATGATTATGTACTTCGGTGAAATTCTTTCATTGATATCGATGATTGAGAACAGTGCTACAATGATTAAGTTTGATGCCAGAGATAAGACCAAATATTAAGACAATTGCAGTTCAATTTTATATGTCTGAGTGCCATTTCTGAAATTTGTTTTCAGCCATAAGATGAGCTTGATAATTCTCTAACAAATTTGTTGACATTTTTACAAAAAATGCAATCTAGCATCATTGTTTGAGAAATATAAAAATACTGGTTGACTGATAGGTTTAATTTGAAAAAAATTTTAAATGCACATTAGTCTTCTTTTAAAAAATCTTATTAACTTTATTTCTAGGTGTTATGGAGTTATGTACAAAGGGTCTTGGGTCTTCGGTGAATCAGTTGAAGCAGCGAGGGGTCAACCTTGGTTGTGTCCGAACTTGTGTGGTTGTGGCTGAAGAACGTCCACGAATGGCTCTGACCAATGGATTTTCCAAACTATTTTCAGCCCTTGGACTTAGCCCCAGAGCAGTATCAACATCTTTTGGATGCCGTGTTAATGTGGCCATTTGCTTGCAGGTCTGGATTGAATTTATCTTAATTTTATGCAGAAATCCATGATAATAACATGATGTTATTAGTAAACTCATTTATAAGCAGCTGAAAGATTACCTGTGGCCATTTGCTTGCAGGTCTGGATTGAATTTTATTTTAATTTTATGCAGAAATCTATGATAATAACATGATTTTATTAGTAAACTCATTTATAAGCAGCTGAAAGCTTACCTCTTGTGATACATTTTAAGTTTCCTGGTTCCAACTTTAGAATAATTGAGAGTACTTTATCAAACAAAATACCTACATTGCTTACTTTAATTCTGTATTTTTATGTTTTTATTTTTGTCTCCCTATTGATGTAAAAGTATAACTTTTTGCTTCAGTTTAACTCATATCCTGCATAGCTTTCATCAGGTAAAAATAGTTATTATGGCAATATGGCTAGATAATGAGACCTTTCTGCCATTTTGTGTCAATCAGTTCTTTTCCTAGTTAAAGTTTTTAATGAGGAAACTGTTTCAGGGAGCTTCTAGTCCAGAGCCCTCAACTGTTTATGTCGACTTGAGGGCACTGAGAAACGATCGGGTGTCCCTGGTGGAGCGAGGAAGCCCTCACTCACTCTGTCTCATGGAGTCTGGCAAACTCCTTCCTGGTGTCAAGGTTATTATAGCTAACCCAGACACAAAGGGCCAGTGTGGAGACTCGCATTTGGGAGAGGTGAGTTATTCAAACTTATTTAAGCCTCGCTTTGATAAGGTCTGAAACAATTTATGATCTTTTCAACTTGTTTATATTCTCTACAAAAATCCTTTTTTGTATTCATTGCTTTTATAATTCTAGTTTAAAATGTCTGTGATATTGTAGCCTCTCCTTAAAATTTAGTTGTAGTGTTTTAGTAGTTTGTTTTGGTAATAGTGAATTTCATTTGTGATTGAAAACTTGAGAGAATTGGGGATATAATCTAATAATTTGTACCAGGTAAATGCTGCATATTACTTCTTCAAGTATGAGGAAATTATTCATGGTCACAGTGGCACACACACGGGTGGGGTGGGGGGGTTGACTGGGTCAGGACCCCCCTTGGAAAATTGTGATTTTTTCTAAGCTGTGGAAACATATACCGTTATTTTAAATTTGGGTTCATGGGCGCCATCAGAAAGGAATAGGAGACAGTTTGCCCCTTTTGTTTTTAGCATAAATATAATTAATAATGCAATATGCGACATTGATATAACTTGCATACAACTTTTGTGCTTGCCAAATATTTCGGACCCCCCCCCTCTAGAGAATCCTGTGTGTGCTACTGCTCAGTGGAATTTTTTATGGTAATTAGTATAAAAGCTACCCATGTCATTTAAGAATGGCTTTAATGTACATCAAACCAAATCAGTAATAATTTACTTATTTACTTACTTATTAAATTATTGTTTGGTAGGAGTCTTAATTGTTTACATATTTACTTGTAAAAATGTATGTATTCTATTAATGAAGAATTATTTTAAGAGGATTTGGAAATTTATTGCAAGTATTGACATTTATGTCGTAACAACATTCAGAAGTCATTAATTTCTTTTTGTTTATGAAAATAACAGATATGGGTCCAATCATCGCACAATGCAAGTGGTTATTTCACAATATATGGTGACGAGAGTGATTATGGAGATCACTTCAACGCTCGACTGGTGACTGGCAACACTGGAGAAACGTATGCCCGTACTGGATATTTGGGTTTCTTACGTCGCACAGAGAGCGTCCAGTCTGACACGCCAGCTGCTGTGGGAGATGAAGGATCAGTAGGGGGAGGTAGTGTGGGAAGCTCTGGTGCTGTGACTACAGTATTACCTTCAGGTGTTGGAGGTGAGCTCTCACAGCCACTTGTTCCCACCTCCTTGGATGGATCACAATCTTCATTGGCTATGGGGGAGAAAGGTTGGTGGTCAGAGCAAACACATGGTCGACTTCCTACAGAAGTATGGACCATTTGATTGCTTATGTTTTTTATTCAGTTGGTATCAAAAACGTTTATTGTTTATTTTTGTGGAAGTTTATCTGTTTGATGGATTTCAATGTCTCTGTTGGATGGATTTCAATGTCAATTGGACCACAATTGATGAAATTTCTACTTCAACATGTTTGCATTTTTAAATGATATACTTTTTTAAAACTTTTATTTGCAATTGGCATGTTTTTGGGGATCTAGGGTAGGGAAAAATCATTATGGACATCATCATAGTTCTAAATGTAATTTTAGGATAAGATTGATCAATATTCTGAGAAATTCAACAATAATACTTATTATTAAAAACATATAACTAATATTAATCACATAGTAATTAGAAATTCTAATCATAGGGAAAGTATTTACAAAAGTTAACTTCCAAATTATCTCATTCTTCTTGCTAAATTTGGAAACTTAGGTATGTAATTTAGGTATGATCTTGGAAACTGTATAATAGATATAATTTCAGGTTTACCACAAAACCATTTTAAGTTTAAGTGAAGTTAATAACATATATTTTAAAATTTTGAATTTTAGAGAAGTAGAAACTTTAAACCTGTTATATTAAAAACTACTTAGTGCAGTATTTTATTATGTTATATGAAAATAATTTGTATTTTTTAATGAACTTAATGTTTATGTTTGATAATCCTCTTTTTCACATTTGACTAACCCAGTCTGCATGTGTTGGTTGTTGAGGTAATCCTGGTGTAGTGTCAGCATAAGATGAAGATTCTCCTTTAAACATCATGCACATTTCTATTTTAGAACTCCATGATGCTGTTTTTGTTGTTGGGGCTCTGGATGAGACAATAATGTTGCGTGGAATGCGCTACCACCCAATTGATATAGAGAACTCTGTGCTTAGAAGTCACAAGAAAATAGCTGAATGGTAAGTTCTTGAATTTATATTATAGTATTGTACAAGTAGAGTGTTATCCACGAACATGATTAATATTTGCACATTTTTATTTTTTATACTGTTCTCTATCTAACTCCATAAATTTTTCAAAAATAAGTGGCGTCACTGTGGAAATGTGAACTCAAAATTTCACCTTTTCATCTTTTTATGCCTTCACAGTTATTTTTAAAAAATTAATGGACCCCTAACAATCCCTCAAGTCTAATTAATAAATCAAAACTCAAATCTAAAGAAAAACAAATGGCAGCAGGACAGAAAGCTATACTCCAAGTTTCAGCTCTTAAGTTGTTTACAATTTTGCCAAAATGTCAATTTAAGCAAGTCCACAGTTAAACAGACTGGTAGATGCCGTAGTTAAACTATAAGTGAATTTTTTAAAGGGCTAAATGACTTTTCCATGAAATACATTTAACATATAAAATTTTTCTTATTGAAGTGAAACTTTATGAACATAAAAGGTGTTTTTTAAATTCATTTTAATGATCCTATAACAAATGAAATGCTAATATGTACAGTCCTGGACAAAAAAACTGCACCTTACGACTGCACTATAGGCATTTTAGTGAACTACAAGTTTGGATTGGCCAGTCACACGAATTGACAACGCTGCTGCTTGAGGAAGGGATAAAGGGTTATTTCTTTCTCCCTCCCTCCTTCCCTTCTGTCTCGCTTTCTCTCACTGTTACAGCTGTCACACGAAACATTTTCCTCCATGGATTTCGTGTTTGGGCATTGTGAGTGGACAAAAATATACATTTTAAAATTAATTAAAATGGAGACACGAACTTGGGTGTTACCCATACGGACATCAAAAAGAACGAACTTTATTTTTTCCACTCAAAATTGAATTGAATCAATTCCGATTTAGAATAAAAATCTGTTAGGAATCGGAAAGAATGCACATTTAAAGACCTTAGCAATGAAAAAAATGTTAGTTCACACTACTAATTCAAGCATAATTTCCTTGCTTCGATGCCAAATATCTGTTTATGAAAGCTATTAGTTGGATTTGAACAATATCTTTATCCTATTTTACATAGCAACATTTATTTATAGTTTTTCCTTATACGAAAGAGCTTTTGAGGATTTTTCTCAGTTATATGACGGGATTCCAATCACGCTTTGTTTACATAATAACGCAGAAATAGGACTACTTGGGCCACTTCCAGATGAACTAGAAACTTGAAATTTTGCACGATTATAGGTTTTTGGTCACAACCGAAGGAAAAAATCCAACATTGTTGAACTTCCAATTTTGAGGGACTATTTTGGCCCCTTTTTGCCCCATAAGAAAATATGTAAATCGGTGTAGAAGTTTTTACATTTGCTTTTTAAAATTATTTCCTGTCAACATTCAAACTCAGGACTTGTACTCTTGGAAAGGATAGAAATAGTAGTTTCTTATTTTTGAAGTCAGAATTCAAATCCGAATAGAATTAGCGTAAATTTATAGTTTTCATCGAAAAAGTGGTAATTATTCTGGGTTGCAACAATCAGCTGTTGTGGCAATGAGCTCAATGCTTTTATTGCTTTAAAAGAAAAGGTGATTAGTGTTTGTGAGGTTTCGGTTGAAAGTGGATGCAGAGAAGTTTACAATAGCGCAATTGGAATCTTTTTTGGAAGGCAAGGCAGGTGTAGGTTAGGATAAAGTAGTGGGGATGGGAATGGGAGCCAGTGGGAGATACCAAGAAGAGTTTGTAGATGGGTAGAAAGGTTGGGGAGTGAGTGGCAAAAAGTGTACTCATTTACAATGGGGGTGGTATTTCTTGGAAGCACATAGAATCTCAAGTTTTTCTAAAGATGGCTCTTATTTGCCACATGCAGGACTTCCACAGAAAAGGAGCTCATATGGTTTTGCTCCAACGACGTTATTGTTCACAGATCAATACGATTCTTATTTAAAATCCTTCTTAAATTAATGTATACTAGCTTTACCCGTGCAGAACATCTGCGCGCTAGTCTAACTTTATTGCTCAGTATCATAAATTTCTTTATACACACAATTTTCGATCTCTTGAATTGCAGATACAATAATTAGTGAATCAAATGATCTTACGTGGCACACAATAACATTGTATTCCTGCAACTTCTGTTTTTAAAATAACTGCGTTATCTCTTCCTAAGTCTAAGTTCGGATATTCCATAAAAACCATTCTAACTTTTACTGTTGGATTAGATTGTGTTATCCTATGCATTTGACTGTAAGAATGAACAATTGGATTTATTTGTCGTAACATCGTATCTAATCTCTCCATTACAATTCTTAAACAGCCTTGGTTATTATCCATACATTCGTTTGTTGCTTCACCTGAATCAAATGTATACAACTGTCCATACCCTGGTTTGTTCTGTTCGTTAGTGAACAGTGGAGAAACCTTATAGTAAATTTGTCCATGAATACGAAAGCAGTAGGGTCCTATTCCTGGAGGTGCTTTGATTTCGGCACCCACTGAAGCAAAAGCTAAAGCAGCGTTGTATTCTCTGATATGTTCTTGATAATTTTTAGCTTCAGGTGAGTTTGTTGTTAATAATTCTTTTAGTAAATAAGGCGTTTCAGATAAATCTTCGAGGGAGTCTTTTCCATCGTGACAGCATTTGGTGTATTTTTTAGAAGTGTTGAGTTCATTCGGCCAGTAAAGCGCACCACAGTAATTGCAAGTCTGAGTCATATTTCCACAGTTATGTTCTTCAATGGCAGCGTCAAGTTGAGAATTATCTGCATCAGGTGCACGTTCATTTAATCTACGTCGTTTAGCTTGCCTTCTCTTGCGTATTCGATTTTCTCTCGATTCCAAACTCAGATCAGCCCGTCTTCTTTGTTTTTGATTACATTGTTCTCGTTGTTGTTCATCTTCAATGGCTCTTTGATATCTGTCGGCTTGATTTCTTTCAGTTCTTCTTCGATTTGCTTCTTCAACAGATTGGTTGGCTCGTTCAGCTTTTCTTCTCGCATTATAATTAGCGTAATATGTTGCTCTTGAAGCGATTACTTTTATTCTGAGCAAACAATTTAAATATTAATTAAATTAATTAATATATAGTTGCATATAAACAGTATCTAAATGGTTTTAACTTTATATTGTATTTCATATCACAACAAGGAGCCATATTTCGCCAAAACTCTTTTTGTTTAAAATTCACAATATTCTTCAATTTTCTTTAATAGCCGTGGGCCGTTCTAAAAGCCATGGTGGGCCGTGGTTTGTGCATCACAGACTTAGATTCTCCATCTAAAAAATGACTTTGTTGCAGTTTCTAGCAAATGCAACACTGTAACATTCGACCATAGAGTATTGTTTTTTTATTAAAAATTCTTTTCTGTCATCCTAGTTTGAGAATAATAAAAGTGGTATTCTTCCCTTTCCTAATCAACCATAGGCTGAGAGATTAAAGGGAATGTAAAGCATTATGTAAATGTTTGAAAAGAATTGGTGTAATGTTAATTTGATTGCTAGTAAGATTCTTAAGGTTGTGTTTATTATAAAGACCTGAGAATGTGATGGGTAAATAAATATCTTTAAGGGACAATCATACAAAGTTATTTTCAAAAAAAGTTTAGTTAGGTTTTTATAATTTCATTTTGAATACGAAATGAAGTAAATATTCAAGCTTTTGATTGTTTAACAACACAAAAGCATTGGCAGTGTTACATTTAATGCAACACAAAAATACAATTAAAATCATAAATTCATTTGATTTTTAAAATCAATAACTATTTGCTGTTTTTTGTCTAGGACTGTACCTTTGTAATTATTTGGTGTTTCCCAGTGGTGTAGCTAGGGTCCTCGGTGCCCGGGGGCAAGGCATCTTTTTGCCCCCCCCTGGGGGGGAGGGGGGGGTTATATTCCCAGTCTGGCCCATATGACCTTTTTTCTTTCCGCCAAGTTCCAGGGGGAGGGGTTTACACGGGCCTGATTACGTTACTCTGCGACCTTCTAGCAGATCTGCTTTCATCGATAAAAATCGGCCTGTGAGTTTGTGTCCCTTAAGCCCTGCGCCCGGGGGGCAACTACCCCCTCTGCACACCCCTCGCTATGCCTCTGGTGTTACTTTTAGTTTAAATAAAATATTATGGAGGTAATTTTAATTGCTTTTATATTTATTACTTTCTTGCCTTTGAACTGTTTTATATATTTTCTTACCTTACCTTGATATTCTCAATTTAGGCTCTTTTGTTTATAAAATTTTTACTGTTGCCTTTAAAAATGTTTACTGAAGGTTACATTAACACTAGAAGTACCGGGGGCGGTCAAATGACCGTTTTTGATTTTCTGAGCACCGTATCTCCTATATTATAGATCGCACGATGTTGTAATTTTATGACTTTTAATATTTTGTGCCTTAGGTCCTGTAGCAATTTTTTGTGATTTTTTACTCCGATAGTTTTTTCGTACGGCCACCTTTCACCTACTAGTACCGGAAGCGGTCATTTGACCACTGCACAACTCTGTTGCGTATGTGAGCATTTTCACGGGTCAAAATGTGCTGAAAAGTTTGTTCTACATCTAGTGAGTTCTTTTATTGAAGATAAAATATTCATTATCTAACTATTACATAGTGACACATTGTATCTCCGTATAAGAAGGGTGTAAGTCGCATTGTTACAGCATACGACATAAAGCCCTTTTCCTTGCTAGGTAGGGTGATCTTTACACATTGTATTGTGTTAGCAACACAAAAATAAAGTTTCACTTACCTCTGTGTTCATGGAATTTCCCTTATCTTCTATCTTTGATGATCACCGACTTTTGGCAAGACCCAAGTTTTATTCTTTATGTTTATAATTTTTATCATTAAACACAACTTGCAAGTTAAAATTGGGTTGTATTGGCCTTAATTTGTGTCTTCAACCGATTTAAAGACGTTTTATGTCCCAGTTTATGAAAAGTGACTAAGAAATAAAACTTCCTTGTTTTTGTGAGAGAATTTTTTTTTGCAGTGTACTTCCTAATTGTACAATTGTACTGTACCCAAGTGTATATAACATCAGGATATAGTGAAATAAGGCAAATACATAGTCACTAATAGTAATGAATTCAGCACATTTTCACGCCTAATAAGTGAGAAAGTCACCAGCGGTCAATTGACCGCCGCTGGTACTTACAGGGAGGTAGCTGACCCCGGTACTCCTAGTGTTAAGATTAATTTAAATTTTAAAATTATGGCTCATATCATGATGTTTTTCTTCATGAAGAGTCAAAGCAAAATTTACCAAAACAGGTTTATTTTTCTGAAATTGGCCTCTGTATATATGAATGTTCCTACTTCATAGTATAGTCAAGCAATCACATATGCTAGAGAATTTTGATCAATTTTCCTCATATTTACATATGCTGGGAAAGATATAAAAACAATTTTTGCATTACAGTGCTGTGTTCACATGGACCAATCTTTTGGTGGTTGTGGTAGAGTTGGATGGTAATGAAAATGAAGCTCTTGACCTTGTGCCCCTGGTAACGAATGCAGTCCTCGAAGAGCATCATCTGGTGGTTGGCGTGGCTGTTGTAGTAGATCCAGGTGTCGTGCCAGTCAATTCCCGAGGAGAAAAACAGCGCATGCATCTGCGAGATGGATTTCTAGCGGACCAACTAGACCCTATTTATGTTGCGTACAATATGTGAGCATACAGTCTTTGAAATATGGATGGATATCCAACTTACAGTACTCTGTTGAGTCAAGGCAGCTGAGTGAAACTTTGAAGCAAGTCTTGTTTAACAAAGGCAAACAAGAACAGCTGTCAGTACTCGTCAAAACTATGAGCCATTCAAAAATTTTTTATTTATCTTGTTCTTAAATACGAGACTGAATAAGAATTGATATTGATAGAAAATTAAAGATGGTTTTTTTATCACAGGAAAAGCATAAAGTTGGTGATGTTGTTGGAATGGTGAGAATGCAAAAGCATGCTGATGCTCGTTTATCTTATCATTGGCTTTTGAAAAACCATGTAAAATTTTATCATTTGGTATCACCAGCAATTATCTTATAAATTAGAGTATATGATTGCCTGAAAATGTTAATTTCTGTCATGCTGCTATTATGCTGCTCATAACCAACTTTATATCTTCCTTATACCATTCCTTTTGTAAAAATGAGATAATTTGTTTTATTTGGTGCTCTTTTTTAATTCAACAATGTGGTGATGTGTGTGGTTGCATTGTACCTCGAGTGGCTTATGGATGCTTTGATGCATTGACGAGTGTTTGTTGAAAGGAAGAAGTTCTTTCTTAAATATTGCATCCCATTGGCTCATTATTTCCCGTCACTGAGAACATTTTTGTGAGTCCTCTTTTTTCATCACACTCCAATGTTGAAGGTAGATGTCATGTTCTTGTTAATGGTAGTGGGGTTTTATGAAAACCAAAATGAGCTATATCAGTCTGCAGGGAGAGCTGTTGTAAAACTTTTGGATATGGTCCAAGGATCATTTTCTGTGGGCCGTAATTTTAAACCAGGAGGATGGAATTCCTATGATCTGTGTTTCAAGTGAGATCTTATGTGGAGCTCCTCTTGTGTGAATTTCTTTTTGCCTCGTGGGGTTGTACAGTGATAACAAGTTGTGTTAAAATTGTGATTTGACTCTTTGAGGTTTGTTCAAACTGGGACTGACCTATATTGCAGCTTTGTTTAAACAAACTCATTCATATACCACTGCAAGATTGATCAGAAGAGCTATGGTAAATTTTTAGGGCATTTCTTTTAATCGACTTGGAAGATAATGGTAAAAAATTGAAAACAATAAGTTTTACAAATACTGCAGAAATGTACAGTGAATAAATGCTGGTGTTAACCTTTACAGAAATAGGAAGTTGTGCAAAGATTCAAGTTATTCCTCAGTATGTAAGTTTTTTCATAAAACAAGTATTAATGGCAATGGTAATCTAATAATTTTTGCAACTGTGCTCACGGAAAATTTCCTAGGAACTACATTTTTTGTATTTAAGCTGAAAATTACATCCTATTTCATCATTCCTTGAGGCAACTTCCTATGTACTGTTTTTAATGGAAATGTGCCAAGTAATAGTAGCCACAATACTGATAATTTGTTCATTTAAAGGGATTAGAAAACTTTCTTTTCTGTTTGATTGTTTTCATGAAAGAATTGAGGGTTCCAAAGTGTGTTCTGTTCCTAGTGAGCAAAACTAGTTGTGCTTTTAAGTTAGTTTCTGGAAAGTAAAGCAAGAAATCTGGAGGTTGTTTAAAGCCACATTTAAATGTATTGCTTTTAACAAAATTTTAAGTAGTTTTATTCAAACTTGATTTTAGATTGTTTTGTTCAGTATCTATCTGGTTTTTGATTGCTGTGAATTGTGAATACCATTGAAAACCTTAGACTATCTAATCAGTACCCATGCAAAATAATAATTAACTTTTTTGTATTGCTTATGGAGGATATTGCACAATGAAAAGGTGATAGACATTACTTTCAAAAGGAAGCAAGTACATTTGAATGGTTTAAACACATTGCATGTCCAAGGAAAAAAGCTTTTCTTTTGACTCTCAACTCCAAATAATCTCAAATAAAAAAAACAGGTTCAAATGTGAAGCATTAACTGTGGAAAAACATATTTTTGAAAACTGGCAATATTTGTATTATTCCTGAAAATGTTTATTTGATCAAACTTTTATTATTTGTTGGCTGTTCTTGCAATATCACTAACTTGTAGATATTCTGGCTTTAAATTTTTTAATCAAATCGTGATTATTTCCTGCTGCTAAAGCATTGTAATTTTTTGTTCATAAATGTATTTTTTGTATAATTTTGGCAGCTAATTGTCAGTTTTAGAGTTATAGGAGCATTGAGTCATTTATGTATATACAGCACCATTAAATTTTTTTCACAATCTTAAAAAATTTTAGAAAATGTAATCCTTCTACTCATGCAAGGTGGTGTCTGTTATAAGGTGCCATTTTGCACAACCCGATAAATTTTTATGAAGTGGATGACCTGATGGCCTCAGATCAGATCTCATTTACTGCCATTGAGACTAAGATTTTAAAAAAATGGTCTTGGTAATCTTCTTTGTTATAAATATTTTAAGTCAATTGGGATTTCTGTACTGCATAGAAACCATGTATGAATCCTTTGATCATATTGTGAATAGGTGATTATTTAGAAGTAATAGTGTGGATTACTTTTGTGTTTCAAATAAATGTTCCCATACATTTTTCTAAATAGGTGTATCATTTTATTGTAAACATCATCCAAAGAAAATGAAATCAAGAGTGTATCCTGCTTTACAGTCACATAAAACAAATAATTTCAGGCAATATTGATGATGTTTGAAAGAGATGTACTGATTGAACAGCAGACACTCCTGTCATCAAGCTTTCATCAGTGAACTAATCTTGAAATGGGTGCTAAAGATATCCATCATTTCTCTAACTTAAACAACCTGTCTCCTTGTGATTGTATACTGCTGTTTGAGAAGTGGAGTGGACTGAGGAGAAGGAAAAACTTGTCCCTAGCCATTATTTCGGAGTAGATAGGACTGTACAACATTATCTTTATACTAGCATTTCAAGTCTACCGTTCCTAGCCATCAAGATACATAAATCCAAGAATTGTGATACATCTCATCAATATCAGTTTCCTCTCATTTCTGTAATCGTGAGGCTAAAGAATGTTCTTGCTCCTTGGTTTGAAAATTGTAGTACAGATTGTAGTGTAACACAAGAAATTCAACAAGTTTTCTACTCAGTAAACTATAAAAGAAACAACCTATCACTCACACTCATAATTTACTTTTCCTCCTGAAATATTTCTATCAAATATATGATGGTCTCTGTCTCCTTTATCCCACACTATTGCACTAGGATCCACTCTGTATTTTTGGTAGATACTCAACAGGTGAGAACAAAGAATCACAATTTTCATCCCCTTCACACTCTCTCAAAATTTGGTATAAAGAGAAGTATCCTCCGACTCCAAAGCGCCTAGATATTCACAGATACTGTCATCAGAAGTTGCTTCAGTTCAAGAAATGCATTCATGAGATAAACCCATGCCCAGGGCTGAGCCAACCTGGAGTGTAAGCTAGTTGGGATTGCATTTCCATCAAGATATCTGTATGTTATTGGAACGTGATGAATGTGTGATGATTTTTACCCTTTCACTCCAGATCTTTTTCCCTTCAAGCAGGAAGGGAAAGGCAGAAATAGCAGAGCGTTACAAAATTTCTTGGTCAAAATTTACCTCAGAAATCTCACAGTATGCATTTGCATTGTTCTATTCTCAGGAAGGATGTATTATAAGAGGCGACCGAAAATCAGAGCTCAGAGTCAGCAGAGGAGATGGGGTGCTGTCCTAATTGCACTCTCCATCATAGCAATGGTCTGTGGCAGTATTTCGTTCGTACAGTTCCCACAACCTTTAGAGGTGATCATATATCGGTTCCCGGATGGACTAGGATTGACTAGTAGTCACTTTGGGGAAGGGGAGGGAGGTGCCACAGAATTATTTTGCACCTGGGCACCAAACACCCTGCCCATGCCAAGGTGCTGTAGGCATTGCATGCAGGTAGCCTAAATTGGATTAACGTAATAAGGTAATTTCTATTTATCTTAAACATTGCGTTGTAAAAATTAAAATTGAATTGTAATGAAAAATCATTATGTATTACTGCCAGAATTGTAAAATGTTTATTATTTTCAATCTATAAGTTTAGAATTATTTATTTTATTTCAGCATGGATTTAAGGTTATGTTTACTGCTGCTATTTGGATTTAGCACTTGGATATGATGTATTGGTTGTGCCAAAATGAAGGTCATGTTACATCCTGTCATATCTTAGGATTAATCTGAGTGGACTACAACAATGTGTTGTAATTAAGTTCAGTGGTTTGATAATTGTTTTATTTTTCTTGTTTAACACTTTTTAAAAATTACTATGTATCTAAATGTGATGCATTAGCTGCTAAGAGACAGCATAAAGTTATTTCATTGAGTGAAAAGATCACGATATTAGATAAATTACAAGGAGCAGCAAGTTTCGCCTCTGTTGGGAGTGAATGAATCAATGAGTCATTCTATAAAATAACTGAAAAAATTCAAGTGCAGCACTAAAGCTTCTTTTGTGAGTAGACGTGACCTTATACTAGAGAAAATGGAAAAACTCTCGAGTGTGTAGGTTGAGAATAAATCACAGAAAAATGCTTCCCTTAGCTCGAAATTAATAAGAGATAAAGTGTTAAGTCTATAAGAACATTTAAAGAGTTGAACTGAAAGAGATGAAGAGGGCAATTCTTCAACCAGTTTTTCAGCAAGAAAGGGCTGGTTTGAAAATTTAAAGAACCACTTAAACTTGCATAACATTAAGCTATCGGGGGAAGCTGCATCAGCTGATCAAGAGGCAACAAAGAAATTCTCAAATGAATTTTTGAAGCTCATCGAGGTGAAAGTTTATATAAGCCAGAACAAGTTTTCAATGTTGATGAAACTAGCTTATATTGGGAAAAAATGCCTAATAGAACCTTTATTTCTAGAGAGTAACATACTGCTCCGGGGTTTAAGGCCTCAAAATATCACCTAACACTAATATTATGTGGAAATGCTTTGAGAGATTTCTTATATAAGCCAATGGTAATTTACCAATCCAAAAATCCTTGCACACTTAAAGGGAAGATTAACTCAGATCTACCTGTCTTCTGGAGATGTAATAAGAAAGCATGGATTATGCGTAAATTTTTCGAAGACTGGTTTGCCAATTGCTTCATTCATTGAGTTAATAACTACTTGAGGCAGAAGGATTTGCCATTTAAAGTTCTTCTGGTATTGGACAATGCTCCTGGATGCCCAGTTTCTCTTTCTGAAGGCCATTCCGACATTGAAGTTATATTCCTTCCTCCTAACACCACTCTACTTTTATAACTCATGGACCAAGGAGTCATTGCGACCTTCAAATCTATTATAATATTATAGTAAACATCGTTCCATATAGCAACAGAAACTTCCACATAGGAACAGAAACTTTGTTTGTGTTATTGATGATTTCTAGTGAAGAAATTTGTATCATAGACGATAATAGCAATTTAAACTTGAAAGAAGTTTGTCAGTGATTTGAAGATAAGGTTAGTATACAATATTTATTATTAATTAATATTAATTATTATTAATTATTATTATTATATTAATTATAATAATTATTTTTTTAGTCAAGCAAATACCTTCGAAGAAATTTTAAAATGTCCAATTCAAGAGACGAATATTCATATTATCATGATATGATCAATGCGCAAAGAAGAGAGCTTTATCAGAAATTTAGAGAAGGGATTAATGAACACACAAGAGCTCAAGCTCAAGAAAGAAGAATAAAAGGTGCATTTTTCAAAGCGGCTGCCATTTGGTGTAAACTTATGACGTCATAGTGGCATATCCCACCATTTGATCTTAGACAATAATAAATGATAATATCGTAAATGATATTAATATTATTCAATACATCGATTTTAATGATGTGCTAAGTGATTTAATGTAGATAATTTATGTGTAAGTTGTTAATAATAAGCGTAATTGTTTTCTTCTCGCATCCCTTACCACACACAAATTATCTTCTTTCTACTATATTAATTTGCTAATCCCTCGATAAAGAATCGAGTTAGAAACTCTAAATTTAGTAAGAATGCTCGACTCGTATATTTTATGGTGGCGACGAAAAAAAAATCTTGGAAAAAGTTCTGGATTCAACTCCAAGGTATGCATTTCTATTTCCCTAACGGTAGGAGGGTGGGAAGGAGAGGGAGGGAGGGTGAGAGAGAGAGGAGGGGGGGGGGGGGGGTAGAAAGGTGAGAAAGAGAGGAGAGAAGCAATTATTTTTTAAAGTTTAACCAAAGAGAAGTAGCCATGCGTAGCATGGCACGGGGTTGGGTGTCAGGGGCAGAGCCCCTAGTAGTATTATATCTGCTGAATTTTTTATCATATTTTAAAGCAAATGGACACCATTCCTTCCATGTTCTTTTGCGAGTGTTGGAGTTCATTCAACATTTGAACAGCCATTGGTGTAATTGGTAGGGATGTTTTTCGCTACCTACTTAATTCCTTTTACCGCAGGGTGTGAAAAGCCTCATTTATACCTCTGGTGAAAGGACAAATTCTTTCACCCTTCTATGCTGAGGTGGGCCATCCCAAGTGTATATTGATGGGTGGGGCAGTGTTAGGAACACGAGTGATGCAAATGCATTACTCGAAGACTGTCATTCATAATGATTTTGTAAATATGAAATAAAACAGTATATCTGTGTGTGTTTCTCTTTCTCTCAACACCTCCAGGGCAAGAAATCTTGACGTTCAGTAAACTTCCGATGCCCAAAGTGCAAATATTAATTACACTCAGGATTATTAAAAATATTTTAAAATTAATAAAACAAACTCAAAAAACATTTTAAATATAAATAACTTTTTAATTTGAATCATAAAGGAAAATTAATAGTACAATTACTCTCTTTGCAAACCACATTTCTAAGTAAACATTCAGGGGGCAGTTATTAAATTAAAATATTAAATAGAAGCTACTCTATAATCAATTGAATTTATGTAATGCTATTTACATTGGCCCAACAGGGAACTTTGCCACACACATGGAAAATTATAGGAGAGGCTTCAATAAGGGAAATCTTACATCCCACTTTGCAAAACACTTGATAGAGAACAATCATCGCAGATGTATTACCCAAAGGACAGAATGGAACAATTAGAAATTTTCAACCATTCAAACAGTTCATATGACAATTTAGCAAATGAATATAGGTATTTTTTCCGACTTACGACTCAAGTAAGATTGTCTGCATGCTATTTCTGGCACGCGTGCCACTTATTTGCCATCCCTGCCGTATGAGCTATTACTCTTTGCCAGATGATGCCATATCATTTGCGAAACCATTTGCAAGAATAAAAATTATGGAAAAGTGCAATGTGTAATATTTAAATATTTTATTGTATGTTTTGGCATGTATGACTACATTAAGAATGTACTGAATTTAGTACAAATGGAAATGCACAAAACTGATCCTAAATCAATAAGTGTTCATAATTCAGGCAGCCATCATCATTGGGTGATATCATTACACCAATATGTAGTTGCCTGGATAATCGAGATGATTTGTATCTTGGAACAACAAATGTAAATCATGAGAAAAGATTTGAGTCTTTCCCGGCGAATGATATGGAGAAAGTTCTCTCGGGTTTCCAGCCAGGTGGTGGGGAATAATGCTTCCGACATTTCGGCAACTCTCTCTGCTGCCATCTTCAAGAACTTCTCCTTGAAGATGGCAGCAGAGAGAGTTGCCGAAACGTCGGAAGCATTATTCCCCACCACCCGGCTGGAAACCTGAGAGAACTTTCTGCAAATGTAAATCACATTTGCATTATCTTGGCGACTATGTATAATGGAATCTTATTATCTCCCTGAGGAAGGCTTCTTTTTAACTGAAATATGTCGACCTATCTAATGACATTATTGTTACATTACAAGAATTTCTTGGCAGCATTGTATATCATTCATTGGAAAAGAGTAACCTATATTTTTGAGTAGGTGTTGTATATGAGTACTCTTTAGTTTAAAATTCCAAAAAGTCACCAACCAAGACCTACAATTCCTCTTATCCCAATTCAATTGCAACACCATTATTACATTCTCTTTTAATAACACTCCAGTGTGGGATCATCACACTCTCCTAATTGAAATGGGATGAAGTCCTTCTGCATAGAGACAATCCTCTTTCTTATCCATTTCTAAAGACTGAATTCTAGCCCCCGTTGGGATATATATGCAAAGAGAGAATCTTGGAGGAGTTTGAGGTTCAATATCAGGCAGTCACAAGTGCATAATTGTCACAGTAGCATACTATGGTTTGGAGATCATCTCCCTTCATGATAAGTCCATAGAGGAGCAGCAGTGCATCATTGAAGCCATCGAGTAAATTTTTGTGCAAATTTAACACCTTGATTAATAATCCAGAAATATTATAATTTGAATATCATTTTTGTTTTTATAAAATACAGCAATAAAATGATTAAATTCTGGTACCGTAAAGTGTAAATCCAATGAGGTATGTGATACAGTACAAAGTCCAAAACACGGCAATCTTGGGACTTTTAGGTTGCCGGATTTTGGATCATATATATTTGCCCCTATATATACACATACATATTAAATGTCTATATACAGACATACATACGAAAAAATTCACTATACACCATATTACGCTATGCACGTATGAGCACAGCCGAATCTAGCATTGCTACTAAAAGCAAGGTTATTTCCCGCAGCTCTAAAGGAGGGGTGGGCAACCTTTTGGAGAACCTAGATTCTCACCTGTGGCCTGCAGCATTTACAAGTGTTTGTAAACTTCTTTATTCTTTAGAGTAAGGTGAAATTTTCAATATTGACACCACTTCAAAATCACTTTAGAGTAATTTGATCTGCTTGTTTGGGTTTGGACTGTTTATTCTGCATGTATATATTTTTCTCCCCTAACACACAAAGCTGCTCAGTCAGACCTTAGAGGTTAGTCACAAATCAGATTCAGTGCCAAATTCAAGTAAATTTGTTTGGAAATTGGAATTGAGATTTTTTAATGAAAAATTTTGTAAAAATGTCTGGATTTCAGGTCATTCCGGATTTTGGACAGCTGGATTTGGAGCTTCGTACCGTAATATGAATGCGTGCAAGGTGAAAAATAGTGGCGCCATTGTGAGTGAGATGTTTTGTTATCCAGAACAGAGACAAAGTGAAGTGTACAATACAGAAATTATTGCAAAGAAAAGTGATCAAAATCAAAATAACAATAAGAGTAACCATAAGAGCTAAGTAAAAAGGAAGTTCAGTATAGACAATTTGGAAATGAAATTTTTCCGAGGTGACAAAGAAGACCCCAATCCTCCAAGATAAAAAGGCCATTTGGAACCAAAGCTCAAGGAATATCTTGGAAAACCTCTTGAGTTTTTAGGAATGAATGCAGTCATCCAAAATAAGATCACAATAGTATTTTATTGCCAATGGCGAGATAAAAAATGCCATGGAGGCTTTATACAGCGTTGCTCTAACTAACTAAAAAAGTCATTCAGAGAACTTGATTGAGCATGCTGCCAAAATAATGTTTAGAAATGCAATTGAAAAGATACCTCTTTCTAACAACACTGTGCAGTGGTGATTAACATCCATAGCTGAAATCATAGAATGCCTTACACTTTTGTCACACCTGCCTCTCGTTCCAACTTGGCATGTTTGTGATGCAGATGGCTTAACATGGAGTCCAACATGATACTGAAGCCTGGGCTGCCTCTAGGTTGTAAGTGAGGTAAGCAAGGATGCCGAAAATCAAGGGGTGGTCAAAAGATTGTCGGCGGTTCCCCATTTTCACTTTGAATTGATACATTATTGGAGAGTATTGAGTGTGTCTCCTAGTGGGTTTTATGTGAGAGAAATAAAAATGTTAACTTGTAGGTTTTGCTTGTGAGGTATTCAAGTATAAACATATTCAGTTACTTTGCATCCACCCTGCACCTTGATGGGAAGGGGTTCTAAGAAAGTAGGCACACGTATGCGACACACTCTTTGCCCCCAGGGTGGTTGATTCCAGCAAGGCTGCATCAACCCAGGGTGCAATGGGCACAAGGAACCCATGCACCAACATATCCAGGGATACCATCACATGATAGTATATTTTGTAGCTGTATATTATCAGAATGTGAGTTATAAGCTGGATGGACAGCATGTATTCCTCGCCAATCTTTTCGGACCCATGTGTTAATGCAAGAGGTGAAAGTTGGAAATGCCAGAGCAGCATAAAGTTTTGTTTTCTTTTAAAAAGTGATAGTGATAGTAAATTGAAAGAAATACACGAAATAAGATGGGAATCTTCTAATGATGCATTGTGGACTATTAAACCCATATGTAGCCAGTTTCATTTTTTCTTGTCACTTTATTGATGTGCACAGAGCATTAATTTTTCTCACTAATGTGTTGTTTATTTAAAAACTTGTCTACACTAGATAAATTCTCATTTCTTGTAACATATTTACCCAAGTGGAAGAAATGTTGTTTTCCTAATTTTAGCATTAAATTCAAGTATGAAGTAAAATTACACCTCAGTTTTGACAGCATTAGAAAAGGGTCAAGATCAGAGCATACAATACAGCAGATTAATCCTAAATTTATGGGATTCCCCCATTCAGTAATGATGGGCATTACATTTCAAATTATGATATATTATTAGTATAGAGAGATATTGTCTTTTTTTCTTAAACTGTCTAAAAAATTTTTAATGCATTATTTTTACCTCACTCCATTACGAATCAAAGTCCAAATTTAGGGTTGAAAAACAAAGGTGCCAATAAATTTGATTTATTGCAAGTGTTTATAACATTTAAGAATAATTTATTAATGCCATAATCAGTTAAATGTTTCTTTTAAAATGACAAATCAAGATATAAAAAGTAAGCGAATGTTTTTGTGATCTTTTGTAAAGTCGCAAACAGTCGGAAATGTCCTGGTTTGTAAAGAAGAAATGTTGGCTAACCTGCGCGTACGTCATAGAAATATTAAAATGGCTGATGAAGTAATCGGCGGGAGAGCAATTTTGACGATATTTTTCCGAATTTTCTTTAGTCTGTGTATTCTCCAGTACCTTTTAGAAGGAAAAAAAAATTGAACTTTTTATTGTGTTCGAAATGTTCATAGTTTTGATCGTGACATAAGTTTATTTTTCGGAAACAGTGATATAAATGTTACAAGTATTTTGACAGCAATATTTAAATACATGTAAGCTACATTTCCTTCTGTACGTATTTTAAGACTATTTAAGGAAGTGACTTAAGCCATTTGTGAAGTTTTTATCAAAAGTTTTTTACTATTTGAATCTTTTGCTGTAATCTCCAGCGTGGCTATTGGATATTAGGTATCTCATAATACCACTGTCATTCTTGTTCTATAATATAGTGAGATGTGAAAGTTGTATATGTAATTATTCACTATGCCCTGTTATGTATTATTTTTGTACATATTTTCTTTTGTGATTGTTTTTGTCTTATTGACGATTTACCATGTAAGAAAATAAAGGTATTGTTTTTATTGCGTTATCAGCCGTCGTTAAGTTCGGCATAAAAGTAGCATTTGTTGCATACAAGACATATCATCATTCAAGGACGTCTCTTCAAAGGTAAGTTTGGAATAACATCTTAAACGATTCATAGTTGACATAGATGATATTGTAATTTGATAATTAATAAGGGTATCAAACGTGCACAGATATACATTAAATCCAAAATATATATTAATGGTGTTATACACTTAGTATTAATTAAGATTAATTTCGAAGTATGCAACTTTGTATGTCAGATATTTATCTGAATTTTTCTCATGGGTTTTATTCCATTGAGCTATAAATGGCATTTTTGTTAGATTCAGAACTATTCTTAGATTATAGCTTGTAATTATCAACAAAAGAATTAGTAAATATCAATCGTGTTTAGTAACGTGGACTTAAGGGTATGTATCAATGTTATGTTATCAATGTTTTTAACGTAAAAATTATAGTTTACTTCAGCAAATGTGAATCATTGTTTTTAAAGACGTTTGAATAATAAATGTATCCAGTTCCCTATATAAACATCAATTCGAAATATAATGTTAAGGTTTTGTAGAATTTCTATCCTGGGATGCAAGATTTCTGTATTGGTTCTGTCATCGTTTCAGATGCATGCCTCCGAGAAATGAAGTATAAAACAGCTGACATCCTGGATCTGCCTCAGACCGGTTCTACTTTGTGAGATCAAGAAAAAAGATGGGAGTGAGTAATCATTTTTATGTCACAAATTAGAACGAATGAGCTTCCCGCTTTAAATATTATATATTTTAAGTCCTGGTATGCACAAAAAGTAGAATATTCATACCCACATGAAATAAAAATTATTTTGATGCTCCATATTCTATACTGATATTATATGTTTGTCATTAGCTATTCAATAAGCCATTTCATATAGTATGAAAGAATTCTTTTACTTAAAATGTGATGTAAATATTAATATTAACTAGACTATCTGTACAGGGTGTCCGTAAATGATTTTTCCGATTTTGATATTTTATTATTCAGCGCTACTTCAAGTTACGCTTATGAAACACATACCAACTGAAAGAACAGTTCAACAAGTTTTATGGACATACACAAAATCATTAATAAAGTTCAATGTGAGTGCCACGAGTAACTCGAACGACATCATATCGATATTCAACCTCATGCCACACGCGGTGCATTTCATGATCAATTTTAACACAGGCCTCTCTGATCCGTGCCTTCAGCTCCTTCAGTGTTGTTGGCAGCAGGGGGACATAGACATTGTCCTTCGCATAACCCCACAAAAAGAAATCCATTGGTGTCAGATCAGGTGATCTCGGAGGCCATTCCATAGGGCCTCCACGCCCAATCCAACACTGAGGAAGATGTTCATTCAGGTAAGACTTCATGTCATTATGGAAATGCGGTTGGGCACCGTCTTGTTGATAGATCTGGAATGTCCTCCTGCAGCCGTGGCATTAACCATTCACAGAGCATGTCCAGGTAGATGATCCCTGTCACTGTGGATTCAATGAAGAATGGCCCATACCGCTTTTCTCGAGACATTGCCGCAAAAACATTAACCTAGGGACTGTCCCTTTCATGTTCAAAAGACTCATGGGGATTTTCACTGTCCCAGATTCGTAAATTGTGTCGACTCACTCATCCCGACAGGTGGAAGGTCGCCTCATCACTGAAGACCAACTTGTTCATAATCACACAGAACACTTTCTTCGGCCCGGATGCCATTTTGCCATACCGACGAATGTAGCTCTGCCTAGCAGACAGAATGCACAACTGGCAATCTAGCGCCAAATTCAAACTTTTAGGGTTCATCTTTCATATGGTTAGTGTATTTCAAAACAGCTACTTAAGCCCTGAGTAATAAAACATCAAAATCGGAAAAATCATTAATGGACACCCTGTATTATATTTGATGAAGTCCATTGCATTGTCAAGTGCTTATTGACTAATAAATATTATTATAATAATCATGTTATCGACAATTCAGTTTTTATAAATAATCTTTCATGCTATAAAAAGCTTTTGCATGGTAAGAAATAGAAACACATTTCTCCTTTATATTGCCTCAAATAGTATCTGATTTCCATTTAAATTTGAAATTTATGAGGCAGTTGAAATGGATTTTATTATTATTATTTTCATGACAGAATTTACCATATAATAAAATCCTTTCCAACCATATCTCATATTTTTCATTGAAATTTCACATTTTCTGCATTACTGAGAGAGACATTGACAATTTCCCATCTTTACGGTGCAAATAAACAGTTGTTAGTGCTAAATTTTCATCTTTATATACAGTAGAACCTCATAAACCCGGCAACCTTGGGACCTAGCATTTGCCGGGTTTTTGAAAATTTATAAAAAATCCTTAAGTAATTACATTTTTGGTAAGTGATTATGTAATTCAAATTATGAATAGCAATTAAAAGAGAACCCATTATCAATAAAGCTATTGCTTATATATGCACTAAAACAAGGAATTATAAATGAACCATTAAAAAGTAAATAACGAATGTGAAATAAAGCGTATATCTAATATGCATTTACAACATTATTTTCATCACACATTATTCTGAGAATTTTTTTTAAACAGATCGGGCACACTAGCTTGCTTCATGCATTTTGATTTTTCCTTCATAAGTTTATCATGTATTCGATACAAACATGTAATCTCTTGAAAATCAATGCAGGAGCGCTGTTCTAAAACAGATATTGTATCTGTGACCAAATGTATACAGCGATCTATTGAAGGTTTGTCCTTGTTCATCGTCACTTTCATTTTCTTCATCTTTTTCATGCTCAGGTTTACTATTTTAACTATTTCACACATTTCACATCAGCTGAAGTACGACAGGCGCATCATTGCCGATATCAACCCAGATTTCAATGTCATCTTCTATCACTGTTTTTGCAATTGTGAAAAATTTTCGCTTGCTGCATTAGGCCTGAAATAGGTACACCTTCACTTCTTCGCTGACGAAACCACTCAAACAATACCTTATCAACAATATTTACCTGGGACATATAGCGTTTTATGGCTACACATAGCTTTAGGTGTATCACTCTCTGCATAAAATTTCAATATTTTCGTTTTTTTCTTCTTTAAGTCATACACAGTGGAACTACCAATGCTATATTCTTCACAAAGTCTCTTCACTGAAGTATGTACCTTTTTCAAGTTTTCTTAGTAATTCCACTTCTTTTCAATCGTGAGATTTTTCTGTTTATGTTTCATAACATAACATTAGGGACAGAAAGAGTCTACAAAGTAACACGCAAAACTGTGTCAAGAGGATGCCCATTGGGGACAGAAAGTCTACGCTTACTAAGCTTAAGCTACATGAGTTACAAATTAATTACTTTCTAACTCATATCTTCGGCGATCTCCGCAAAATGGGCACTATATATAGACCGATGATATTTTCGTATTATCCTATATATAATTTCTGAAGTGTCCATCTGTCCGTCCCCCCCCTCTATCTCGAAAACCGTTTGCCCTACAGATTTGCAGTAAACTGCGTTTTGTTTCTACAGGCCAGGAGTTCCCTAGAAAACTATTCTCAATTTCCTAAAGTCCCGGGTTCGATTCCAGGAGATAATTATATGTTCCCATAAGTTTACACGGGATTTTCGAGTTTTCAGAGTGCAAGGTTTTTTTCCTTCATTCGTTAAAATACGTAAATATGGACCGATTTTCTCTGTTTTTGATTTATTCGATGGCTAAAACTCTAAATTATCTTATTCTTTTAATGTTTATACCCTACGCGGTTGAAATTTTCGGAAATATGCAATTGTTTTCGAAATGTTGCCGATTTTTTGTTCTCCTTCGGGACGTTGCCAAGTCGACCTTAATTGTTGCTTCTGATTCAATTACCATCGATTAAACGTTTATATTGACGTAAAAATGGAATCCTTAAGTTATTACATTTTTGCTTTAATTAAAGTTTTGGGTAAGTTTATACTCCGCCTTATTCTACAATCAGTTGTTTCAGCGCGTACTTGTTTAATACTTTCGCCTGGCTTAAGTGGATGACATTTCCTGTAAATTACAGAAAGTTCACATCTTTCTTTTCTCAATATTTGCTTTCTTTGTTGTGTTAATTGTGAGTTATCCATTTACAACAACAAGAGAGAGAAAAAAAGCCTATATGAATGAATTTTGTTGTATGTGATAATCGCTAAAGAAGATTGATTTTAAGAATCTCTCACAACTTATTCCTGAGTAATAAGGTAAAGTGTTCCTCCATTTCATTACGAGCAAAATCTCTGAAAAAGCATAGAAACACATGTAGAATAAATGTGAAATGATTTTTCAGTCACCCTTTAAGGTGGTTCCTCCATAAAGTCGATTATCCAAGAAAATTCTGAAAATCACGTTATGCATTCCTGAACGCTCAGTTTATCCATTGCATTAAAAAAAACCTGATCTTACCGAGCTAAATTTTCTGTAAATCGTCCTTAAAAATGACATATTTAACATGGCCCCTTATGAGTAGTTCCTCACCGACAAGTATAAAAATATTTATTTGAGGGTGAAGGGAATCCAACGCCGCCTTTAAAAATACTTCATTAAAATAATCAGTGCTATTTAATTTGTTTTACGGAAAAATACACGCTTCTACCCGAACTCGTTTTTGAGATATCATTGCCTGAAATTCAGTTTATTTCAAAATTCTCGCCATTTGCTTAAAATGGCGCCTTTGCTCAAATAAATGTGGCAACTATGCTGTAGCAATATTTCCGGCTAGAATTTTAGTCTGCTAAATGTACTTTTGCTGCTTAATAACGAGTTTCTTGAAGAACTTATCTTCACTATCGTGATACTCATGAATTTCAAAAACGAAATAAAAGTTTTAATTTTAATCTCTTTCTGTCTAACGTGACATATACGTCGCATGTAGAAATTCTCGTTTATACGAAAAGGAAAGCATTAGAAATTGTTAGAGAGCTAGTTATCTGCTTCGCATGTATTAGTTTTCATTTAGACACTAATTACAAAACATTATTATTGTTCATTTTGTTTTAAGTGTTATAAAATGAGAAGGACGGCAGAACTTACCCATAACATAACAAATTAGTTCTTGAACAATGTTCGAAATGAAACTCAAAATATCAATAAACAAAATGGTAAAAATTTAATCTCCCTTTAATTTGTCATCATTTTATCACTTTTATAATATTTGTAATTTGTTTCCTTTATTTAATTAATTATTCTCCATTCTTTTAATTTCTCTTTATCCCTATCTACATTTCGTCAATTTCAACTCTGCCCAATTCCATACCTCTATTTCAATTAGGTATATTTACTTTTTATATTCCACATCCTTTATATTCTTTACTTTGTTTATTTTTTCTATTTAATTTGCTACCTCCCTTCTCTAACCACTCTCCTATTGAAACCATACAAATTTTGCACCCAAGGCAAATCAACTAGTAAAGTTCCAAAATTCATTGTCATAAAAGAAATTCATTCTTATTTGAGGAATTTAATGTTTAAATGGGAAGAAAATATATAATGTATTACCAGATTCCAAAATTCAGTATATATAGTTTTACAGGAGATATCATTCACTGACAAGTTTGATATTATCAAATCAATAAAAGAACAGGATTGCAAGGAAACACGAATAGGTTAAGGAACATAAGAGGCCAATACTGGATAACATATTAAGTAAATCATTTTTTTCTTTTGTATTGTTAAGCTGATTTACATTGAGATCAGCACAGATTATAAATTTGTCCACCTTTTTACCAAGTATATATTGAACAGCTTCGTTGAAAGCAGAGAGAAAATCACTAGAGGAACCACTTGGAAAGCGATAAACACAAAGTAAAGCATATCTTACACTATTTGACTTTAAAATGGCAGCACAACACTCAAAAACCTTTTCAGAAGACGCATTCAAATTTAGGTCAGATAAAATAAAACCAGATTTGGCATAAATGGCGACACCACTACATTTGAAAGGGGATCAAAATTATAAACACCAGTGTATTAATAACTGTCAACAATCAGATTCAAGATATTTATTGATATAAAGGCAACTATAATGCATTACATTGCATGTGTACTAAATGCATAATGAAAGAGTATGTTTACAATACAGATTACAAATTTTTTAAAAAACTGAAAATAGAGGATAAAATTTTTTTATTTTTTGCAATTCTAGGTTTACCACCAACATCTTCACAGAAAAGTAGTTTGAGACCCTCCTCTCCACCTTCATTATATATTTTTATGATATCATCAAGAGTTATGAAAAATGATGCAATTTTATTGACCATAGTAGCAGATATAATATTACCTTTCAATGGCTGGAGGGTCTTTTTAGCTTCTAAAATTTTCATTTTGTTACTCTTTAAATTAATGTAATCCTCATATGATACAGCATTAGATAAAATTGCCTCCTGATCTACTTTCAATGTATCTAGCAATTTATTTAACGATTGTACATCATATAATGCATTGTGTGCATTTTCACAATCATCATTCGTAAATTGTTTGACCAAGTTACTCTGTTTATATGACACCTGTCCAGGAAACATTTTTTTTAAAAGCGGCAATGTGTCCACAAACCCACAAACTACATTTTCAAAATACTTACATAAAGAATATTTTTTAATATCCCTAATTAAATAAAACAAATCAAACTTGATCAAATTGTGACCCAACAAAATGACTGGAAACTCAATGTCACTTAAAAAATTGAGAAATTTTTCTAAAGCTTCCTTCAAAGAAAATGTCTTCACAGGAATATTATTACAATACATAATATTGCCTACTATGGTTAGACCAGTCACCTGTGAAGCATGAACATTTATGCCCTTTTCTGGCAGAACATACAAAGATAATAATGTATTTTCACACTTGGCTGCTATCTGGCAGATTTCTGCTGATTTCCCAAACCCTGAAGTTTCAGTATCAAGGTAAACAAATTTCGAGCTCCTAGGAATAGAGGATTTCATGGGCACTGAAAAACTTGACATTAGTCCCATGCCTGATTCATATGCCATACCTTCTTTGCCTTCATTAGTACTGTTTACCTTTGCTTTTTCCTTTTTCAAAAATAAACGCCTCCTTTTCATGCATAACTTTGCATTATTTATACTTTTCTGCATACGTTTTAACTCCATTCTCTTCCTTTGTTTCTGACCATGGCTTCCTGGAGATAAACCCATTTTGTCATGTAATTTGGCCAAGTATGTCACCCCTAAATTCTTTTGGTTCACAGCTGCAGCCACTCTCAGCCCAAGTGATTCAGAACCTCCATAATGTCTCGATTTAGGAGCTTTAGCAGCAACCATAGCATTGAAGGATTCATTCTGCTGGCTTGACCCACATGGAGCTAACTTATCAGCAATTAATGAAAATTTTTTAAAAACATTCACCAGTGATAGTTTTAGATCTTCTCCCTTTAGACCTTTGCCTCCTGGTAAGCCCTTATGTTTGTATGTTTCGCTATTAAAGAGAAACTTACACCAGGACCCACAGTTACCATGTTCATCAAATGCATGATGAACTATATTTAATATTGCCAGTTTTGTTCTCTCAATATCATACCTGTTCTGCTCAAGAGCATAACTGAAACAACGTTTCAGGTAAGCAATTACATTTGAATTTATCTCTTTGTGAGATTTTTGCAAACCATACAGCATTCTTACCAAGCTCTTCTTCGCATGATTTATATCAGACCATTTCTCAATGTCTGAATTGCATGATTTTTTTAATGCTGACATTGTTGAGCTGTCATCATCACCAATAAGGACAGCCAATTGAACATTACACTCTGTTAATGTTGGTGCATTTACCAACTCTACTGCTAAATCAGACTCCATGGATTTAGCACTACCACTGAAGTTCTTACGGCAGTCATGGTCCTTTTTGGAATTGCCGGCATTACACCTTCTACAGGTCTTAGACCTAACTCCATAGTTCAAAATCTTTTTTGATTTCAAACCTATCAAAGAAGCATGACCTATGGAATAAATAACATATAAATTCAAAAGTTGTAATATACTGAAGACAGGTGCAATTCAAATGTAACTAAATAAACAAAATGAAGGAATTACTTAGGAAATACATACCAGTCATACTATCATATGATCTTCCATTCCCTCTTTTTTGCCACCCCATATCATATGAGGCAGCAATCCCAACCAAAGGAGTTGATGTCCTCATCTCATTCAATGAAGATTCCCCAGGAGTATTAATCCTTGAGCTGTAACGAATGAATGAATCAGATATACATTTCTTCACCAATGAAAGAAATACATCTTACAATTTTTCATACAAGTCATTGTAAATCCAAATACACCATCATAATTACTATACTATACTATACAAACTATACCATATAATTTCATTATTATTTACTATTTCCGAACTTACATTGGAGATGATAATGTAAGAGATCTCTCCAAAGCTACAGCTTCCTTGCAGCTCTCTTCAGCCAATTCCTCCATCATAGGACCTACAAGTCTTTCATGCCTTTTCCATAGCCCTTCCGATGCAGTAGGTATATTTAGAGCAGAGTATGGAATTGATATGGACCTATTCCAGCATCAAGCAAACCTATATTTTAGAAATAATATTAGCATGAAGTTAGTATGAGTACATTAATATCTTAAAAACTTACATATATTTTCTTCATGTGTATAAATTTATACAAAATAAAATTGTGTAAAAAATGCAGGACTCAATTAAACAACTGGAAATAATATATTACGATGTACATGTATAAGTTTTAAATTGAATATATATCACGTCACTTACCAATAGAAGCTTTGATGTTAGTATCGTATGCGTTGGTCCCCTCCACCAAACTTCGTCTCCCAGTAGAAATTAATTTCATCGCCTGGCAGGACCGACACTGTATCTTCAACACAGAAATTAAGCCTTTCCTCTGCTCCTCTTCTATATCCCTTAATGATAGAGGAATATCACATAAGGAACACCATAGCTCTTGTGCCAAGTGATTTACTTCGACTATGCGTCTACCACTGCAAACGTTAGGCGCTGACGAAGTATCCTTCAACTTCTCTCGTTTAGATGCCAAAGCTTTATCAAGCTTCTCTTTTGCGCTCTTCTTCATGAACTTGCCTGACTTCGAACGAGTGTATCGCGACATTTTCTACACCACGTATACGAAAACAGAAATCACTATAAAAATTAAAAAGAAAATAAAAACCCCAATGCCGTAAAATGCACAGGGAACGGGGAAAAACAATCCTCACGCAGAAATTACTATATATTGCTCAAAGAACAAGATACAGTAAACACAGTAATCGCAGTAAACTCCCAACGCTAATAACCACTACTGACGCTCACGGAAACCGGAAGTTGATGCTGTATACAATCTTTGTATATGATGTTGCCAAATTTAAGGATTTCGCCTGCTGCTATACTTTTATTATAAAAGAAAATACATATTTTCAAACTAAAAATAGATATGTAATAACAATATTTTATATTTATATAGTTAATTACACTTATGGAAGCATTTATTTTTAAGAAAAACTAATTTTTTCGTCATCATGGCTTGGAGAAATATGAGTCAAAATTCAGTCTTTGCGAAAATTATTATGCTAACCAATAATTACACGTAATTAATATTATATTGTTTGTTAATACATTCACAAATAAATTTAATATTCTATGTACTAGAAAAGTTGAAGTAATTTTTTTGCACATGTTCGTAAAATTAATAAAAAAGTATTTTCCTTCTAAAACCCTTCAGTCACGGTGGAACCACCTTAAGTGGATATACATATAAACCTTAAACCACGCTTTGCCATTTTAGTACGAAGGCTTTGGTCAGAAGGAATCTTTCTAAACTCTGGTAAGTTTTAAATCCTTTGCATTATTTTACAATCTACTGTTTAAGTAGGTAATTTTTTAATACTTTCGTCTGATTTAAGTGGATACATCATTTCTTTTTGTAACTCCGCGTTTACATTATTTTGGGATTGAGATTATTATATGACATTTCCTGTAAATTAAGTATACTTCACATCTTTCTTTTTCCAAAATATTATTTCTTTGAGGATGTTAAATTGTGAGTTGTCTGGTAAATAATTAAGATTAAGAACTGTTATAAAAATGTTGACAAAAATTTTTGTCATTAATAGAGTTAAATATAAAAATTGAGATTTAGAACAATTATTACTACCATAATTACTTACTTCTCAGACTTCTTAATGTTTTTAATATATTAATTGAGCAATAACCACACACATTGTATGCATTCAGTGGTTTTGGTTCGGAAAGACCCAGTTTGACTCCCGGTCTTAGCAGTTCTGTTCTTCTGTTTCCTCATTTCACATCACTACAGTTTATGCCTGTCGCGTAAGAATCTTCCGATCACTAATTTCAATTTAATTACTGTGCCGCATCAATTTACTCTCTACCATAACTTATAAAATACAGATTTCTGATTACCTATGGAAAACATTTTTTTAAATATGCCTTTCCCTCAGTGAGATTCTAACACGCAAACCTTACATTGGGAGTCAAATATCTAAGTATCCTATACTGTATAAATTCATTGCTAGAGTAAAATATGAATTATTAACATCAACTCATTTTACAAACATTAATTTTTTATGAATCAATTTAAAATTAAACGCGCAAATTTTGCGTGGGTGCAGCTAGTGTAACCCTAAATTGGCTTCCAGGGCAGTATGTTCTCGGCGATATCCGAATCAAGAATAATTATAAAGACGCTTCTCCTTGCATATAAGGATTTCTGAGTTATAAAATATTTAAGGCTAGAAAATATGTTCATTAGAGAGCCTGAAAACCAAAAGAGGAGATGAAGATTTTATCTCATACTTTACGGTTTCCACAGTTTCATGCACTTCCTAAAATATCAAAAGAAGAAGGTCATTAGGTTTATTCCCACAATCTCAGCTTTTTAGGTCAGAAAAGGTTTTTAATTAACGGTTATTTATATTTTAAAATTATGTTTTATCCTCTGCCGTATAGAAAAAATAAAAAAACCGATTAACCGAAGACGATTAACCGGGTTTCCGTTACTAGGAATTTCGCCAGAAAACCGGGCTAACCGGTTTCGGTTATAACCAGTTTGGATGCCCTAGTCTGGAGTAAATTCGGACGTAGCAGTGCACAACACTGCAGCCAAATGCTTGTCAGTCGTCTGCTACTTCAACTGTGACTTGTTGCTCTTCATCAAAGGAAATGTGTTCACATATGTATGTGGATCCAAAGAACGACAATATTTTTATTGCGAAGTCTTTTAAGTGACAAAATTTTGCATCATCCAAAGATCTAAAAAATTCGTTGAGTTTCTCAGACTTAAATTTTTCTTTTAAGAATATTGTTACTCTATGTAAGTCTTATGATTTCCAGTTGAAGATCAGGTGAAATGTTTTCAACATCGCTAGGAAAAGGATAGGAGAAAACAAGTTAATTTCATTTTCTGTTTCCTTAAGTCTTGAAAACGGTGACAGAACTCTTCATTTAGACTACAAAGAAAGTTGCTGTACACTTCAGTTGTTCTTGAATTCACTTCAGTCTTTTCTAGAGAGTGGAAGTGAACAAAATTCCTGATCTTGTTTGGAAAAAAGTAATTTTGATTTAAAGCCTTGAATTTCTGAATACATATCATGAATAAAGCTGTTTTTGCCTCGGAGATTTATGTTTAGGTTATTTAAATGTTTCATAATATTAGTAAGAAAGGTAAGATCTCTCTTCCATTTTTCATCCATCAACTGTGGAAACACTTTATCTTTGTTTTTCATTTCTAAAGACATAATTTCTTCCATCAAGTTCCACACTCTCTTCAGAACTTTAGCTAAGCTCAACCATAGAACACATGAACGGTATGGGATATCTGTTTGTTCTGCACCCACATTTTCTAGCAAAGACATGAACCGTCGATGATTCAACCCTCTTGCTCGAATAAAATTTACGATTTTTAAAGCCTTTTCACCACATGATCCATATGAAGAACACTGTTACATGGGGATCTAGGACAATTCACCGACCACAATTCACCGAAGGAAAATTCACCGACCACAATTCACCGACGGAAAATTCACCGAAACCACAATTCACCGAATCACAATTCACCGAATCACAATTCACCAAAAGGTAAATTCACCGACCCACAATTGATCGAATGTAGTATTCACCGAAATTTCCAATTCACCTTATGAAGACGGGGAAGAGTGGAAGTAATATAAGCGGAATGTTGGCAACAATGACACGTAGCAATAAACCATTAACGTTTAAGGAGGAATGGGTATGGGGAAGATAGAAGGAAGATGGAATAGTATGACAAAATGAAATAATGACATCATGGATATCCTTCCATTACAAATAACTCGTACATGAATAATAAATAAACAAATTAAACTCACGGGAGTAGGGAGAGAAGAAGAGGAAGGTTAAACATTAAAGAAAGTAATACTGGCACAATGGGTGTCATTCGATTGCAAATAAATCGTAGATGAATAATAAACAATAACTCAACAAATTACGCAACCAAGGGTTATGGAAGGGGGAGGGAAGGGGGAAGGTTGAACATTTAAAAACAGAATACGAGCACCATGGGTGGCATTCGATTGCGAATAACTCGTAGATGAATAATAAACAATAAATAAAGAAATTACGCAACCAAGGCTTATGGTAGGGGGAGGGAAGGGGGAAGGTTGAACATTTAAAAACAGAATACGAGCACCATGGCTGTCATTCGATTGCGAATAGCTCGTAGAAGAATAATAAACAATAAATAAAGAAATTACGCAACCAAGGCTTATGGTATGGGGAGGAAAGGGGGAAGGTTGAACATTTAAAAACAGAATACGAGCACTATGGGTGGCATTCGATTGCGAATAACTCGTAGATGAATAATAAACAATAAATAAAGAAATTACGCAACCAAGGCTTATGGTAGGGGGAGGGAAGGGGGAAGGTTAAAATCCAAAAACAGAATACTAGCACCATGGGTGTCATTCGATTGCGAATAGCTCGTAGAAGAATAATAAACAATAACTCAACAAATTACGCAACCAAGGGTTATGGTAGGGGGAGGGAAGGGGGACGGTTAAACATTCAAAAACCGAATACTAGCACCATGGGTGTCATTCGACTGTAAATAACTCGTATGTGAATAATACACAATAAATAAACAAATTACGCATTCAAAACTTATGGTATGGGGAGGAAAGGGGGAAGGTTAAACATTTAAAAACAGAATACTAACACCATGGGTGTCATTCGATTACTAATAACTCGCAGATGAAAAATAAACACTAAATGAGTAAATTACGCAAACAAGACTTATGGTAGGGGGAGGGAAGGGGGAAGGTTAAACATTTAAAAACAGAATACGAGCACCATGGGTGTCATTCGATTGCGAATAGCTCGTAGAAGAATAATAAACAATAACTCAACAAATTACGCAACCAAGGGTTATGGTAGGGGGAGGGAAGGGGGAAGGTTAAACATTTAAAAACATAATACTAGCACCATGGGTGTCATTCGATTACAAATAGCTCGCAGATGAATAATAAACAATAAATAAACAAATTATGCACTCAACGCTTATGGTAGGTGGAGGGAAGGGGAAGGTTAAACATTTAAAAACAGAATACGAGCACCATGGGTGTCTTTCGATTGCAAATAACTCGTACATGAATAATTAACAATAAATAAACAAATTACGCACTCAAAGTTTATGGTATGGGGAGGAAAGAGGGACAGTTCAACATTTAAAAACGGAATACTAGCTCCATGGGTGTAATTCGATTGCAAATAACTCGCAGATGAATAATTAACAATATATAAACAAATTACGCACTCAACGCTTATGGTAGGGGAAGGTTAAACATTCAAAAACAGAATACTAGCACCATGGGTGTCATTCGACTGTAAATAACTCGTATGTGAATAATAAAAAATAAATAAACAAATTACGCACTCAAAGCTTATGGTATGGGGAGGAAAGGGGGAAGGTTCAACATTTAAAAACAGAATACTAGCACCATGGGTGTCATTCGATTGCAAATAACTCGCATGTGAACAATAAACAATAAATAAACAAATTACGCACTCAACGCTTATGGTAGGGGAAGGTTATACATTCAAAAACAGAATACTAGCACCATGGGTGTCATTCGACTGTAAATAACTCGTATGTGAATAATAAACAATAAATAAATTACGCACTCAAAACTTATGGTATGGGGAGGAAAGGGGGAAGGTTAAACATTTAAAAACAGAATACTAGCACCATGGGTGTCATTCGATTACAAATAACTCGCAGATGAATAATTAACAATAAATAAACAAATTACGCACTCAACGCTTATGGTTGGGGGAGGGAAGGGGGAAAGTTGAAAATTTAAAAACAGAATACGAGCACCATGGGTGTCATTCGATTGCGAATAGCTCGTAGATGAATAATAAACATTAAATGAGTAAATTACGCAACCAAGACTTATGGTAGGGGGAGGGAAGGGGGAAGGTTAAATATTCAAAAACAGAATACTAGCACCATGGGTGTCATTCGACTGTATATAACTCGTATGTGAGTAATAAACAATAAATAAACAAATTACGCAGTCAAAGATTATGGTATGGGGAGGAAAGGGGGAAGGTTAATCATTTCAAAACAGAATACTAACACCGTGGGTGTCATTCGATTTCAAATAACCCGTAGGTGAAAAAGAAATAATAAATAAACAAATTACGTTCTCAACGCTTATGGGAGGGGAGGAGAGGGGGGAGGTCAAACAATAAAAATCGTAATAATGTCACCATGGGTGTTATTCGATTGCGAATAACTCGTAGATGAATAATCTATATATATATATATATATATATATATATATATATATATATATATATATATATATATATATATATATATATATATATATATATATATATATATATAAATAAATACTTAAGGAAAAGGAAAGGTAATAATAAGGGTAGCAACAAGGTGTTGGAGGAAGCCCAGTGGACACTTCGCTGAAGAAGGGCATCAGCCCGAAAGCTCCATTTTTGTGTAGTTTTTGTTCTTTTGTGTTTTTCGTGTGTCCTCAGCACCCCCAGCGGCTCTTCATTCTAGGTAAGTGTCCACTGGACTTCCTCCAACACCTTGTTGCTACCCTTATATATATATATATATATATATATATATATATATATATATATATATATATATATAATGTTTGTATGTAATTTTAAAGCGCAATAACTACGTTACGTAGTGACAAGTGTAAGGTAACATTTTAATCGGATGAACGAATACGTGTGTGTAGTAAGGTTTTTATTTCGATTTGATTGGAATGCCGAATTAAAAGACAATAATTTATTTTTTCATTCGAATTACAAAGGGACTAGTGCAGCTTTTTTTCACTTGAATATTAAATTTACTTAGAAATATGGTACGAACCTGAGACTTGAATAATTCTATGAAGAATAGAAAAATGTTTATTTTTATCGGAGGCATAATTCGAATTCTTATCAAATTAGCATAGAAATGCAATTAGAATCAATAAAATACGTGATTTTATCAGTTTTATTAGAATACCCATTATAATCTACCATGACAACTCCCTTTGTCGCCGAAAGTGACAGTCCAAAGCATTTATATTGAAAATGTTTTAGCGTAATGTCGTTTTTGTTATTTGCAATCGAATGACACCCATTGTGCTAGTATTCTGTTTTTAAATGTTGAACCTTCCCCCTTCCCCCCCCCCCCCCCCCCCCCCCCCCGTCCCATAAGCCTTGGTTGCGTAAGTCGTTTATTTATTGTTTGTTATTCATCTACGAGTTATTTGCAATCGAATGACACCCATTGTGCTAGTATTCTGTTTTTAAATGTTGAACCTTCCCCCTTTCCTCCCCATACCATAAGCTTTGAGTGCGTAATGTGTTTATTTATTGTTTATTATTCACCTACGAGTTATTTGCAATCGAATGACACCCATGCTGCTAGTATTCTGTTTTTGAATGTTAACCTTCCCCCTTCCCTCCCCCTACCATAAGCCTTGGTTGCGTAAGTCGTTTATTTATTGTTTGTTATTCATCTACGAGTTACTTGCAATCGAATGACACCCATGGTGCTAGTATGCTGTTTTTAAATGTTAACCTTCCCCCGTCCCTCCCCCTACCATAAGCTATTAGTGCATGATTTGTTTATTATTCACCTACGAGTTATTTGCAATCGAATGACACCCATGGTGCTAATATTATGTTTTCAGATGTATAACCTTCCCCCTCTCCCCCCCTACCTTAAGCGTCGAGTGCGTAATTTGTTTATTTATTGTTTATTATTTACCTACGAGTTATTTGCAATCGAAATACACCCATGGTGACAGTATTACGTTTCTAAATGTTTGACCTTCCCCCTTCCCTCCCCCTCCCTTAAGCCTTGAGTGCGTAATTTGTTTATTGATTGTTTATTATTCATCTGCGAGTTATTTGCAATCGAATGACATCGATGGTGCTCGTATTCCGTTTTTAAATGTTTAACCTTCCCCCTTCCCTCCCCCTACCATAAGCGTAGAGTGCGTAATTTGTTTATTTATTGTTTATTATTCATCTACGAGTTATTCGCAATCGAATGCCACCCATAGTGCTCGTATTCTGTTTTTAAATGTTCAACCTTCCCCCTTTCCTCCCCAATATATATTGTAGAGAGGATATTAATGCTACACAGTAATTGATCTTGAACATTTATGTTTATAATTTTCTTTGTTTCTTATTAATGCATAATATGTCCTTTATTTTTTACATAACAATCAATGCCACCGTTTATTCATATTATCAATGAAGAGAAGTTAACCATGTAATGTGTTTAAAAAATCGGTACAACATACATGGTACAAACTTTCTCATATACTAATGTGTTGTTTAGTTATCTTTAGAAAATGAAAATCGTAAGAGCCGGTTTTGAGAAAATTCCATTTTTGTTGAAGTTGACCAAGAATAAACTATCCTTATATTCATTCGTTGAGAAAAATGAAATAGGTAGTATTATTGCAGATGTTAACTCAAGTTACTGTACGAAATTTGATCAAAATCGTTAAAGCCGTTTTTGAGATAATGGAATTGTTGTTAAAAATGCGTAGAATAAACTAGTCTTAATTATTGAGTAATGCCAACCATTTCTATGTATGCTCTGCTCAGTATGATAAAATGCCTAAGTACGAGATTTCATTCATTTTTTCTCTACCGTCTAGTCTCCAGAGCCAGTAACAGACATAGACAGCATTGCAATAACCATTTTTTCGGATTCAGCAACACCTAAAACCTATATTTCCGTTAAAATCTCGAGGTTGAATTTTTTCGTGATAGCAATACCTTCTCGATACTCCGTATGAGAAAGTAAAAAGCGCTAAAAATGAAGAAATTCACGTGTGTACTTATCATTGTGTTCCTGTATCAAACAATTATTCGAAAACAAATGATTCAGGACTTTACTTTCAAAAATTCATAAACGAGTTAAATGATGTCATCCCATTTCTCAAAAACCATTATATTGAAGAAAGGTTTCCTAACAATGCTGTTGAATATAATTGTTGATCTTGGCCATGCTTATGGGTGTACAAGCAAATCGAAATTCAAAGCACGAGGATAATTTTCTGTCGCGAATTGGGGCTGAAGCCATGAACCCGAACCAATAGGGCAACCCATGGGATGACGTCATCGAGACTCCTTCGTAACGAAGGGGAGGCACGCGTCCCCCCTCCCCTCGCCACGTAGTCCAGACAGCATGGGCTTAAGCTTTGTACGGGTTTCTGAAGTCGACCTGGTAGGCTAGTGGGAGTGCGGATGTCTAACAATACAAGGTAAGCGGGTTCAACCCCGAAGTCGGCAGGAGCGTTCGCTGGAGAAAACTGACGGCTACAGCCGCCCATATAACGGGAGTTTCCTTCGGTTCGTGCAACTGTCGATAAAGGTAGGAGAGTTTGCTTATTTCTACTGCTGGGCTTACGTAGCCCACTATCCTGCTGTTCGACCCCAGAGGTGGATGAGCCCAACTCATTCATTCCTCTTTACATTTTCCAATATTTTTTAGCTGAATTTTTCTTTCCTTCATGTCATTTTTTAAAACTATTAATGTTAGATACTGAACAATAATTTATTTTCTTCAAACCCATCATCATTTCGATTTCGACTCACGGGACCTGAAAAACGCGGAAAAATATCTTCGCCTTTCAACAAATATATCACGCTTTTATAAATACCTTGAAGAATATCGCTGCTGGAAATAAGATAAATTTTAAAATCGGCGTAATAAAAATGCTTTTAATTTCAAAATCAGGCAAACGAAACTTTAAATCGAAAAAAAAACCTCATACTTATACAAGGTCTGTGCGTGTATTAAAGAAAATTAAATACCGCTTCCACGTACTCTACGCGGCAGCACAACCATTTAAATTTCGCGGCACGCTTTCAACCAAAATTTCAGTCTTACCACCTTGAAATCACAAAAATCAAAGAAAATAAATCCTCCACACACTACATAATTTATGTTTTTCAAATCGTCTACACTACGGTGTAATTGATGATAAACATAGCAAATTCTCGCACTTTAAGAGAAGTTTCGTTTCTGTCTTATTGTTAGCTTGAGAATGATAAATTTTTTTCTCAAATGTACCTATTTACTTTGACGCGGTACAGCAAATTACCTCTGCATTGCTCTACTAGTTTGATGCTGAGTTAGATCTTATATCAGTGATAAGCAAGTACTGAAGCTGTGAACAATGATATGATAGAACACAACCACCTTGACCATTTCATTCATTATCTTACTTGCGGTCGAACCTCAAAAACTACAATCTACTGGGAAAGCAAAAAATCCATTGTGTTAATTCATAGCTACCCAGATATACTACTTTTGGTAGTACTTCTGTACTACTTTCCGTTACTTTTGTACAACTTTCTGCATCTTTTGGAGGACAGTAGAAACTACTCAGAATTACTATTTTTCTCCACCCCTCCTAAGCAGTCCTTCAACAGCGATTTGCTTATTACTTTCTGGTTCATCGACGACGAAGAACTGGGATGGAGATCGTGAGCTTCAGAGCAAATATATCTTTATTTCAGAGAAAAATCAATAATTAACGTGCCCATTGTAGCCCATATGTAACACTAGAGGTTAATTAAAATATGAGAGATTTACCTTAAAACTGCCCCATGTTGGAATTTTGTTTCTTGATCTCATGGTGATTTCGTCTTCCTCCTATGTTTCACGTCCCAAGGAAAAATTTTGGGGACTGAATAATGTTATTAATTTTTCAAAGGTGTTTGATAATAATGTATGTGTTTGATTTCTACATTTGATATAAGCAATCTTCCAAGAGACATAACAAAAAATTAATAGAAGTCGAGATATAATGATTTATTTTTAGAGAGATAAAAACATAGATTGCAGAACTTTTTAGTTTCCTAACTTTTAACAATTTTCTGGTATTTTTAGAAAATTTATCTTTGCATTATCAGATTCAGAATGAATTTTATTATATGCAAAGCATCATACAGCACCCTCCCAAAGAATAAAGAACGACAGGGATGGTCGGTCTATGCAGGCAACACAAGCACTCCTTGCCTAGTGAAACAACAAACTTCTTAATTACTTAAAATAACTTTCTCCTTCGGGAAAGAATTCTAAAGAAAGTCGCTATAGGAGAACGATTGTGATCGGAAAAAAACCTTTGTAATAAAAAATTCACCTTCTGAAAAATGAACGGCTTTCTAGAGGGGGGGGGGACACTTCCAAAATTATATATAGGATGACAACGTAACCGCACTGTTGTGTTGTACCATTGGTATTTTTAGCAATAGCTATTATTTAGTGGCTCTCCTTCATTTGGGATTTTGCGCGAATCGTACCAAATATCTGAATGCGATACGTAAAAATGTTTCCTATATATAGTTTTCGTATATCATACTCGTCCATTGAGTTTCTTCATAATATCAGATCTTAACGGTTGTGAAATGAATTACATTTTATTTCAATAAATATATTTTTGATTTTTTATTAATTATTATTATTAATTAATTGTAACTAGTGATGGCAAATGAAAAGAAATGTTTCGTTGTTTTTCGTTACAGTAAAAAATGTGTTTTTCGTTATATATGTATATACGTTATTTTTAAATATTGTGTTTGCAACCTACATAAGGATTTATAGGAATAGTATAGTAGTAATGAAATTAAAACGCCGATCAGTAGTTTAAATTTTTGATTGGCGAAACTTATATGCTGTGCAACAGTAATGGCAACAAAACACTTTTTATGAGTCCTTAGGAAGTGATATTTCACAAATACAGAAATCTCTTTACATTTTAATAATAATTCCAAATATAAAATTTTAATGATAGTATTGTTTTTGCAATGTAAATACAATGAATGATGAAATGTTAATTTTTGTATATTAAAAAAATTAAAAGTTGTAATATAACAGGATTCTACCGATGTTATCAAAATATGTAGAAAGTACTTATTTATACACCAAGGTAAAATATGTTTCTTATATTTCATATGGTTTTGTATTGAATGGGATAAGATAATAATTTAAAGATTAAATTTTAATAAAACGATATTTATGGCATTTGCCCTCATTTGAAGGACTAGAATTACGAAAAAACTTATAGTAGCGTTGAAGTAATTAACTAATTGGTGGATTGATGTAGTCATCGTGTGAAAATATCGAAATGACTTTCGACATTTCGTTAACGTTTTTTGGTACGTTATTCAAAAATTGTTTCGTTGTTTACTTACGATTTCCATCAGTGATTGTAACCTATTCTTGAATTTTTAATTTGAAGTTCGTATAGTAAATTGATGTTACGTATATAGTCAAATCAATGTTTTTTTTACCTTTTCCTGACATCATTAATGTAAATGTAATGTAAAAGCAAATGAGAATATGAATGGAAAATAAACCAAGTATGTAGGTTGTTTTTATTTTTAAAATACAGGCATAAAAGTATACTTTAGAATTTTTTATTCTTCAAATTGTTTTATGGATATTACATAATTTTTTATCTTATATTCTTAATCCCAGTCTTCTCGTCGTCTTCCTCTTCACACAGTCGATGGGTCCACTCCTCTCCTCTCCCACCAGAGGAGTCCTCACTCAACGAGGGAGCAACCTACGTTGAAGAGAGGAAAGAATCATTCTGTCATCGGCTGAAGACGAGTCATCGGTCACGAGGCAACACACCTAACCTCCCTCCATTCCCACTTCCCTCTCATCATCATCCCCTCCTCCCGCCTACTCTCCCGTCCTCTAACCTTCTTTCCCACTCTCCCCTCCTCTCCAAAACAACCCTCCCTCCCTCTTCCCCACCTCCTCCTCTCCGACCCCCTCCCCCCTCTCTCCCCGCCCCCCCCAGCCTCTTTGAAAACATGGACTGTAGTCTTTGAAAAAATTTATAGGTTATAGCCTTTGAAAAATTTCATAGACTATAGCCTTTGAAAATTTCATGGAGAATAGTCTTTGGAATATTTCATGGGCTGTAGCCTTTGGAATATTACATAGGCTATAGACATTCGAAAATTTCATGGGCTATAGTCTTTGAAAAATTTAATGGACTATAGACTGAAAAATTACATGGACTATAGCCTTTGAGAAATTTCAAAAATTTTTCAGAGTATAGTCCATGTAATTTCTCAAAGACTAACATTTTAAATTTCTCAAAGACTATAATAGTCTCTGAAACTTTTCACAGTATAGTCCATGAAATTTTTCAGACTATAGTCCAAGAAATTTTTCAAAGACTGAAATTTTCAAAGAGTATAGCCTTTGTAATTTTTCAAAGACTATAGTCCATGAATCTTTTCAAAGACTATAGCCTTTCAAATTTTTCAGTGTAGTCCATGAAAATTTTCAAAGGTTATAGTCTGAAATTTTTCACATTATAGTCCACGAAATTTTTCTAAGACTATATTCTTTGAAAAATTTCGTGGTCTTTGAAAAATTTCATGGACTATAGTCTTTGAAAAATTTGATGGACAATAGTCTTTGAAAATTTTCAAGGACTATAGTCTTTGAAACATTTCATGTATTATACTGTGAGAAATTTCAAAGAATATAGTCTTTGAAATTTTCAAAGACTATAGTCCATGAACCTTTTCAAAGACTATAATAGTCTTTGAAATTTTTGAAAGACTATAGTCTTCGAAATTTATTTTTCAGAGTATAGTCCATGAAATTTTCGAAGACTATAGTCTTTGTAATTTTCAAAGACTATAGTCCATGAACTTTTTCAAACACTATAGTCTTTGAAATTTTTGAAAGACTATAGTCTTCGAAATTTATTTTTCAGAGTATAGTCCATGAAATTTTTCGAAGACTATAGTCTATGAAATTTTCAAAGACTATAGTCCATGAACTTTTTCAAAGACTATAGTCTTTGAAATTTTCAAAGACTATAGTCCATGAACTTTTTCAAAGACTATAGTCTTTGAAATTTTCAAAGACTATAGTCCATGAACTTTTTCAAACACTATAGTCTTTGAAATTTTTGAAAGACTTCGAAATTTATTTTTCAGAGTATAGTCCATGAAATTTTTCGAAGACTACAGTCTTTGAAATTTTCAAAGACTATAGTCCATGAACTTTTTCAAAGACTATAGTCTTTGAAATTTTTGAAAGACTATAGTCTTTGAAATTTTTGAAAGACTATAGTCTTCGAAATTTACTTTTCAGAGTATAGTCCATGAAATTTTTCGAAGACTATAGTCTTTGAAATTTTCAAAGAATATAGTCCATGAACTTTTTCAAAGACTATAGTCTTTGAAATTTTCAAAGACTATAGTCCATGAACCTTTTCAAGGACTATAGTCTTTGAAATTTTTGAAGGACTATAGTCTTTGAAATTTTTGAAAGACTATAGACTTCGAAATTTACTTTTCAGAGTATAGTCCATGAAATTTTTCGAAGACTATAGTCTTTGAAATTTTCAAAGAATATAGTCCATGAACTTTTTCAAAGACTATAGTCTTTGAAATTTTCAAAGACTATAGTCCATGAACTTTTTCAAAGACTATAGTCTTTGAAATTTTCAAAGACTATAGTCCATGAACTTTTTCAAAGACTATAGTCTTTGAAATTTTCAAAGACTATAGTCCATGAACCTTTTCAAAGACTATAATAGTCTTTGAAATTTTTGAAAGACTATAGTCTTCGAAATTTACTTTTCAGAGTATAGTCCATGAAATTTTTCGAAGACTATAGTCTTTGAAATTTTCAAAGACTATAGTCCATGAACTTTTTCAAAGACTATAGTCTTTGAAATTTTCAAAGACTATAGTCCATGAACTTTTTCAAAGACTATAGTCTTTGAAATTTTTGAAAGACTATAGTCTGAAATTTTTGAAAGACTATAGTCTTTGAAATTTTTGAAAGACTATAGTCTTCGAAATTTACTTTTCAGAGTATAGTCCATGAAATTTTTCGAAGACTATAGTCTTTGAAATTTTCAAAGACTATAGTCTTTGAAATTTTCAATGACTATAGTCCATGAACTTTTTCAAACACTATAGTCTTTGAAATTTTTGAAAGACTATAGTCTTCGAAATTTATTTTTCAGAGTATAGTCCATGAAATTTTTCGAAGACTATAGTCTATGAAATTTTCAAAGACTATAGTCCATGAACTTTTTCAAAGACTATAGTCTTTGAAATTTTTGAAAGACTATAGTCTTCGAAATTTACTTTTCAGAGTATAGTCCATGAAATTTTTCGAAGACTATAGTCTTTGAAATTTTCAAAGACTATAGTCCATGAACTTTTTCAAAGACTATAGTCTTTGAAATTTTCAAAGACTATAGTCCATGAACTTTTTCAAAGACTATAGTCTTTGAAATTTTCAAAGACTATAGTCCATGAACTTTTTCAAACACTATAGTCTTTGAAATTTTTGAAAGACTTCGAAATTTATTTTTCAGAGTATAGTCCATGAAATTTTTCGAAGACTACAGTCTTTGAAATTTTCAAAGACTATAGTCCATGAACTTTTTCAAAGACTATAGTCTTTGAAATTTTCAAAGACTATAGTCCATGAACTTTTTCAAAGACTATAGTCTTTGAACTTTTTCAAAGACTATAGTCTTTGAAATTTTTGAAAGACTATAGTCTTTGAAATTTTTGAAAGACTATAGTCTTTGAAAAAGTTCATGGACTATAGTCTTTGAAAATTTCAAAGACTATAGTCTTTGAAAAAGTTCATGGACTATAGTCTTTGAAAATTTCAAAGACTATAGTCTTTGAAAAAGTTCATGGACTATATTCTTTGAAAATTTCAAAGACTATAGTCTTCGAAAAATTTCATGGACTATACTCTGAAAAATAAATTTCGAAGTCTTTCAAAAATTTCAAAGACTATAGTGTTTGAAAAAGTTCATGGACTATAGTCTTTGAAAATTTCAAAGACTATAGTCTTTGAAAAAGTTCATGGACTATAGTCTTTGAAATTTTTGAAGGACTATAGTCTTTGAAATTTTTGAAAGACTATAGACTTCGAAATTTACTTTTCAGAGTATAGTCCATGAAATTTTTCGAAGACTATAGTCTTTGAAATTTTCAAAGAATATAGTCCATGAACTTTTTCAAAGACTATAGTCTTTGAAATTTTCAAAGACTATAGTCCATGAACCTTTTCAAAGACTATAATAGTCTTTGAAATTTTTGAAAGACTATAGTCTTCGAAATTTATTTTTCAGAGTATAGTCCATGAAATTTTCGAAGACTATAGTCTTTGTACTTTTCAAAGACTATAGTCCATGAACTTTTTCAAAGACTATAGTCTTTGAAATTTTTGAAAGACTATAGTCTTCGAAATTTATTTTTCAGAGTATAGTCCATGAAATTTTTCGAAGACTATAGTCCATGAACTTTTTCAAACACTATAGTCTGAAATTTTTGAAAGACTATAGACTTCGAAATTTACTTTTCAGAGTATAGTCCATGAAATTTTTCGAAGACTATAGTCTTTGAAATTTTCAAAGAATATAGTCCATGAACTTTTTCAAAGACTATAGTCTTTGAAATTTTCAAAGACTATAGTCCATGAACTTTTTCAAACACTATAGTCTTTGAAATTTTTGAAAGACTATAGTCTTCGAAATTTATTTTTCAGAGTATAGTCCATGAAATTTTTCGAAGACTATAGTCTTTGAAATTTTCAAAGAATATAGTCCATGAACTTTTTCAAAGACTATAGTCTTTGAAATTTTCAAAGGCCACAGTCCATGAACTTTTACAAAGACTATAGTCTTTGAAATTTTCAAAGACTATAGTCCATGAACCTTTTCAAAGACTATAGTCTTTGAAATTTTTGAAAGACTATAGTCTTCGAAATTTATTTTTCAGAGTATAATCCATTAAATTTTTCGAAGACTACAGTCTTTGAAATTTTCAAAGACTATAGTCCATGAACTTTTTCAAAGACTAAAGTCCATGAACTTTTTTAAAGAATATAGTCTTTGAAATTTTTGAAAGACTATAGTCTTCGAAATTTATTTTTCAGAGTATAGTCCATGAAATTTTTCGAAGACTAGTCTGAAATTTTTGAAAGACTATAGTCTTCGAAATTTACTTTTCAGAGTATAGTCCATGAAATTTTCAAAGACTATAGTCCATGAACTTTTTCAAAGACTATAGTCTTCGAAATTTATTTTTCAGAGTATCGTCCATGAAATTTTTCGAAGACTATAGTCTTTGAAATTTTCAAAGACTAAAGTCCATGAACTTTTTTAAAGAATATAGTCTTTGAAATTTTTGAAAGACTATAGTCTTCGAAATTTATTTTTCAGAGTATAGTCCATGAAATTTTTGAAAGACTATAGTCTTCGAAATTTATTTTTCAGAGTATAGTCCATGAAATTTTTCGAAGACTATAGTCTTTGAAATTTTTGAAAGACTATAGTCTTTGAAATTTATTTTTCATAGTATAGTCCATGAAATTTTTCAGAGTATAGACCATGAGATCTTTCAAAATCTATAGTCTTTGAAATTTTTCAAATCTATAATAGTCTTTGAAATTTTTCAAAGACTATAGTCTTCGAAATTTATTTTTCAGAGTATAGTCCATCAAATTTTTAGAAGACTATAATAGTCTTTGAAATTTTTGAAAGACTATGGTGTTCGAAATTTATTTTTCATAGTCCATGAAATTTTTCAAAGCCTATAGACTTTTAAATTTTTCAAAGACTATATAGCCTTTGAAATTTTTCAATGACTATAGTCTTTGTAATTATTCAGAGTATAGTCCATGAAATTTTTCAAAGAAAATTTCATGGACTATGACTTTGAAGAATTTGAAAGACTATTTGAAAATTTTCAAGGACTAGAGAGGGATGGGAGGAAGTAGCATTAGAGGGAGGAGGGGAGAGAAGGGAGAAGAGAGGGAGGGAAGAGAAGGGAGAAGAGAGGGAGGGAAGAGAAGGGAGAAGAGAGGGAGGGAAGAGAAGGGAGAGGAGAGGGATGTGAAAAAGAAGCGAGAGAGAGGGAGAGAAGGGTGAGGAGAGGGATGGGAGGATGGAACAGGAGAGGGAGTGGTGGATCGAGACTAGAGGGTTAGAGGATGAAGGTTAGAGGGGGGGTGGAATAGTTGGTGGGAGAGGAGGGAGCCGCTGAGGATGGTGGAGAGAGGAAGGGTTGGGGAGAAGGGAGGAAGGGAATAAGAGAGCGTGGGCAGGAGAAGGATTGGAAAAGAGCGGGAGAGGGGGGAGAGGTAGGGAGAAGGTTAGTGGAGAGAGGATGGGTTTGAGGGGGGGAACGTGTCAGAGAGGGGAGAGTGGGTGGGGGAAAGGTGAGAGAGAGAGAGGGAGGAGAGAGATGGGTGGGAGAGGAGGAAATGGGGAGGTAGGGAAGAGGAAGGCAGGGTTGTTTTGGAGAGGAGGGGAGAGGGAGGGAGAAAGAGGAGGAGAGAGTTAGAAAGGTGAGAGGAGGGAAGAGTAAGTGGAAGAAGGGGATGATGACGAGAGGGAAGCAGGAACGGAAGGAGGTTTGGTGTGTTACTTTGTGAGAGATGACTCCTCCTCTGCCGATGAGGGAATTATTCTTTCCTCCCTGCAAGGTAGGGTGCTCCCTCGTTGAGTGAGGACTCCTCTGGTGGGAGAGGAGGAGGGGTGGACCCATCGACGGTGAGAGGAGGAAGACGATTAGAAGACTGCGATGAAGAATATAAGATAAAAAATTATGTAATTTCCATGAAACCATTTGAAGAATAAAAAATTCTGAAGTATAGTTTTACGCCTTTATTTTTAAAATAAAAAGAACCTAAGTAATCTGTTTATTATTCATATTGTCATTTCCTTTTACATTACATTAATGAAGTCAGGAAAAGGTAAAAAAAGACATTTGACAATATACGTAAGATCAATTTACTATAAGAACTTAAAATTAAAAATTCAAGAATAGGTTACAATTAGTGATGGAAAACGTTATTAATAACGAAATAATTTTTGAATAACGTACCATAAAACGGTAACGAAATTTCGAAAATTGTTCTTACAAAAAACAGAAATACAAAAACAATCATTTCGATATTTTCACGGAGTGGTTGCGCACTAAGTGACGACTAAGACTACATCAATCCACCAATTAGATCATTACTTCCATGCTACTATCAGGTTTTCATAATTCTAGTCCTTAAAATGGAGAGTAAATGCCATAAACATTTTTTATTAAAATTTAATCTTTAATTTAATATCTTATCCCATTAAAATATCTAATCATATGAAAAACAAGAATTTAAGTTATTTCCTTAGCAAATGGAAAATATTTTAACTAGGTGTATTTTCTAAATATTTTTAATTAACATCATCTTTTTATTTACATTGCAAATGCGATACGATCATTAAAATTTTATATTTGGAATTATTATTAAAATGTAAAGAGATTTCTGTATTTGTGAAAATATCACTTCATAAGGACTAATAAAAAGTGTTTCCTGTTGCCATTTACTGTTGCACAGCATATACGTTTTACCAATCAGGAATATCTTTGTTTAAACTACTGATCCTCAGTTTAATTTGATTACTATTATACTATCCCTATAAATCCTTATATAGGTAGCAAACCATATATTTAAAAATAACGTATATACATATATAAAAAAGGATGATTAGTTGGATCTCATTAATGTGTACTAAAATTTTTCATTATAACATTAATCAACGAATTTCAGTGTAACGAAAACAATATATATTTCTTTACCATAACGAAAAACATTACGCAAGATTTCTTGTCCTTTGCCATCACTAAGAATTAATAATAATAATTAATAACAAATCAGAAAATGATATATTTATTGGAATAAAATGTAATTCATTTCACAACCATTAAAATCTGATATTATGAAAAAAACTGAGAGATATACAAAAACTATACAAAGAAAACCTTTTCACTTCGCTTTTTTAAGATTTAACCAATGGCGTACAGCATTCAGATATTACGATTCGTGCAAATTCCCAAATAAAGGGGAGCCATTAAATAATATTTATTGCTAAAAATATCAATGGTACAACACAACAGTAATCATTTATGATTTCTTATTGCTAGGACCATGAATAACGGTCAGTTTTTAAGTATCAGACTGTACCTTCGCGATTCTCTGTATGGATTAGAATTCTCTTTTTCTACAGAATAAACTTTGTTCTTTCATTGTACGATCATTTAAGTCCTGTGTTTGGAGTTCGATTGCAACTAATTAAAAATATGCTATGTTGCAAATGGACGGAATCTCGAAAATTTATACATATTTATTTAAAGACGACCCTTTCACAACATAACGTTAACTATTTTATTTTCACCTGCTATATTGAAATAAAATACAGACTTTAAATATTTAATAACTAATTAAAATATATGCTATGTCATTGAAAAATAAAACTTTTTTAAATAAACCTATTAATCAAAATGGCTTACTTTTTTCATTTAAAATACGTTCTGTATTTGTTGAGTTATAGAAGCATGCAAGCTGAACCACATTATGCCATTACCATTAGTACCTTGGTACCATAAGTACCTTCAATTTTACACACTAACAGAAAGTGTTTTATTAATTATTATTATTAATCGCAAATGGACGGAATCGCAAATATACGGAATCCCGAAAATTTATATGTATTTATTTAAAGGTGACCCTTTAACAACATAACGTTAACTATTTTTATTTTCACCTATTATGTTGAAACAAAATACATACTAAATATTTAATTAAATTTTATTTCGGAGACGGTAGGCCGGAGAAATTAAAATTTGTGAACAACATAAACATCTTGATAAGGGTATTTACGAAATCTTAATGAATTGGTCAAAACATTGGATTTTAACAGGAAAACATTTTGTTTTGAGCAGTTAAAAACACTAAAGTTACCGATTTCGCCAAATTACGTTCTTTTAAACGGATTAAATGGAAAATTAAAAAAAATTTGGATTCTCTTCCTACTACACCAACCAGATGATCCTACATTTACGTTTACGATCAAGTACACCAAGTACAGTTCCATATAAACATTTATGAATGATGTAGCACCTTCGAAATTTGTATCATTGAAATTCATTACAAAAGTGAACATTATTTGATGACGAACCACCACTGTATATAACATGATAATTTATGAGAAAAATAAAATAGATTTGAATTAGCTAATTTGTCCTGTCAATTTATATTCCTAAAATAGTAGTTAGGATAATGTTGGTTATTTTAACGAGTTCAAACAAATAATCTGCTAAAGCTGAACCTATTTGGAATCTATAACAAAAAAGGAAGTTGATTACAGTAATTGAATATTAATTTTATTAACTTATTGCCGCATGCATTGAATATTTTTGTTATTTCTGATATTATCATTTACTATTATGACCTATGATTGAATAGCCCGGACGAAATTCGCTTTCTTTGAAAACCAAATATGAATGCGTGCTTTCGCGATGTGTTGCACATCATATAATGTTGTCGACAAATTTCTTTAATAAAAAGCGCTAAAAATGAAGAAATAAGCGTAGAGTGCGTAATTTGTTTATTTATTGTTTATTATTCATCTACGAGTTATTCGCAATCGAATGCCACCCATAGTGCTCGTATTCTGTTTTTAAATGTTCAACCTTCCCCCTTTCCTCCCCAATATATATTGTAGAGAGGATATTAATGCTACACAGTAATTGATCTTGAACATTTATGTTTATAATTTTCTTTGTTTCTTATTAATGCATAATATGTCCTTTATTTTTTACATAACAATCAATGCCACCGTTTATTCATATTATCAATGAAGAGAAGTTAACCATGTAATGTGTTTAAAAAATCGGTACAACATACATGGTACAAACTTTCTCATATACTAATGTGTTGTTTAGTTATCTTTAGAAAATGAAAATCGTAAGAGCCGGTTTTGAGAAAATTCCATTTTTGTTGAAGTTGACCAAGAATAAACTATCCTTATATTCATTCGTTGAGAAAAATGAAATAGGTAGTATTATTGCAGATGTTAACTCAAGTTACTGTACGAAATTTGATCAAAATCGTTAAAGCCGTTTTTGAGATAATGGAATTGTTGTTAAAAATGCGTAGAATAAACTAGTCTTAATTATTGAGTAATGCCAACCATTTCTATGTATGCTCTGCTCAGTATGATAAAATGCCTAAGTACGAGATTTCATTCATTTTTTCTCTACCGTCTAGTCTCCAGAGCCAGTAACAGACATAGACAGCATTGCAATAACCATTTTTTCGGATTCAGCAACACCTAAAACCTATATTTCCGTTAAAATCTCGAGGTTGAATTTTTTCGTGATAGCAATACCTTCTCGATACTCCGTATGAGAAAGTAAAAAGCGCTAAAAATGAAGAAATTCACGTGTGTACTTATCACTGTGATCCTGTACTAAACAATTATTCGACAACAAACGATTCATGACTTTACTTGCAAAAATTAATAAACGAGTTAAATGACGTCATCCCATTTCTCAAAAACCATTATATTGAAGAAAGGTTCCCTAACAATGCTGTTGAATATAACTGTTGATCTTTGGTCATGCTTACGTGCATATGAGCAATCCAAAAATCAAAGCATGAGGATAATTTTCTGTCACGAATTGAGGCTGAAGCCATGACATCATCGAGACTCCTCCGCTCGCCACGTAGTCCAGACAGCGTGGCCTTAAACTTTGCACGGGTTTCTGAAGTCGATCTGGTAGGCTAGTGGGAGAGCGGATGTCTGCCAATACAAGGTAAGCGGGTTCGAATGCCGACGTCGGCAGGATCGTTCGCTGGAGAAAACTGACGGGTATAGCCGCCCATATAACGGGAGTTTCCTTCGGTTCGCACAACTGTCGATGAAGGGAGGCGAATCCGCTTATTTGTATTGCTGGGCTTACGTAGCCCACTATCCTGCTGATCGACCCCGGGGGTGGACGGGCACAAATCATTCATTCTTTACATTTTTCCGATTTTTTTCAGCTGAATTTTTCTTTCCTTCGTGACATTTTTTTAAACTATTAAATATTAGATACTAAACAAAATTTATTTTCTTGAAAACCATCATCATCCGGATTGATTTCGACTCACGGGACCTGAAAAACGCGGAAAAATATCTTCGCCTTTCGACAAACATATCTCGCTTTTATAAATACCTTGACGAATACCACCGCTGCAAATAAGATAAATCTTAAATCGGCGTAATAAAAATGCTTTTCATTTTAAAATCAGGCAAACGAAATGTTAAATCGAAAAAAACCTCATACTTTATACGAGGTCTGCGTGTGTGTATTAAAGAAAATTACATACCGCTTCTATGTACTCTATGCTGCAGCACAACCATTTAAATTTCATGGCACACTTTCGACCCAAATTTCAGTCTTACCACCTTGAAATCACAAAAATCAAAGTTGATTACAGTAATTGAATATAATTTGAAGTAACTTATTGCCGCATGCATTGAATATTTTTGTTATCATTTCCGATATTATCATTTATTATTATGACCTATGATCGAATAGCCCGGACGAAATTCGCTTTCTTTGAAAAATAAATCTGAATGCGTGCTTTCGCATCATAAGTATAATGTTGTCGATCAGAGAGACAAGCTTCTTTTATAAAAATCTGATGAGGTCAACAAATGACTTTCTCCATATTGGGGGTATAGCTATTTAAATTATTATGAATAGCATTATAAGGCAAAATTATTATTTCCTATCGTAAAAGAATACAGTCCTACTTATTGCCTTAAATTATATTTTGAATATGTTTACAGAATTCACCACTACATGGTGCTGCTGCTGTATACTGGAAATTAACGAATAAATAAAATATCTCCGAAATGGACGATTCTACAAAAATTTGTATCAAACGAAAATTGGAAGAAATATTATTCTCTACGACTTTGGTCCTCACGTAGATTACCAATAACGACGTTTTTAAGGACATATTTGAAGGAAACCGAAAACACATTATTTATAAATAACTAAACAATAACTGCTATGGAAAATTGTTTCAAATAAAAGACGTAGGAAATTATATTTTCTACATTTTTTTGTAATGGTCAATGTATTCAATAATGACGTATTAACGGAGAAATATCGCAAAAACTGAATCGGGTTTCGAATAAACCTCGACTTCCGGTTAACCTGTATTGTCCAAAAACTAATGTTCCTTGTGCTAATGCTAGTGTTATATATGAAATTTGGTATTAATGTCACAAGTACTTTTTTAGTTAGAGCGCCCACAATCACATACATCCACACACACAGACAGACATCATTCCGAAAATAGTCTAAACGTGTTCTAGGGACCTCAAAACGTGTATTTCCGTTGAAATCTCGAAGTCGATTTTTTTCGTGATCACAATACTTTCCCTATACTATGTATGGAGAAAGTAAATAAGTGCTAAAAATGAAGAAATTCACGTGTATACTTATCATTGTGTTCCTGTATTAAACAATTATTCGACAACAAATGATTCATGACTTGACTTGCAAAAATTAATAAACGAGTTAAATGATGTCATCCTATTTCCCAAAAGCGACTATATTGAAGAAAGGTTCCCTAACAATGCTGTTGAATATAATTGTTGATCTTTGGCCATGCTTACGTGTGTACGAGCAATTCAAAAATCAAAGCACGAGGATAATTTACTGTCACGAATTGGGGCTTAAGCCATGAACCCGAACCAAAAGGCAACTCATGGGATGAAGTCATCGAGACTCCTTCGTAACGAAGGGGAGGCACGCCTCCCCCCTCCCCTCACCTAAATACATGGCAACAAAAGAGAATTACGCATGCTCTTATTGATTTTAAATTAGAATTCAATTCTAGAGTGAATTAGAATTTTACATTGTTAGATTAGTAATTAAATTACATTAAAGTTTTATATTCACAGATGTATCTCGCTTATAGTTTGAAATTTATTTTAAGTAGATTCCAGTAGCCAAAACACAGAATACTCAATGTCACAAGACCATTCATACTGTTTTCCTGTTAGTCCTGATAAGGCTAAAAGAAAGTATGATGCCATTGAGGCAAGGTTAGTTGGTTTCAGGGAAGTGAAAAAGAAGTGTGTCTGTGCATTGGTAATGAAGGTGAAAAGGCAGAACAATAAACTGAATTCGTTAGAAGAAGTGGTTGAACACTTGAAAAAGGACTCGTGACTCAGGAGCTGTCTGGTTTAGTCCTTGATAACTTTCCAGATTTTATTCTCCAAGAGCATATGAATATGTAAGAGAGTCATTACTGTCCTTTCAAAAAGTCTAGATACCCGAGTTTAAAGAGGTATATCTCGAAAACGGTAAACGCGATTTCAATGCGGTGAAAATTAATGGGTAGAGAATTTATTTCTACGTTAATTGATATACATTCCAAATTTTTATTTTGCATTAAATATTTTATACTGCGCATTATTTGAATAAAAACACGTTTTTTAGGCATGCAAACCCGATAAGACTATTTTGAATGCTTACAATTCCGAAATCCTACAATGAATCAAATTGAAACTTTAACAGTACTTAGCTAGATCTATTGTATATAAGTATGTGGAAGCGTTATTTTATAACATTATTATTGATATCCGATTTTGTCACATTTCTGAAATCCGGTTATCTTCGCCATTTTTTTATTGTTTTCGAAGTATGAAGTACCGTTGTCAGTGGATAGATACATATAATACATATATGCAAAAAAGAGCATAAGAAATTAAACACCGAAAAATATATAGATTTTAATTTAATATTCATTTTGCGCGTGCCGGAGGGAATGAAGTCTCTGTGGCAAACGGAGGGAGAAAGGGTTTCTGAGCACGCGCTGTTGCCACGTCTTCTACATGTATTGCTAGACATGACATTTAATGAGTTCTTCTTTGTTTTATATAAACTATTATATTGCAAGTAGTGAATTTTATAAATTAAATCAAAGATTATTAGACAAATGTAATAAATAATTATGTAAATTACATTTTAATTTTTTTTAAAGTATAAAGAAGTTTCGTCCGTATAAAATATTTTATAACCACCATTCCGTAAGAATCTAATTCTTCGCAAGAAATTGTGGAGAATCACCAAAAGAATTTTCTTTTTCACTTTTCCTGTGATTTGCACCAATTCTTTTCACAGATATCAAACTTATTCCAAAACACTTTGACACAAACTTATGTACTGGATAACGTTTATTACCGCTTATATCCGCCTCCGATTGGAAAAAACATATCGCACTCAAAATCATGCGAATCTCCCGATCGGAAAATCGCGTTCTGGCACACGTTGTCAATACCCGTGTAACGTCCGTAATGCCTCAGTGAAAAATAGTAAGAGCAACATAAAACCACTGCTCACACGAAGGGGTTTGGAGTATTTTTACTTGCATTAATTACTTCTACGAAATTTGCTTTCACCAACATACAGAGCTAGACGTGGCAACAGCGCGCGCTCGGAAACCCTTTCTCCCTCCGTTTGCCATAGAGACTTCATTCCCTCCAGCACGCGCAAAATGAATATTAAATTAAAATCTATATATTTTTCGGTGTTTAATTTCTTATGTTCTTTTTTGCATATACGTATTATATGTATCTATCCACTGACAACGGTACTTCATACTTCGAAAACAATCAAAAAATGGCGAAGATAGCCGGATTTCAGAAATGTGACAAAATCGGATATCAATAATAATGTTATAAAATAACGCTTCCACATACTTATATACAATAGATCTAGCTAAGTACTGTTAAAGTTTCAATTTGATTCATTATAGGATTTCGGAATTGTAAGCATTCAAAATAGTCTTATCGGGTTTGCATGCCTAAAAAACGTGTTTTTATTCAAATAATGCGCAGTATAAAATATTTAATGCAAAATAAAAATTTGGAATGTATATCAATTAACGTAGAAATAAATTCTCTACCCATTAATTTTCACCGCATCGAAATCGCGTTTACCGTTTTCGAGATATACCTCTTTAAACTCGGGTATCTAGACTTTTTGAAAGGACAGTAGGGTTGTGCTTACCACACCAAAGTACATTGAGGATGTGGAATAGAGCTGTAGAACGGCTTCCTGGTTTCACAGAAGAAGCTCTGAAAGCTGTTAGAAACAAGGTCATTGAAGGGGGAGGAAGTGTATATGGCTGTCTTATGTTTGATGAGATGGCTATTTGAAAGAAAGTTGAGTGGAGTGGGAATAACTTTGTTGGATATGTGGATTTTGGAATTGGTATTAATGGGGAAAGTTTATCAATTGCAAAGGATGCTTTAGTCTTCATGGTTGTAGCCCTAAATGCCTTATGGAAAGTTCCCATCAGATATTTTCTAACTGATGGCATATCAGCTGGAGAAAAAAGCAGTTTGATTGTAGAGGCACTGAAAATTCTCCATGATGTAGGGCTCAAGGTCATTTCTATAACATTTGATGGTACAGCCACTAATTTCACTGCTGCAAAAACTTTGGGTGCATCGTTTATGATTCCTAACTTGAAACCTTGGTCCCCTCATCCTTCTAATCAAGATAGGCAAGCCTTTGTTATTTTAGATCCTTGCCACGTTAAAATTAGTAAGAAATCTCTTACGGGATAAGAAATTTTTGAAGGATGTTGAGGGCAACACTATTAAGTGAGATTTCTTTGTGAAATTGAATTTATTGCAGGAACAAGGGCTAACTCTTGCAAATAAAGTGAAAAGAAGTCATCTTCTATGGTATAGTCAGAAGATGAAAGTTAAGCTTGCTGCCCAACTTCTAAGTAGCTCTGTTGCAGATGCCTTAAAGGTTTTAGAATTTGATTTAGAACAAGGTGAATTTAAGGGACCTGCACCAACCGCAGAATTTTGTATATTTTTGATATAATGAATTCCAAGATTCCATTTGCCAAAGGAAATAAGGCTGTCATGAGGGAAAAAATGTTTCATGTTGGAAACTATCCCTTCAAAATGCTTCTAATTATTTATTAGGATTAAGGGAATTAGAGAGTGGAAAAAGAATTGTTGATACCAACAGAAAGACAGGAGTTTTAGGATTCCTTAACAATGCTATTGCAATGGTGAAGTTGTATGATGCATTGGTAGAGGAAGGTGTAATAAAATACCTTGCCTCATACAAAATGAGTCAAGATCATCTGGAAATGTTTTTCAGCTTGATTCATGCAAGAGGTGGGTGGAATAATAATCCTTCTTGTGTCCAGTTTCGCTCTGCATATAGGAAGTTATTAATCCACAACAGCATCAGAGTAAATGGCACTGGGAACTGTGTGCCACAGGATTCCACAATGGTAATGACCAACCAAATTGGGTTTCATGAGACCACTGACAGTCTGGTAGCATGCAACAACCACTTTGAGGAATGTGAAGCAGAGGATGAATCGCTTAGTTCAGTAGAGGATATGCCAGATCCTCATCTATCTGATATTTCTAAGGAAATAATTACATCTCTGGGTTTGTTGTCTGAAAACTTAAAAAAAAGTGAAATGCACAATTTGCTGCTATGCACTACAATCAGACAACATTTTGCATCATAACTCCCTTTTAAAAAGAATGCAAAGGGGCGGGTTAATTGTACCTTCCCAAGATGTAATGAAAGTTTCTCTTTTAACAGAGCAGGTTATTAGTTTTATGTGATTTTGGAAACATGCTACCTCCCATCAAAAACCTATCTTTAAGAATTGAGATTAAAGTCTTGAAAACAATTGGTGATGTGGTATTTCCAATATTGAGTGATCATGTATTTGAGAGTGAGTTACCAGAGAATCATTTATTTAAATTAATAAAAGCAATTGTGAGAGAATATGTATGTGTAAGAATGCATCACATTGGTAAGTTACAGAAAAAAGAAGTCAACGTTCACAGTAGGCTAACCAAGCAAATTTGTTTCGTAATCAGTAAGTTTTTCTATTTACATGTTTGTCAAACTTATAACTTTTAATTTTGTCTTCTGCTGGTTCTTGGGAAAAACCAGTGATGTTAAAATATACATTTTGCAATTTCATGTACAGCCATTTATTTATTGTAAGAATGTTTTAATGTGCGAGTGTATGTATATATTTGTCATAATCTTCCATGTTAAAGGGAATATCCATTCTCCTATTTCTTTTTTCTCACTAGTTGATTTTTATGTAGATGTGTAGAAGTAGATTTTATTTTATCCCTTAAATATGACTTATGATGACAGGAATTGCTTCCTAGAAAATGTGAACTTCTTTGAGTGTAGTATTATTAAAATCATTGTTGTAAATAATTATATTACTAATATTATAATGTTAGGTCAATAGGTAAGGACCAGACTAAAGGTAGTCCACGCAGCATCTGTATCTCAGAGAGGCAGCTGCAAAGGCGTCTGTTCCCCAGTGGGGTGGCCAGTTATGTAATGGTGTAACATAAAAAACGTTGAGAAAAGTGACAGGAAATCTCAATTATGTATCCCAAGCCAATAAGAGAATAATAATAGAGTAATAAATTGCATATATAATACAATTTTTGGTTGCATTAATTTATAATTATTACCAATTTCTCCTAAACTTATTATTTTCAGATGACATCGCTTGTTAATACTTCCAATATTGCATTTAATTATTGATTGTAAAATTTTTAAATTTCTAAATAAAGAATGTATGGCAAATTCCATGAAAATCCAACATCTAAAATATGTACTACCTTAATTCAATTTTGCAATTTTGAAATGCCAACATGTAGCAGGTATATTTTTGGGTTTAATTGATTTTTAAATATCACGCCACTTCCCACTGCATTAACAGTCGTATCTCAATTTTAAAATGAGTGAATAAGCACAACTAACCGGTCTTAATGAAAATTCCGAGTGCTGAGTTTTTGCATGCTGTTTACATGTTATTTGGCTTGAAATGTTGAATTTAACTTGATAATAACATCAGTTAATATTTTGTTTATCTATTACAATAGTTTCATGAAGTTTACAAATTTTAGTATTCGAGATATTCGAGTAGTGTTACCAAAGTAAATGCTGCCTGCATGCCCACATCCTTCTTTCTGCCAAACAACTGCGAAACAAATGAAGTTTCAATTAGCCACTCACTGCAGCAGGAAGCCCGCATAGACACTAGCGCCAGTAGTCCCTCTAGTGGTTATATACTAACTCTATGGGGGAAACGAAAGGGGACGTAAACTCTGCTAAACTCGCACTGTACTTCCACCTTTCAAAGGCACCTCAAAAACAAAATGAATTATTACAGTGTATGTTAGATGTGTATCAAAAGGAGGTGTTATTAGAAATTAAAAAAATCAGACTTTTTGGTCGTGATGGGTGATGAAACAACAGATGTTTCAAACAATGTACAATTTGTGATTGTGTTGCACTATGTGACTGAATTAAGTGATGTTTCTGAGAGATTTTGGGGATTTTTTAACCCAGATGGACAGGATGCGAATGCAATTGCTGTTTGCATTTTGGATGAATTAAGCATGATTATTCCTGGTGAAAATGAGAAATTAATTGCACAAGGTTATGACGCAGCAAATGTGATGAGTGGTGCTGCAAATGGTGTTCAAGGAAAAATTAGAAAGCATTACAAGTATGCTTATTACATTCACTGCGGTGCACACCAGCTGAACTTGGTAATGCAAAGGGCTTCATCACAAAATGCAAAAGCAAGAAATTTTTTTGTCAATTTGAATACTATTCCGGTATTTTTCTCCCAATCTCCAAAGCGTTCTAGAGTCTTGAAAAAAAGACTAAAAAACACCTGTTTGCTGGAGCTACAACTCTAGAACCATGAATGTTTTGCATGATAACAAGGAAGCGCTTAGGGAATGGTTTTCAAAAATTAGTGAAGTGAATTAATGATGCAACAATTAGAACTCATTTTGAGTTCCTTATGCGGTACGAAGAATTTAATTGGTGGCTGTCTTTTTTCCATCAAGTGATGCCTCATATTGACATTTTATACAAGCAGCTTCAAGCCCGACAAGTTGATGCAACTCATGTGAATAAATGTGTCAGTACATTTTTAAGTTTGGTCCAAAAGATTCGTGATTCACAAGTAACTGATGAAGTTCGCAATATGCAAACAGAAGGAATTTTCAGCGAAACAGACAGTGATTCGGGTGATAGCAATGGTCATGAAAGTCACGATGGAAGTTCGACAAGTTCAGAAGTGAAAAAACTGATCCATAGCCCCTGCCTACTAAAAGGAGAAAAGTAACGCATGTAGTAGCTCAGAAATGTCAATCTCGTGTTCACTCTGCCATAGAAGTCTGTGATGTTATAATAGCTGTCCCGTAGGACAGGCCAAAATGCTGCTGACATCTTGGATGGTACGCCGACAATCCTCGTGAATGACCTGTCGCACTTTTTCCATGTTTTCGTCCGATGTGCTGGTTGAAGGCCGACCAGAATGTTCGGAATCTTCAACAGACATTTGTCCACGTTTGAAACGCGAGAACAACTCGAAAGTCCGGGTTCTACTCATAGCCTCGTCACCGAATGCTTGCTTAAGCATTTCATGTGTCTCAGACGTGGTTTTGTCAAGTATGAAGCAAAACTTGATGCAGGCGTGCTGCTCCTTCAAGTCTGCCATTTCACTACACAAGAAAATCGCAGAACGCTTGTAACAATGGGTTGAAAAAACTCACGTGAAAAGAAAACACGTGACACACACATGAAACTTAACAGACTGCTTCATAAAGGATGTCTTCAGCACATCCTAGCAACAGAAGTCCCTACTACTTCCGGTTAACGCTCCACGCGGCCAGTCCCGGAACTTTTGGGTAGTACCTCATATGTTTGTGTTCGTCAAGTTTATATGTAAGAATGGACATTAATGTCTAAATATCGACCTAATAAAGACGGATTATAACAGTATTTCTCGTATCAAGGTTCACTCTGCCAGGTCAATACTCGGTAAATTTAAAAATGAATACTAGATTTTGGGGTTTGAAAGGTTGGAGACCCCTGCTCTATACTATAAAAATCTTAGGATGATCGTGTCAGACGCTTGGCCTTGAAAACAGTATACGCCACTGAGTGCCCCCACTCCACACACACCTTTCCCGCCTAACTTGCTGAGTGAGGAGGAGGTAGAAGGGAAAGTGAACAGGGGTGAGGCACTGAGCGAACCAATAGGAAAGGAGGAGGAGGAGCATAAGTGTACGAGAGTCTAAGTGTGCAGTGTTGCCATTCACGATTTCCCTTAAAATGCCCGCTGAACGTTACGTGTGTTCCAGTGTAGAGTTGGTAACGTCTCACTTGAGCTTTCTCCTAGGAGGCACTACTCTTAGCAGCGGACATATACGAGTGGTCCCGAGTACGGCCGAAATCTCACTGAATTTTATGATAGTTTTATTAAATACAAGTTTTAATAAACCTTTAAATATTTCTGCAGTTACTTCTCCACTTATGATATTTTAAAAACATTTTATAATAATTTTGAAAGATTGCATTTACTTTGAAGAGTACATCATAAAACATAGTTAAATTACAGAAAAATGATTTCTATTAAAAATTAAAGAAGGTATTCTTCTCGATTTAGAAATTAGGTATCGATTTTTATTAGAACCTTAAATACTAAGTTGATGTGGAATTTGATGGTTATCGAACTCATAAATGAAGCTTATTTTGTATTCTGAATGTTAGAATAGAGGGTTAGCAAGATTACTGTCACATTTGAAGATTGTACACTAAGCCATTAGCTACCTCTCAATAATTTATGTTTTTAAGTTATTCCAAAAATCCAAAACTTTTATTTCCCTTAAAAAAATGAGAACTAATGTAAGTTTTTATAGATTGATTTATCATATTGCAATGATATTGACAACATAATGCAATATATTCGCCGTTAAATTATAACTAAGTGACTGATACCAAATTCTAGAAACAAATGTTTGCTATGCACAGGTATATAAACAAATCATTGGATATGAGGCGGAAAACCTCCCTGTGTCTTATACGTGGGAATTTACGGTATTTTTATTTTTCTTCTTATAAATTAAGCTTGACCTATAAATGTTACTATCTATTCCATTTTTATTAATAAAAGGTCTGCAAAAATTCTCACTTATTTAATACTAATATTTGAGTATTGTATTTGATACTAATCTATAAAATAGATAATAAGTTTACTTATTAGATTAATAAGAATTATTTGAAATATTTATTCACTATTTCATTTCTAACGACTTTTAGCGACATTTTCTTTGAGTTTAGCAACTTTTTATGGTGCATTAAGCGACATTTTCAAATTTATTTTGGCAACTATCGTCCAGCATCCAACGAGCTCGCTTTTGAAACCCCACCCCCAACTGCAGTCCTTCAGAAGATTCACAGAAGCAAAGTCGTTCTCAAGATCAAATGGAAGATACTGTTTGGTGAGGAAATGATGGGCATTCAACAAGGTGAGTTCGGGGCCATACCCTGTACTGCCATACATCCAGCACAGGAGAGACAGTTCCCCATGCGGCCAGTGATGGATTTAAGCCAGTAAGGGGCTCCAAAAAAATTATTTTATGTATAATGTCAGAATATTAAATATCTCATATAAAAGCCAAACCACGACCAAAGTTTTTATTTTTTGCATTGCGTCCCCTGGTTGTTAAATATTTGGCAGCACACAACTGTCCATGTTTACAGTAAGTAAATCCTTAAGCGTATTTTACATTAGTCAATATTGTTTGATAACATAAATTATAAATCTCGTACTTCTCTCTGAATTCTTGCAATATACTGTCAACCATGGTGAAAGAGTTTGCCATGGAAACAATCATGAATTTTTAGCATTAAATAACCACTCCATTATTTCTACAACTGCGCAACTACAGTAAATAACAATATTTTGTGTAAGATGATCATAAGAATTTCAAATAATACTAGTATTTACAATACGAGAGTTAAGCATACAAAAATTAATTAACACTTTCTATGACGTTATATTTTCAAAATTGAATTGCTTCCTAGTTTTTCCTTTGCAGATGCAGTGTAACTATGAAGGTGGGCATGTTAATCTTTTTAGAACATTTTCTGATGATTTAAATGAGTGACCACATAGAAAGAAAAAGAACATGTGAGGGCCAGATTAACAAAGGACTGAGAAGGAGTTATGATGCCAATGTAAAAATTATAGTGGATCATGAGGCAGAAGAAAATAACTTTGCAGTCGCTAGAAAAGCGAGTGTAACTGAAAATAATTTGATGCACTGGCAGAACCAAAGGAATGAACTCCTTAATGCACATTCTACAAGAGAGGCATTTGACAGACCTAAAAAAAGAGCATTATGAAGAACTTGAGAGACCTGTTGTTAAGTACATGGAGGAAGTGCAATATATCCTCCCCTCAAAGTGGCACCACAAATGGATATTAATTTTTTAATTATCCTAAATAAATTCTGATTAGAAACGTTCCAAATTATAATTTATTATAATCATGCTTTAAAAACTATCTTTTCCTTTTCGTGTGGGTTTATAGCCTCAAGAAGTTGTAATTTAGCAATGGAAACAAAATGAAGAAACTAAGTTTTTAATTAACCAAACATTTATTTGTAATAAAAATTAAATAAATAAACGATAGCATAGTTACCATTGCTAAAAGCATTTTTTCAAAAGGGGAGATATACTGCACGTTGGCCGCAGTACATTAATGAAAAGTACAATAATGTATTCCCGGTGGCAATATAAATTACTGTTTGTAAAGGAAGAGATATTGTGAAAGATTTAAATATACCAGAAACTGAATTTAAAGCAAGATATGGATGGTGTAGGGAAGATGATGATATGGAATGGATTATCTCTGATTATCGAGATTGGCAGAGGCGCTACTTCAACAATTCAGTAAAAAAACTAGTTTTATTACTATTATGATATTATTATTATTATAGTACAATTGGTGTGGAATCTGTAATAGTTAATATAAGTTATTTTGTTATATGAATTATTCATACTATTAATTCATAAATTATGTCATGCCATTTGTGGTATCAGATGATCAAAACTGTAAAACTTTCTACTACTTCCTATAGGTAAAAATCCTAATTCTAAACATCTTCAACTTCAGCCTGTATGTACAACAATCTATTTTTGAAAAATCTGCTAAAATGCTTTACGTTCCAAAAACTGTTGTTTCTGCACAAATAAGAAGTTTAATGGGACACACTGGAATGGCAATTGAAACACTGCAAGATATAAACAAGTACACCACAATAATCAACCTGATAAAAAGAATGAAACAGATTCCTAATTGTACAGCCAGAGATAATAACACCTCCAATAGCGAAATAATGTACTCCGTAGTCACCTAAATGATACAAAAAAGTGACAATAAAACATACAAATGAGTAACTATTCCGAAGGAGCGTGTTTATAACATTTATCGAGAAGTCATATGATGACATTGTGATTAAGAGCTGTAATTACAAGAAAGCTTGATTAACCCTTCCGAAATGGATATTGTATGTTGCCGGCACAGTCCGGTGGTATAGAGATACGACGTCGGAAGCAGATTAAATGTAATAATGGTTGTTAGTATGACAGTAGTCAAGAGGTATAGAGATCGAGTCATGTTAGGCGCCTTTCATGCCGACTGGAACCATATCTCCCTTCTCATCCCGGAGATACAGTGCCGGAAGCAGAGCAAATATAATAAGGGTTGTTAGTAGGGCAATAGATATCGAGTCGTGCTAGGTGCCTTCGGCACCCTGATGGAATACCTTCTCTCTCTCAATGCCAGGGGAGATCCCACGTACACAGAGTGCATAATTTCACTGCTAAAGCGGAGTAGTTACTATCTCTGGCCGTACAATACGGAACCTTAGCCAAAACAACACAAAATGGGAAGCTCATTCATTCTAATTTGTAACAAAAATTGTTCACACTTACCACTATTTTTCTTTATATCACAAAATAGAAGAGGTCCATGCAGATCTGGTATGTCAGCTGTGTCGTGAGACTGCATGTTCAGAATGGCCAGTTAAATTTCTCTTGGAGTCACACTCCTGAAATAAAAAGAAAATCAAATCAGAAACTGTGTACCATAAGAGGGCTTTCTTATAATAGAGCACTTTGTGATACTCTTATTTCCCTCATGTTAAATCATTCTATAATTTTTTTAACTTAAATTTCCTTAAAATCTCACGTTACTCTTTAATTTGAAGGTTTTCAAAGAAGAAGATGAATATATTATTTTTTGTAAATGAATTAACCATCATTTCTAAGGTCCTCAGTTAAATTGTAGCTTTTGGTTCAAAAACACTGAAGATGTATTGATTACAAACCTTGATGTCAACATAACTACATAATTGATATTTAGGAATTTTACCACAGAATTTCACATATGCTATACCTAATTTAAGAACGGCTTTAAGACAAAGAAAATGACTCTATCTCAGTGGAACAAAATCTGTACGATTAAAAATCTGACACTGTAAAGGCATCCAAAGTTGCATCCATCCCAAATGTTAATCTCTCTTTATTAATACTAAGTTATCGCTATTCATGTTGGGTTTCATATCTGTGTTATAATCAAATCTTTTTTTCCAAAGTTAAGAGCTAGACCGTGAACATGAATTTGTGTGATCCTAAAAATTTATGGAGGCGTTAACCCAAAAACTCCCATCTCATATGAAATTTTGTTGCCACTCTTGTCAGAACACTACCACAGACTTTGATACTTATAAGAATAATTACTGCATTACAAGCAAAATAGGATGTTACATTTATTATTGTATGTATAGATATTTCAATACAAGAAGAATATTTTATCAAATATTTATAACAATGTATCACCATCCATTACTAGAGATGAATTACAGGATGAAATGCTGAACCAATTCCATTTCACTAAGATGAACCAATTCCATTTCACTAAGATGAACCAATTCCATTTCACTCACAAGGAATGAGAAAATTAATTTATACTTAAGTCACCATTCTCCAAGCATAGGCATGGATAGGAATCATAAGGTAGCCAATAGAAAGATTTATTACCACAGAAAGGAACCACATGAATTTCATCCATCAAAGAAATTTTGGATGGAAGAATATATATGGGAATCAATTTACACCTCCTTAATGATACAGAAAGAATACTTATAAAAGCAATATTTTGTTGTTAAATCACCCTCCACTATCTCTAATTACCCCTTTCTAAGATAATAGTACCTACTACTAAGGAGGTCAACTACCTTCTATCAATGAGGGAATAGGAAAAATTCAAGCCTAAATCACAGGCCATAAGAAACCTGAAATCAGACACCAATTACAAGTGCAAAAAATTTTGGGATATACCTTTGTAAATTCAGCTGTAACTGCAAGTGAGATTTCTGTGATTTAGTGATCAATATGAATGCAGATTAATCTAAATCTGCACAACTTAAATTAATACTAACCACGAAGGTTTTCATGCTGCCTAATAAGTAAATGACCTTTTAACCATATAGAATAATGGAACTGAAAAATGGTGGCTTCCAAACATGAAAACTTCTGCCGTTAGAAAAAACAGGAATGCCAATAAGAAAGATTTTTTACCTAAAACAATGTACATAAGCACTCGACTATAAATAAATCTATACCCATTATTCCCATATTCATTAGTAAATTTCAAATGTTCCCATCTTATGCTGTCGTCTATGAATCAGTTTACACAGTTTACTTTGAAAAGTGAATTCAGTCACCATACCTTTTCTGAGAAAAATCTTACTGTAGATGAATATCACTCTCTCAGGTGCAACAAATTCTTCTCTTAAGACTTCGCTGCAGAACGCATGCTGAAACTTCCAGAGCTGCAAATATTCAAAGAGTAATATTGGACATTATTATCACTTTCATACTCGGCAATACCTTTTTAAATATCAACAAATGTTATTCACATAGTGTTCAGTAAAAATGAACCCAAGTAAATACAAACTAAGAATATTTCAATACTATATTCGAATTACCTATAAAATTAATATTCGCAGCGGATACAAATGCTTTCCAACACTTACGAACTTCCACGGCCGCCATGGTTGACCGTCGACGAAAAGTACGATTAGTTCATTCCGTCGGCCACAAGAGGTCACTAGTTACGCTCTTGACGGTAGTGCGGTGGGAAAAATCAAACTGCTTATCAGCTGCAGTCAGTTTCGTGGTTTTCGACGTTCCCTACGATCAGATTGGACTTTGTCCAAACCTTGATAAATGAGTCTTCTCTAAAGGAACCCCTTGAGGCATAACGCGATTTTAATCAAATGATGATGGATCGGTAAATGTCAAAAAGGAAAAATAATTGGCAATAAAAGTAGGTATTGGTCACACTTCCTTTTTCAAGAACGTTGAAGCATTTATTCAAGTTCGAAGGAGAATCACTACAGGTATGCCTCAAGTAAAGGTTACGTTACTGGTGGGTAGGATTTCGGGAGAAGCTCGGAGTGCTGTTCGTGAAATCGAAGGGATCTTGGGAGGTGGGTAGCCGTGGCGTAGAGGTGAAGTCGGTGGCCAGCTACGCTGAGCCTCGGTGCGTACCGGACCCTTGCGTGGATAACAGGAGAATTATTTAAGTTACCTACGTAGTTTTAAAAACAGTTTGCTTTGGAATACTCTACGCCATACGAAAATATCATCAAACACCATTTATTAGTAATATTTCAATTAAAATAAAAAATTGTTTGGTTGCCATGTAAACAAAGCAAAATCGCACACAGAAATTGAAAAACGATTTTACGATAAAATTTTTCCCATATAAATGCATTGGACTCTCAACTTCGGCGACAATAGGAGTTGTCATGGTAACTTATAATTGGTATTTCATAGAATTGATAAAATCACATATTTTTCTGATTTTAAACGCATTTTTTCGCAAATTCGATCACGATTCGGATTCTGTCTTCAATAAAAATTTAGGGCCGAAAATTTTTTCCGGGCTATAGCCTTTTTAGCTCATAGCTAGAGCCGGGCCTGGCGGTACGTAAAATATACAAATGCGTAGGGCCCAGAGGACAAGAGGGCACACTGTGGACCGAACGAATCTCGTCTCGTTTCGCCCTTTCCAAGAGTTGCCGCACATATCACAAGCCTTACAATAATTGTTACAAATTTACGATTTCGTTGGAGCCTTAAATGTGTTGTGCTTGGGGCCCACGGGCCTCTTAATCGTGCATTAAATTATTAGATTACGTTCCTGACCAGAGACGGCTATGAAAATCGCGGGGTTCGGTGCAAAGTGCGCGCGCGGTCCTTTTACGCGGCAAAATTTTTTAACGGTAAATTAAAATAACTAAAGCAATCTCTGTCACTATGACACATCGATATTTATTCAAAAATGCATGTACTTATATAAGACAAATATTTATTAGTAATAGCGCGGGCCTCTTTAAGTGCGGGGCCCGAAACATAATTTTTTCTGTTCATCGAGCCGTTCTTTCTTTTATTTTCCTCAAATTGTTGGAATACTGCAAAGAATCGGCTTCCTCGACATATTATGTTAAACGTACTTTTCAATCTTCCCAATATGTACAAGATACATGGGTAAAATAATTACGACTTATTGTTAGTTAATCATCATCATCATCTACAGTAATAAAAGACAGTGTCACACTTTGTCATGTAATACTTTTTGAAGCTTAATATCTCGCAAACGACTGAACCGAATTTGATGAAATTTTCAGGATAGCAATATGATATAACAACAAAAAGTTTTAATTTATCGAACTCGAGATCAAAGACCCAGGTTCGACTCCAGAAGATAATTTCCATTTCCCATAAGGTAACACGTAAAAAGGGACATTTCGACGTGCAGGCTTTCATTCTTTTTTAGATTAAAATCAGAAAGAATTGACCTACAATCTTCAGATATAAACCATTTTGAAGAAAACATTATAAAGTTTCTTATTCTGTTCATCTTTTTCCGCATACAGTTTGAAATTTATCAATGTAAACATTTAATTCACACAGTTTGAGGAAATCAAGCCATTTTAAGGGGATATTGCCTTGTCTACCAATTCCATTGTTAGACCTCTATAACATGTTAATTCAATCCTTATGGGTATAAACGTGCTTTGAATGCTTTTAATACGAGAGAGAGGGGAGGGGAGAGGGAGGGAAAGAGAGGCAACTATTTTAAGTTTAACTAAAGAACAGAATATTCACTAGAAATGTTGTATATGACAAAATATTTCATATGTAAAAGTGATATTAATTATTTTAAATGAATATAATTATAATCTATCTATAATTCTTCCGTTGATATTTCAACGGGCATTACACTAGTCATATAATCATCATATAAATAAAATAGAATGTGTGTGTTTGTGTGTGTGTGTGCGTGTGTTAACGCTGTAGCTCCAAAACCAATAAACCTAGAAAGCTGAAACTTGGCATACATACTAAGAGCACCCTGAGGGTGTGCACCTAGGGCTTATTTTTTTAATTTTTGCCTTGGAACAGCACCAGGAGACAATCATATTTTCCCATAAGTTTACACGGGATTTTTGATTTATCAGAGTGCAAGGTTTTTTTCCTTCGTTCATCAAAATACGTAAATATGGACCGATTTTCTTTATTTTTGCTTTATTCGACGGCTAAAAGTCTACACTATCTTATTCTTGCAATGTTTACATGTTATACGGTCAAAGTTTTCAGAAATACACATTCTTTTTCGAAAATTTTCGGATTTTTCGTACTCATTCCAGGCGTTGCCAAGGAGACTCTCATTGTTGTCTACGATTCAATTAGTACCAATTAAACATTCAAACTGACGAAAGAAAAGCGTTGTTCGCTTCGAACATTTGTTTAAGCATCGAAATTAATGACGCGTAGCAATATTTAAAGATAATTATACTGTTGACTGCGTCTGGGAAGCGTTTTATCGGTTTAATCAAGGCATTTCATCATTAATTTTATGCTGGAATCTTATCTTTTTTTAAGTAAAACTATTATATTATACATCTGTAATGCTTACTAACGCAAATATATTGTGCACACCAAAAGGGAGGCGTAATGTACGCCTATTATGAAACTTAATGAAACGTCATCATAACTTACGCTAAATCATCAAATATCCTTTAAATTTAACCCTTTCCTTTTAAATGGTATAAAATATAAAGAAATCATTTAATTTCCATATTATCGCTCGGCTAGCTTTCATAAGTATTCCTTCGCATTCGTCTGACCTTACACAATAAACGAATTCTTTCGTTCGCTGTCGTTCGGTCGCCATCGTTCGCATAATGTGTACGTCACTTAATACGAACACCCGGTTTACATAACGTGTATTTTTCCCCGGAATTGAATGTATGGTTTAATGTTAAGTTTGTTGGTCAAAAGGAAATTCGCTTAAGACGAACTTCAAGCAAAATTAGGGAACCAAGGATTAATAATATGAACACTTTTTTTTGAGCAAAAGTTTTCTGTGCGTAGAGAGGTTGCGTAAAGAGTTCGGCATGCAGAATGCAGTGGGGTTCCAAGAATGATATTTCAACAATTTTCTTCACTTCTGACTCTAACTAACCTAGACCCTTACACGTGTTTCATGCCTCGTTTATGTTGTTTACTCCACAAGTTCACATTTTTGCGCGTACCTACGCGTTCGACCATATACCTGGATGGCAAAAAAGGCAAAATTCGATTATGATGGGCACACAAATTAAAATAATAGTGGATGTGGAAAAAAACAAGAATGGCGGAAAAAATAAAAAAATCCACAAATATAAAAAATAAAGAGATGATCGACCGAGCTGTATCTAGGGCAGGGGCGGGCAAAAGCCTTTACTTTAAAATAATATTATGTAAGTTAACATTAACGCACATCTGCGTTATCGTTCTTCTCATTAATTGAATCAACTTCCCATGTTTCATCAACACTTTGAATGTTCAGGTTATGTATCGTAATGTTCTTCATAAGCAAAGTTACTTTTTTATGAATTAAGGCCGGTTTACACGGTGCATTGTTATTGGCGCCAGTAGACGTCAGTTTTTTGGCGCCAGTTCCAAGCGCCAAAAAACTGGCGCCAGCAAGCGTTTACATGGAGACGCGTGCTGCGAAAGGAGCTGCAAAATTTTAGTCCAAAGCATGGCGTCATTGGAGGTTTTGGGTGCGGTTCTCCGTCTGGGTATTTTGGCAGTGGCTGAAGAGTTGCGAAAAATGCTTGCGTTGAAGTTGAAGAAGAAGAAGAAACGTCGGTACCGGGTGAGGAAGTGGATTGCAAGAAGGAACACTTTATGCGCGGATGCAAGATTGATGGAGGAACTAGCTGCAGAAGATGATGATGAGAATGAAGAAAGAACGATTTTTTTTCCGTGCCAACTAAATTAAATTCGTGATCAAGACATACAATACCAGCTCAATGTTGGTTCATAAATATCCTCCGGGGCAGATCCTGTTTTGACCTTGGATTTTTCCACCTTATGGAATTCAAGTGTGTATGCATTTCGAATGCTACGTATTTTTGCATTAACTGTAGCAACCGTGATGTCTGGAAAGTATTCCTTTAGCATACCCATCATTGTAGAATAGATATCATCCTTTTTCTCCCTGTCCTTATAATCTTCCCTCACTACATCCCACAGAGAAGGGAACTGCTCATAAATTTCTAAAAAAAATGTATTTGTTCACCGCTCCGCTTCTTCATTCGCTTGTTCTTGCTCTGTATGGAAGGTCCTGCACCAGCTTTTTGTATTTCCGACATGGGGACACAACACGAAACAAAACCAGTGACTGCACAACACAAAACCAACCAAAATCCAACCAAACGTCGGGCTACGGAAACAACATCCGGCCTGGGTACAAGGAAGGAGGGTTTCTCGACGAGAACTGGCGCGCCAGTAGAGCCAAAATTTGAACCCCGGTCAACTTTCATTTGCTGGCGCCAGCACGCGCCAATAAAGTGGCGCCAGGACACTCCGAGTGTTTACACACGCATTAACGCTGGCGCCGGCACGCGCCAGTCGACTGGCGCCAGTGATAACTGCAACGTGTAAACCCCGCTTTAATCAATAAACACATGCTATATGATTTGGTGTTCTTTACCCGTTTTTAACTCACATTAATTATATCCCCTTAATTTTCTCTATGTGCAAATGAGAGACGTAAATTAAAGATTTACAATTTTACATCGCTAAAGATGCGTGGCCCGCAAACCTTACCTAAGCTGGTGATGTGGCCCGCCAGCCAAAATAAACAATCTCACAAACGTTTAATTTCCTTACGTGTGCATGAAATATTTTTAAATAGGAAGAAAATGGATTATTTATGATGAAGAAAAACTTGAAAACGCTATTTCCTTTACGTACAGGTACATAATTTCTTTCTAATACTCCATTGCACGAAACGCGCCCATTTGTGATGCGCTGTACACTTTCCTAACTTGTTTTAAAATGCGTAGATTTGGAATTTATTGAATAGAAATTTAACCGTGAACTAGCTACGTATGCGAGAAGAAGAAAATGGGGAATGCAGATAGCCAATTTGTTTGTAAATATGAAGGTCAAGCTGAAAACTGAGATATACCACAGGATCCAACCTCGTCAACAAAATAACATAAACTCTGAGAGTTAAACATAAGCGTTTAAAAAAATATTCTGCTCACAATCAGATAAAAACCTTGGATAAAATTGAATTTTGCATGTTGAAACGTAAAGCTGTTTTCCAAGCGCGTGTGAAATACACGAATCATTACAACACATTCTACGACGAAATCAACAATAGGATGAACCAGGGGATACACTTAACTGTGACATAAATGAAATTGCATCCACTCGACTTCTGCTAAAATAAACCAATACGGAACCTTACACGGAATTTTACTACGGGATTTTACATAGTACCTCGTGGACAGGATGACAAAGTGAGTGTTATTGGAGAGAAAAATATTGATATAAATAAGAGAGGATGATGAGGGGAAGCCGGAATAGTGAAGAGAGGGCAAGAAAGCAAAGGATGTATATAGGTAAACAAGTGAGAATAAAAGAAGGAAATATGGAAGGCGATTGAGAGGGACGGGATGAGAGCAGGATAAAGAATCTTTCGTCGTTAATCAGGATATTAAAATACACAGAAAATAGATAAACAATTGATGTAGTAGTTTATTATTAAAATAGATTAAAATTTGCCACTTCGGCATAAATCGAGTGAAAAAAATAACGCAAGAATTAGACAAAATATTTTTATATGACACACCATTAACGATGAATATAATTTTTCACCTCATTTATATAAATTCCTAGCTAGTTGCAGGTAAAGTTTGGTTTCTAAAAAGATGTTCAGACGAGCAAAAACTATTTTTCGACACAAGAAAGCTTTCTAATTTATTCGACATTAAAAAATTCTTATTTTGAATAACATGAATATGATTTTGTACCACGTAGTTTATTTATTTTAACTCGACTATTTTTCCCGCAAATATGTCCAAAGTAAAAATGTATTTATTGCGTGCTAAGTTGAAATTACGCAGTTTTATGTCCGCGTTTCCTTAGCGCGAGTTCAAAGTTATGAGGTCAAGTGTAGCAGGAGCGAAACCTCGGATCCCTTACAAGTACTAACCCGAGGAAGACGGCGAGACGAAGACGTTCCGAATTAATGGCGGTAGATCGCAGTCTTACAAGCGGGCAAAGAGAGTTAAATGTGGACAACACGACAAATCCCTACAAATCGACGCAAAAACTCGAGGGCTTTCGCCAGAAAAATATGCCAAAACTCCTCGATGGCTGCATCACAAAAGTAATCTTTAAGCTAATAGTTATCAAAAGTCAGTTCAATATGTGAGAGATAGTTTTTGAAACTTTATCGGATGTGAAGTTCGCGCCATAAAACTTCCAACTGCTCGCGTAGGTCTAAATAGAAATGCTATGATAGCCTCGGATTTTTTTTATAAAATTGGAAAAACTCATGCGCAGTTCCTAATGGATGATTAATATACTTGCGAATCAAGACAACAATGAAAACTAAAGATCAAATCACGAGATGAAGACACACCGAATCGTTAAAATTTGAAAAGATTAAAAAGCATGTTTATGCATGATCGAATCAAATCTCACAGAATTAATTTCTTTTATTTTAGATTTATATAGTACATGTAGTGCTAGGGGATATCCTAAATTTTCCAGAGATGAAAAATTACATCTGACGCCATCTGAGCACCAACCATATTTTAGTAATATATGTTTCGAATAATTACAATATTTCATTTAAGTCAACTTTCTTCGATGGAATTTTGTAATTTTTAATTTTAACGTTGGCAGCCTAAGCACAATGAAAATAAAAAGAAATTCTGTAATGAAGCAAAAGTTCAATTTTGGATACAAGATGAAATCAACCCTCTTTCTAAGTATACATTAATTTGATAAAATTTGTATTTTAGATACGTTGATAAATATAAGATTCAGTGAAAACTTAATTAACGAAGAGGATTTTTGCGTTTAAAGTCATTTTGAACAACTCACTTAGAGGCTTTTGAGAGCGACCTTCATTCTTTTGGTTTGAAACAATTACATAAGAGTCTGAGAGTAATGCCACTACGGCCGGCATTGCAACCCGGTTTTCCCGTTTGCCGGTCTGTTGACTTAACTAGCTACGTACTGCTATGCGGAGACTAGAGAGACCTGAAAACGGGGGAAAATATAACATATAGCTCCAAAAGAACTGTTTTCACTGGAAATTAAATCAACTTGACAACCGTTATTTCGATTTTATCATCAATGTACATTAATAAATACTCCTTTTATAAGGCTCTTCTTAGGGTACTGATATCACACCACATGCCAGAGCATAAGTATATTTTAAGGAAGCTGAGATAAAATTCTTCGTCGGTTTGTTTTGAAACTTTTTGACCATAATTGTAGTATATAAAAATCTCTCTTGTCACTCGCTTAAGGCGTTTTGAATAAAAGCAATAAAATTATCGTTGATTCCAGTAAAGAGACAATTCCTTTGACAATCACGGTGGTTTTAAGTCTACAAATATGGAAGTTTAGGTCGCTTTTATACCACAGATGAGAAGGAAAGAAATTTTCCTATTGGATAAAAAATACTGGAAGAAACAAATTATTTTCTACTGCTCGATTCGACGAACGCAAGACGCACTCGGGATGCCTGAAGTTCACAAAATTTGCAATGTATTAGTATAGGTATTCTTTAAAATAAATATCTCATTTTAGACTATGCTCAAATGGTATCACTCGCTTGACGATATTATCCAATAACTAAACCGTTACTGGTTATACATATTTTATTTTTAAATAAAATATATCCAATATAATTTAATTTCAAGTGAATGCCACCAAATATTTCTCAATCTATGAACTTAAGATATGATATTTCATCTTCAAGATAGAAAAACTTCAACAATTATCTCCCCCAAAGATAAATTAGACCCCACAATAGCTATAAAAAGGATGGGAAACCCCTTTTATTGCTGCTGGAGCTGACTCATTAATTGGGTTGCAGCCATGAGGCGATTTGGTGGATTTAAATTCCTTAGTTATTGCTAGTATTGCTACTGATGCATATGTGAAAGAAGAAGTCTAAACGGCTCAAATTTTATGATAAGAAAGCTTCATGTTGTAGTTGATATTATTCAGTTGCGTTGCTCGTCCCGTGAACCATAATTAAGAGTTCGGGACTTCAGTCGATTCGCAGCTAAAATATTTTAATTGATAAAACTCAGATTATACACTATTTAGCAACTTTTATATTATGTCCAGCATATAAACTTATCATTTGTTAACATCCTTAGTCTTGTGCAGCCTAATACAGATATACGACAGTCAATTTCCACAGCAATAAAACGAACGAATATGACAATGGAATTTACGTATGCTATTATTTATTTGAAAGAAACTATGAGCTAAGCCAGGGGCCGGCAACCTATGGCACGCGTGCCAAAAGGTGATAAGCAAAGAGATTTTAAATTAGGAAAAGTATGTATTTTTCACAGAATTTCACTTTTATTTCAATTTCATTTTGTATTTTAATGATATCGCATTATGTTCGAGATTCCTTATAATATAAGAACCGCTTTTTGTAATCGTTACGGACAAAACGAATTTAAGGGTGGCACGCGAGGATGATTACGGATTATGAATATTGATAAAGAGCGGCAAGCAACAGAAAATCGTTGTCGACCCCTTAGCTATATATTATTTTTATGAGTAGATTTTAATAAAAAATATTTAAAAAATTAACCACGCTTTTGAGTCACGAGCAAGTGATCCACTTCCAAGAAGATATAATCCAATTGTCTCCTCCAACGTCAGTCTCCAAAGCTATATCTGGTTATATTTTCTCTTTTCAGAACCTTTAACGCCTTTAACTTAACGTTCCTTTCTCACCCGCAGTGGGAGGAATTCTAAACTGTGAAGAAAGAAGGGGTTAAGGGGGTAGAGAGAGGAAAAGACAGGGGTAAAAGGGGAGAGGAAAAGGAAGGAGGGAAGGGGTGAAAAACTAAAGGTGGAGAAGTTAAAGCCCGACATGTGCTCCTTAGCAGGAGGTATATAAGCTCCCGAGCACGTCTTCCGAGTTGTAGGGTGCACTTCTGTGACTCAGGAGGCAAAGTAGACGAAGAGAACCTCTCTCCTTGGATCAAGTTGAGAGCATTTCCACCTGCGATATCGCTTCTCGTCTCGAGGAATCGAAGAGAAATCTTCTTCGTTTGCTTTCCTTCGTGAGAAGCAGCTCCAATCAACACTCATGATCCCTGTACTGTTCCTAGTCTTCGTGGTTGCCGTTAAAGTCTTCAAAAAAACAACTCCAAATGGTGAGTAATGGGAAATATCCTCGCGAATTCTTGACACCCGAGTTTAAAATGCATAATAATACTTATAGTTTTAAATAACTATTGAGAATATTTTAAAGCATTAAAATTGGCGTTTTTTTTTTACGAATATCACAATGCACACTTTCACGAATAAGTTTAAATCCTGAAAGATAACTTTTCGAATGACGAAGTCAAGATGTAAGATGTCCAATTTCGTTTTAAGAAATTTTCTATCCGTTGTGTTCTTTAAGTTTAAAAAGCAACAACAAAGATAAACATTCAGATGTCAAGTGATTCTTTGACATAAATCCTATATATCGTTATGACAACATTTTATGAATCCATTTAAACTTGATAACTTTAGAAATAAAATACCAAAATTACAATATCCTTTCAGGGAAACGTTTTAAACGCGTTTTGCGAGGCTATACGATAACAATGTTGTTTGTAACAGAAAGGGGAGAAAGTTTCGAACGGTCTGACTTGGAAGCTACAATTTATTTTTTAACACTCTGCAATCTTTTCTTTGCTAAACATCATCTGTTTTAATACAACCACATTCCTCCTACTTAATATATCTCGAAAATTTTCTTGAAAAATTCCTAATTGTTGATGATATTCGCAATATTATGCATAAAAATCTGGTTATTTTTCGTATACATATGTAAAAATTTTGCATTTTTTGTCATTAGGGTAAAAAATGTATAAAATAACTTGAAAATGTTTTTCTTCTTTTCGCCGGTAAACAATAGGCAAAGTCACCGTCTACCTCGGCAAGCGTGACTTTGTTGACCACCTGGACGCTGTTGACCCGATCGATGGGGTCATTGTCGTGGAAAGCGACTACCTTAAAGGACGCAAAGTTTACGGACAGGCAAGTGAAAATGATTATCTTTCCTTGGAAAACTAAAGCTTGCAAGATTAACAATATATTTCTGCATTAATGAGAAAAATATTAAGAAAATGTCATATTTTTACATTTTTATAGTTCAATATAAAAATCGATCCGTCGTGATCGTAGACGGAGTTTGGTTCTAGATAAAGTTTTTTATTTCCAAGTTGACTTATAAGAGAATTTTTAATATCTTGGAAATGTGACGTTCCCTAAAACTGGATAATTATTATATCACTATTACGTTAAGACCAAGTTGAGACATTCTTTACATTCGATATGTTTGTGCTTCGACTTGTACGTTCATTTATTCTCTCTTCCGAATGCAGCTGACGACTACGTACCGCTATGGGCGAGAGGAGGATGAAGTCATGGGAGTCAAGTTCAGCAAAGAAATCTGCCTCGCAAAAGCGCAGATCGTCCCTACAAAGGACAACAAGTCTCAACAACTTACCCCCATGCAGGTAAATGATAAATAAGAAATAATATAATTATTAATATATTTTTTAAACTTGCCAAATATTACCAATTCATCCTAATCGCGGCGTATTTCGATTAATAATCGTTTAGCTATTCGATTTCGCTATTAATATCCATCACTCTGGCATTCATACATTCATTGCTACACAAGTTATTCTATTAAATACGCCCTCTCGTTCAAGTTTCACATATCATAATCACACATCCTGGAAATATATCGCATTTGTTGGTGAAGTTATTCATGTTTTACAGACACATTTGTTCTAATATAAATGGCTGGAAATATGTTTCTTGAGGTATTCTTTGGAAAATAGAAAGAATACATTAAATCTTCAAATGCTCCAAACAAGTTGTCATGAAGAAGCGAACAGAACCTACAAATATTCCATAAAAGTGATGTATCACACAGGGGTGCATCGACGCTCACAGCTCGGAGGATTAAAGTTTTCTCGTTTACATCTGTTTTTTGCCTATTTAAATAGCTTAAGATTTTAATCGATTTATTCAACTTTTAATATTGAATTATTATTAAAACTAATACAGATATTTCCCTAACATCTCAGTCTGACACTACAACATAAGATGTTTGAAATGATTTTTCTCCATTGCCCAGGTACTATCCTCAAATTTGTTGCTTTCTATGAGCAAAAAATGCCACCTGTACTGATTCGAACTAGATAAATTTGGTCACTATAGTTATGTTGCGTCGCGCCCTTACCGGAAAAATTTACAGCATTAATAAAGTATATCTTCTAGCGTATAAAATCTTGATGCTCAACTTTTCTCAATTCTCTTCTCATAACAGGAAAGGCTCATTAAAAAACTAGGCCCAAACGCCTATCCATTCACCTTCCAATTCCCAGCCTCTTCTCCATCTTCTGTCACGCTCCAAGCGGGTGAGGACGACAACGGAAAACCCTTGGGAGTGGAATACGCCGTGAAGACCTTCGTGGGAGAAAATTCGGAGGACAAGAACCACAAGCGATCATCTGTGACTCTTACAATCAAGAAGGTTAGCAGGAACAAAAAATAATAATTCACCGCGGATCGTTTCTGCGCTATTTCATGATAACGGAAGGCGGACTCGTTCAATCAAACCGACGAAACGTATGACCAAGTCTTAACCCGATGATTAATATTATTTTTCGGTAACATCTGAAATGCGGAAAGATAAGAACGCGATTTCTTTACGACACTCGGTTTCCATCTTTCCATAAGTAAAAATCCATATTTTGCGTTTTAAAACCATACTGCATTGAAAAATTTGCAAAAGATACGGCGTTTTTTGTTAGAGACGATACAAAAAGTCACTCTGAAATAAACACAATCTTCTTATGTTACACATACATAAATAATATTGCCATAACGAAAAAATTACGAAAAATTATCAAGATACTGGTAAAAAGAAACCCATGCATTCTGCGAAAAATTCTTCAAGCTAAGAAAAGAATCGGTAAAAAGAGATCAAACATAATATAGCGCGCTTATAGTTACAAAATGTTGACAACTGCAGTAATATCTAATTATGAATATTTCTTGGCAATGTGGTGACTCAGCAGTTCAACGTCCTAAGATATGGACGAGCGCTGACACGCTTAAAGATATCTTATAGGAAAAAAGCTGTCAGAGGAGGCTTCCCTAATGCTCCCAACAAGATCAAGGGAGCTGTAGGTGAAGCATTATAAGGTTGATCTCGACCCTTCGCCGTAAGTCACAAGTAGAACGCGGAAGAAGCCTCTTCGCGAAACAAACCTTAAGTAATTCTTTCATTAGAATTGAAGGAGACAACTGACCTCTTATTATTCAAACCATAAGATAAAGGTGCTTTAGCTCGTGAAACGACGGATTGAAGCTTCTAGGTTTTAAATAAAGAGAAACGTTTTTTTATAACATAGTTTCCTAGCACTCACACAGATAAGGTAGTGATTCTTTAGAAATAGATATCTTAAACAGAACTTAACATTCATGCATTTAAGGTTTACCTCATCTGTTACCCCGAGGATCTTAATATCTCCATTAACTCTCTGTAATATCGTCAATCCAACAGCTCCAGTATGCTCCACCAACCCGTGGCAACCGCCTTCCAAGCTCTTTGGTCTCCAAGGGATTCACCTTCTCCCAGGGCAAGATCAACCTCGAGGTCACCCTCGACAAGGAGATTTACTACCACGGCGAGAAGGTTTGCCCCAACATCATCGTCACCAACAACTCACGAAAGTCTGTCAAGAACATCAAGGTGAACTATTTTGACTTTAAATCTCGAGAATTCGGATTAGGAATCGACAAAACCCTAATCTCACTCCTTCTAACGTGTCTCTTCAAATAGGTATTTGTGGTCCAGCACTGCGAGGTAACAATGGTCAACGCCCAGTTCTCCAAGCACATCGCCAGCCTGGAAACCCGCGAAGGATGCCCAATCACTCCTGGAGCTTCTCTGACCAAATCTTTCTATCTGGTTCCGCTTGCAGCATCAAACAAGGATCGCCGAGGAATTGCACTGGACGGGCACCTCAAGGTTAGAACCAAACTGCTCGTCTCGGACGAAAATATTTTATTGATAAGCTTCACCCGTCTTAAATGGCGGAAACCAAAAATTTCGATTAAAATACGTACCGATATTGCATTTTCAACCAGGCGAAAACTGTTTTATAAAACTATGGTAGCATTACTCTTAGCGATATTCCTAACTTTCACTTCATTATAGAAAAATGAAGAATACTTCATTCTCAAAAAGACGGGCAAAAACGATCTTTTTCATGAATTTTCCAGGACGACGACGTGAACCTTGCTTCCTCCACATTGGTTAGCGAAGGCAAGGCTCCCTCTGAAGCCATGGGTATTGTCATCTCTTACTCCCTCCGTGTGGTTCTCAACTGCGGAACCCTTGGAGGCGAGCTGCAGACCGACGTTCCATTCAAGCTCCTGCATCCAGCTCCAGGTAATAATGTTGGATGAAATATTGTCGCGTGGTGCCAATAGGCGTAGTTAAATGAATCTTCGTTTGATAGGGTCTAAGGAGTTTTATAATCCTTCAGTAGATTAACCACAAACGAGATTCAATGAATATATCTAAGCAATTGTGTCTAAATCTATGTATGTAGACTCTCAAAAACCCATTCCCTTCGTTATCATAGGGATTAGTGGCGATTTTTCCAAATCGGAGGATTAGCAGAATAATATAGTCTGCAAATCAAAGGGTTAAGCAAAGGCAATATTATCTGTCACATTTTTGTACTTAACAACGTTTCATCATCTTGAAAAGGCGCAAGTTATTGAATTGTCTCTTCTTAGCAATACCGGTCTAGTTTTCAGTTACAGTAAATTAAAATCTCCTCTTTAATTTCGATACTGATGATCATGTGTGGGAATATTAACCAATTCCGTAGCTAAAAGCGATCATCATGCCGTTTTAATCACGCAAATATCTCATGACCAAAGCTTACTCTCACACATGAAAAAAATAAACGACCTAGCGACACAATAAATAGATGTTCGTCTTACAATTGAACCTTCTCATTAAATATGTTAATTAATAATCTGCTTAATTTCGTAAATTCAGCCTCATTCGCTCCTGTCTCCTAATCTCCAGGAACCGCCGAGAACGAGAAGGCCAACGCGGAAAAGAAGGCCAAGTCCATCGAGCGAACTCGCTACGAGAACTCATGCTACACCAATGACGACGACGACAACATCGTCTTCGAAGACTTCTCTCGCCTCCGTCAGGAGACAGCTCAATAAACGGACTACCACGATCGACGTTGGAGGCGGAGAGAGACACGAGAGGAAAAAAAAACGAAATAGAGAGATTGATTCGCCCAACATCACGACATCAACTCAACGATACACCCTACCGCCTTCCATTGCAACGAACAAAAAAAAAACTTTCGACTTAATCTCTTCCCTCCAAAATGGTTACGGCTTGAAAGGAATCGTGTTCCCCTAGAAACATAGCAACAAAAAAATAAACAAAAACTAAAAAAACTAAAAAAAAACGAAAAAAAAAACGAAAGAAAATACAAAAAAATATATTAAAAAATCCCCTCGAGGTAGGTTCCTCCGCGTGGCGAGGGGGGGGCGAAGGAGGTGTTCACATGGGTGGAAGTGCTGGTTTATGGGATGGGGGAGGGAAAAAAAGAGAGGAACGATATTCGCACTTCCTCTCACCGCGTGCTCGTCTCTTTATACGTACATTTCTCTCGCTCCCCCATCAAGTAATTAAGGCTTCCCTCCTCCCTCCTAGCGCGGAACGCCTACTACCAAAGGTGCTTTGCTGTCAAAATCTTCGTATGCTTGTTGCATTCGGAGTTCGAATTATCCGATTATTCTCTCGAAAATTCGAATTCCGCTGTTTTCTCAGGTAATTGGAGCTTTGTCACGCGTCCAGATGTTCGAAGTCCGGATTTCCGGACTTTTATTTTCTCTGAAAGTCGAATTTCGAATATTGAAGTAAGAATGTGTGAAAGTGTTTGACGATATGGGATGTCTCGTCAGAATGCGGCGGGATGTAAACCCGCTCAGATTTTGAATCCTGTAAGCCCTGAAAAATCTTGATATAAAAATAATTGTTTCATTGTAATGACCAGATAATTGACTTACTGAGTGCAATATAGTAACAGTTCTATATATAGGTATCCATTACTTCTAGTGAGATGCAATCGATGCATATCTTTCTTGTAAACCAGTTGGTAGAAATGAAGCAGTTTTAGAAAAATCATCATACCTTATGTTGCGAGCTTATATTCTTTTGTTATTGTGTATAAGATATGGATTTACCTCATTGAAACAGGCGAATCATGAGAAAAAGGGTGTATAAAACGAGGTCGAAGACTGCTGTGAATAGATGATGCTAGAATGAATGAATTTGTAAATATTTCTTTGCTTCGTGCATGTACATAGTATGTGGTAAAAATAAATTTCTCACAGTTGTATAATAAAAATGTAATAAATAACACATTGTATTTGTCCTTTTTTAATTCCAATAAGTGATATAAACCTGAGCGAATATTCACCTCTTCAATTTCCAACACATTCTCTTGCGATACCGCTAATGCAAATGTGACCCATGCCAATGGCATACGATAAAGATGCAAAAACATTCATATTTTATAAAATACTAGCAGAATTTCCCGTTGAATTTCAACGGATTTAGTGAGGCTATTACAGCACAACATACAAACTCTTTAAAATACCTATATAGTAGATACTTTTTAACTCACAATTACCTTTTCTTAACAATTAATCATATTTGCTTGTAACAATCCGTTTCCGAACGTATTACATTCAAATAAAGTGGAAAGAACACGAAACGAACCAATACGAAAACTACAAAAACCACCAAGAAAAAAGAAATGAATTAAACGCTAGCCAATAGCCGGCAGAAAAGGATGTAAACCGACAAATAAATAATCGTGGAACATAAATTAAGAGTACAACCAAAGAATATAAACAAAGAATACAAAATGAACAACTAAGAACGAAAACAAAGAAAACAAACAAAGAACACAAAAAATGGACACGAAACGAAAGCAAATGAAAACAACAAACTAACCAAAACCAACCAACGAATAATCTCCTAAAGCTCAATGTATCTGATGATGGCGACTGACGCTTTCTATTCAGTTGCTAAATAAACAACCAACAATCACAAAATAGCGTGTCGTAGTGATGAGTAAATATTGATTACGCGGAATATGAGTTTGTATGTCAACATAATAACAGGAGAAACTAAATAAGAATAACTATTATTACTCTAAATAGATATAAAATTATTGATCTTAATTGTGTTTTCCATCGTAATTAATTGAATAATAGATTGAGATATTCGAACGAATCGATTTTAAATAATGCAGTAAAATGTTTTACTTTTCTAACGTAATTAATTACGTGAGTGTATCGGTAGTGTTTACATTTTACCCATGGAACCGCAGACACGAATTCTTAATTTTAGTTCAGAAGACATAATAAAGTTCAAATAAAATCTTTCGAAATTCACTTCGTTACGTGTTCAAAATGTTAATCTAATTTAGTTCTCGTATTAAAATAACAATTATTCAAGAGTGAACCTTATTTCCAATTGATAAAACTCTTTTAATTCAAAACGATATTATATATTACAAAAAAGTATCTAATTATTATTGAAACGCAAAATGGATGAGCATAGGAAAAAACTTGCGTGTTAACATGAAATACTCAATTCCGTTTTTATTGATAAACTGTTTCCATGATAAACAAACACCTTAACGACCCGTGTTTTTAAATAAAATCAACATAAAACAAAACACAAAAACTTTAACCTAGTAATTGAATTATATATCTTCAGTAATTTTCACTTAAAATACGAAATGAAATAAGACAAAAGGCATATAAAAACAATGTAACTTATATCCAAACATACCTATAATGCGAATGACACGATTACAGAAAAAGAAACAGTTCACTAATGTTTATTCGCAGAATTAACCTGTGTATAGAAGACCATAGATAATGAATGAAAAACATACAATCAAATCAGAAGATATTAAATGGGTATTTCATCAACTACTTCTACGTTTACGATATGTTTATAGTTCAAACGTAATTTGTTTACATCGGTTGCTAAGTATATCCAAATGCTGAGCAATAATGAAAAATAAGATTTTCCCTTCAATTCGTCTTATTTGATCTGTAAGCCCCTCTTTTAAAAAATTATTCCAAAAGAGGAGATAATTTACCACAGAAAAGTCTGCGAGAGCATATGTCTGCGATATATATGTAAGGAGTTAAAAAATTCGAGAAATTTACGAAAAAATTTTTAATGGAAATCCTATATAAACGAAAATATTTTATTATAATTAAATAGTACACCGAATCGGTTTAAAAACCTTACTACACCACCGTACTCATGATAGCGGTTAATATGACACCTTCCTCTTTTTTCTGCGTGTTGTAGTTTCTGAGCCTTAGTAGAACATACATACATACAAACACCTTACTTTATAGATATGTATAGACTAGCTGGGGTACTCGGCGTTGCCCGGGATAGACAACAATAAAAAACTGATTTTATTCACACCCTTTATTGTATTGCTTTTTGGTATACAATATTTTTAGTCTTTCCTTCTGGTGCATATATGAAAAGATTTTTTGGAATTCCGACCCTGGAGCAAGCAACGTAGAACACGACAAAAAACTTGTAAGATATACTTATCAATGTCTACATATTTAAACTACTTAAATTAAATCAAACGCATCTTTTCAATCGACAGCACAAGTTAACAAAACTGTTTCTACGATAAACAAACACCTTTAACGACCCGGGTTTTTAATTTTCGTACGATGATTTTCAGTAATTTTAAATGCAAATAAAAATATGCTGCACTCGTTCCCGATGCGAAGTTTCAGTTCTTTAGTTTTTAAGACCGTTTATTTAATTTTTTTGATCCCCCCTTCCAAGCCAAAAATTAAAAAATAAGCTCGTGGTGCACCCCCTCAGGTTTCCCTAAGTACACATGCCAAGTTTCAGCTTTCTAGGTTTATTGGTTTTGGAGTTACAGCGTTAACACTCAATCTAACTAACACATATTTTCTTTTATTTATATGATAAATCAAAATGTACAACTTCATCTGCGTAAATGTAGCTACGAAGAGAAAATAACTATGTAACTCTCAATATTAAATTTTTAAAAACGTACGTCCCTATTTTCATCTAATTTTAAATTTATGCGTGAGCCTATTTGCGTTAGTAAGCATTACAAATGTATAATATAATAGTTTTACTTACAAAAAGGTAATATTCCAGCATAAAATTAATGCCTTGATTAAACGCTTCCCAGACGCAATCAACAGTATAATTGTCTTTAAATATTTATGTTGCTATGCGTCATTAATTTCGATACTTAAACAAAAGTTCGAAGCGAACAACGCTTTTCTTTCGTCAATTTGAATGTTTAATTGGCACTAACTGGATCGGAGACAACAATGATGGTCGCCTTGGCAACGCCCGGAATGAGTACGAAAAATCCGCAAAATTTCGAAAACAAATGCGTATTTCTGAAAACTTCGACCGTGTAACATGTAAACATTGCAAGAATAAGATAGTATAGAGTTTTCTCCGTCGAGTAAAATAAAAATAAAGAAAGCGGTCCATATTTACGTATTTTGATGTGCGAAGGAAAAAAACCTTGCACTCTGAAAAATCGAAAATCCCGGGTAAACTAATGGGAAAATATAATTGCCTCCTGGATTCAAACCCGGGACACTTTAGCAAACGAATATATTTTTTCAGGGACCTCATAGCCAGTAGAAACAAAACGCCGTTTAAAATGATACCTTTCTCTTGGTTCTACGATCTGTAATTTTCGAGTTTTAAAATCATGATACACACATACATACACATTCATTTTTATATATTAGATTGTAAAAGCGAGAAATAATCGTAAACAACAGTAAAGCAATCATTTTCCGGGCGAAAAACAATCTCGAAGTTGATAACAGGGCAAAGAACCGGAGCCGAACCGAAAAAAACCGATATTTTTTCATTTTGAGGGAGTTTGCTAATAGAGAGATATATTTACATCTAAATATTATCTTGCAATTCACCATATTGGTGGGTGACAGGGGGTGCGATGCATCAAATTTTTCCTGACGGCTATCTCTTGTAACAATATTACTCCTGTTATGGTCCCTGAAAGTAGAATGTAGAATATATTTATCGGTATATTGATGGATAGCTAAAACATGACATTCATTCGCATATTTGCTTGTAAGTAAGTTACGTAGATCAGGAATCACAATTGGAGGCGTATCCGTGACAACAAAAATCGTTAAGGACTGCTTAGTGCACGGAACCTATTGGATAATTGCAGGGTAATATGTAGATGTATGTACATGTTTTTTATTTCCTGCCGGGTGAAAATCACGTTTCCGAAACGGTACTTATCATTTAAATTCCATGAAATAATGAAGTTTAACATTCTCACACTATTTAAGTGATTAACAATATTCAGTCATAGTAAATTTGTGCTCTAGAAAGTTTCTTAAAAATATTTTAAGGTCGGAGCGAAAAAACCGGTTTACTGATGGTTGCCGGAGCGAAACCGGAACCGAACCGAAATTTTGTTTTGAGTGAACCGGAACGAAAACCGGATAGAAAAAAATTACGGTTCGATGCCCAGGTTGATAAGTGAAAACCGACGGAAACAGATATTCCTTGGATTAGATATCGAAAGTTATTTAACTGGAATACTAATTTCAAGATGATATCTATGAAAGCTAGCGAGATAAAACATTAATTACAGGTTTCCTATGCAAATACTTGGCTTGATATTAAAATAAAATTTGTGTTTTTTAGCAATAATAATTTTTATTCCGATCCTTAATCGTGAACATACATTTGAAAATTTTAAAAAATAAACACTTGGAGATTTCTAGATCAAGAAATGCAATTAGAGTCTAACAGCATAAAATCGATAAATTTTCGACTGGAGAAATGACAAGGATCTGAAAATGCGCGAATGGAGAAAAAGTAGAACAGGTAATGGCGTGACTAAGAAGAATCGCAAATGAAAACAGAAAATTGAGCACAAGTGACTTTCTATTATAGAAGATACGAATGGAAATGTCAAAAGAAGGATAAATTAAAATACGATTTGGAGCGATAGCATTTCGCGAGGCTGGGTAAACTTGACTTGCCTACATAAGAATTTATTTATAATTCTATAGAACCGAGAATTTCGGCCTTTGATCCCCAGACCTGCTCAATGTCGTCCACGTTATCGATGAAAAAAACAAATTAAAATTCTGGAAGAGACTATAATCAATGTACCTTCATTTCTAAAGGGTATTCGATATTAAACTCCAATTAAATAAATATGATTGATAATGGTCGAGACTGATTTTTTTTATTCGTGAACAATGAAAAATAAATAATATCTCAAGATATGTTACATAGAAACTTCTGAATTTTTTAAAATTTAAGTTTGATTATACTCAGAAATTTTTATTTAAAAAATCTCGAATAAATTGACGAGAGTGACCACCACCATAAACGTGCTCTCTGCTGCATGTTTATCCGGAAACACCACCCATAATCCCACAATCAAAAATCCCTATCCTCCTCACCTCCTACCGCAACCTGGATGACCCCTGTGCAAGCGAAGAGTAAGTGGGAGGAAAAAGAAGCGCACCCAGTCAAAAACTTATTTATTTACAGTTCATTTATTTATTACTATATATATATATATATATACATATATATGTATGTATGTATGTATATATTACCCAGCCTCGGGAAATGCTATCGCTCCAAATCGTATTTTAATTTATCCTTCTTTTGACATTTCCATTCGTATCTTCTATAATAGAAAGTCACTTGTGCTCAATTGTCTGTTTTCATTTGCGATTCTTCTTAGTCACGCCATTACCTGTTCTACTTTTTCTCCATCCACGCATTTTCAGATCCTTGTCATTTCTCCAGTCGAAAATTTATCGATTTTATGCTGTTAGACTCTAATTGCATTTCTTGATCTAGAAATCTCGAAGTGTGTATTTTTTAATTGACCATAGGTCCTTAATATCAAAATTCATGAACATACGTTCAGTAGAAGTTGAGAACGAACATGCTGACAGACCGAAGCTAACAGGCGCTTACGCTGGAAACGAAAATCGACCTAAAAAGGAAACAATACAAAGGTAGGCATTATATGTACATCCTCATACTCGTGATGAGCTAACGGCAAGGATCAGGGATTACATTGAGGATATCTTTTAAGAAATTCCGCAGCCCGTATGGGAAAACATGCTGCAGAGAGCCCATTTACGTAACCAGCATTTTGGCAGTCACATAATTTTTACTCGAGATTTTTTAAATAAAATATCTTTTAGTATCATCAAACTTTAGACAAAAAATTTGCAGTTTTTATTTTATTCACAGTATCTCGAGATACTGTTGTTTTTCATGGTTCTCGAATAAAAAATCACCCTGTACTTGCCTATGGTGAGTAATCTATGACGGTGGAAAGTCTGATAACCTTTTGCGTAGAATAATTTAGAAGAACAAAAGTGAATGAAAAAAGAATAAGAATTCCAGGACAGGACTAATATTCTCTGGTTTCCCAACGTTGAGGTGTGGAATTGATTACTCACATATCGAATTCGGCAATAATCGTCTCTATGGCAGCACTCCAATGAAATACGATTTAAAACGCTAAAAAAAATGCTGTCGATTACTATAAATTCAAATAAATACGATCGATTATTAAAATTCTGTGATGGGAATTAGAACCTACACTGTTTTCCGTTTAGAACAGTACATACTCCGCTCCGATATCAAAATTATAAGATGCTAAAGTACCAAAGAAATCTCTGCGTGATGGATTTGAGACTTCCCATGTAAATCAATCTTTGCAAGGTAAAATATGGCCCTGAGGCCGCACATGGTAGTACGAGACTCATGAAAATTGATGCAAAAGTTGTTAGTAAGAGACGGACACAAGCACAGACACGAGCATTAAATAAGGCTAGGTTTCTTTACGAAAACAACCTAAAAGCGGGAGAAAACATTCCAGTGAAATGATAGCAGTCTGACGTGAGTTAAGGTGAAAGTGAATAGGAATTAAAGGTGGTTTACAAGGGGGGAATCATGAGGACATGAAAGGAAAGTTTTTGAGGAATGAAGGAAGAAAATTTTTGTTAACTCAACACTTCCTTTTCCTTCATACCTTACGAGAATTAATATATGAAACGCCAAATATTATTCGATTACCAATAAAATTCCTCTAATACGAAGAAAGTAACAAATCGATTTTTAGTTATCAGATATCTAAATTACGCACAGAATCCTTTTAAAAGGTCATATCTCCGTTGTACTGCTTCCTCGAGGAAATAGAACTCTAGCGAATTAATGTCGACAACTGCTGAACTCTCAATGAAAGAATATAACAAGTGAAGGAAAAATTGCGGAGCAAATTAGATGAGCTTTTTTTCGCCGACTGCTATCATTCCATCGGAGATCGCAGATGCGATGTATTGTTGATTGCCTACATTTGTAGAGCATGTACGCTTTAGCGATTTTTCCGATCACTCCTCAGCAGCTTATTCAAGATCCACTGAAATCTAAATCTCACATAAGCCATTCTATCCTGCAAATGTCGTTTCTCCAAGTTTCAGAATTTCAGCGATGTTGTCCGTACAGACAGATTGCAGGACGGACGGACAAGGCAAATACATAAGAGATTTTGTTTCAGAAGTCATAGCGCCAATAACAAACTTGATTACCTTTCGTTCTAAGGAAGATCTTTTATATCTTTACCTTTCCCCGCTAATCTGTTAACGAGTTAAGCTCAAATTTCCGGTCGGAGTTCCTGAAAATTTTATATAGCCAAGGAAAGCTCAATCCTACAAGTCAGTTCTACTGACAGGGGTTGGAAACTTGGAAGAAAGTAAGAAGATGGCAATTAGAGAAGGATACAGAAGGGTTCAAATAATGAATTAGATCTACCACTGTTCTAAAAATACCTCTTTTAGAAACGTTGAGAGATATCTTTTTAACGGAGGCGAAATCTTCAGGCGAAAAATTACCAAATAATGAACGCGACGGAGAAATAATTAGACTAATATCAATTACACAAAATAAAAATAACAGAAAAATACACTGCTTCTCAAAGTTTCAGCCCCTAATAAGTGTGATTCCAAACTTAAATCTCTGAAATAATATTTTAAACACATTTAAAATTTTAAAGCTTCTTATAGTGGAAGATTTGAACATATTAAAAGGTTAAAAAATTATTCAGCATTTAAAATAATCCTTACACCATGGCAACAAAGAATTTAGCGGTAGAGAATTAACACATCTATACAAAGTGTACGAAAATATTGGACAAAAAATTATAATAAATAGGATGTATCAGGAAAAGAAAAATTTTGGATCAACACATAGTGTATAAAGATTCCATCCTAAAGATTTTATTTCTAATTAAGTATGTAAGTAAATATACTAACCAGTCTTATTTAACTGCACTAGCTCTCTCTCGAAGTGTATTACATAAGATCACGAAAAGCTTTATTTGGAAATATGATAATTTATATAATTTTAAAGATGTTTTAGCATTAAAAATACATAGTTTATTATTTTAAATACAGTGCTCGAAATGGAAAATGTTACGAAACGGAACGCTTGTATTGGTAGTGGAACGGAAACTTTTGCGAAACGGAACACTTGCTATATGGGACGGTATTTCTAAATGTCTGACGAAACGGAACGGTACTATCTGCGCGAGACGAGCCGGAACGGCGTTCCGGCTCATTCCAGGCACTGATACAACAGTTAGTATTCAGACAAAAGTGAAAACAAATTTAAAATATTAGAAGAATAAAATAACGCCAAATATTAGAACGCTAAGTTGTTTGTACTAGGAAAATAATATTAATATGAGAACTGTAATAAGAATAATTAAGCTCTCGTGTACTACTTCTATGAATATGTGTATGCGCACAAATAACACAATTATCTTTAATAACAATTATTGACTTGCTACATGGCCAAAATATTAAATTATTCTTTCCTGAAGAGCCCTAAATTTTAATACACAAGCGATAAAACCCACAGTGGTATACTGTAAATGCGTAATTTTGAAAATGTTCTCATTTTAAAATCAAAATGTGTTGCTGAACACAGAATCCAAATTTTTCAAAAACTAATTGTTCAATTGAAATTTACAATACTTACTTTAAATTACATTATCATCTCATTTAACAATATTTCTTAATAAAAATTACTAATTATTCCAAATGTAAAATCAACCAGGATGAAATCATCACGCAAACAGGTAACAAACGTCTATCTATCCGTCTTCAGCAGGTACCTAAGCCAGCATACGCAAAAGCAAATAACAGAAATCGGAAAAGTGGAACCATTTTTTTAGGCCAATCAAAAGTTCAACCTTGTGATCGAATTAACGTTTCCTACAACTCGTCTTGCGTCTCCTAACAACTATCGATTCGTAGACTTCCAAATGGTAAAAATGTTTTCCCCCAAATGTCAGCCCTTCAAGGTGTTCCAAGACCAAGGATGGGTCGGAAATAAGGGACTAAACTCATGGCGGGGTAGCGTGGGAGGACGGAGAGAGGAGGTTGGAAGGGGTGAGGAGGAGGTTGGAAGGGGAGGGGAGGTTGGGAGGGGTGAGGAGGTTGGAAGGGGAGGGGAGAGGTTGGAAGGGGAGGGGAGGAGGAATCGAGTAGGCGGAAGAAAGCCAGACATGTGCTCCCGAAAAACGGTATATATAAAGGGTCCCCGAACGTATCGGAATCGTAGGGTGTGGGGTTTTCGACTGTTAAGGTAGAGGAAAGGTGAGTGAAATGAGTGTACGCTTTGTGAACCGCCTTTTTATTTTCCTGTCGCCCAGAGATCGGCGATATTAACTTTTTATTCTTTTCTGTCCTATAGCACGCAAAGAGGAAACGGTTCAACATGATTCCTTTAATATTCTTGACGATGGTTGTCGCCGTAAAGATCTACAAGAAAAGTTCCCCGAATGGTAAATTCCATAGAGAATTTTATTTTATTGATATATTTCTCAATGTAACATCGGCAGATATAATTCTAAAACAATCTAGATCCGAGGTTATAACCGATTATCCAAAACGTAATGATGGGTTATACGAACTTTTTTCCATTTCATTTTCAACATGAGCGAGCAAGCAAACGTTTTTTTCTAATCCATGCTCGTAATAATTAATGGGTAAATCTGACTTTTGCTTGGTTATTTACAATGTCGTGTTGCAATTCCAGTATCGAAAAAAATAAATCCTTACGTCAGAATTATCTACATATAACTGAGAGACAAGGAATAACAGAAAAAATTCCCTTTCCTCTGCTCCAGCAGCATTTCTTTCCTTGAAATTTAATAACGGGCTTAAATTTTCATTTATTTCTATTGACAAGAGTACGATTCAAATTTAGTATTGCCTCAAATGTGATAACTTCTTTGTTAAAACTATAATATTAACATGGCTAAATTTAGGCTCAATATTAGAATATTAAATATATTTTTTTAAATCGTTGTTTCTCGAAATCCATAAGATTTTAATATCATCGCAAACGAAGCGTTTGGAACTCAGTAATAAGTTAAATTGGCAATAAGTGTTACATTTTCACTTATTTCATTTCGTTTTACTGCAAACTCTTCAAGTAAATAAAATTAGCTGTCAAATATCAGAATTAAAACTCATACCATCAAAATGAAATTCCATTCCACAATAACGTATTGATTTTGAAATGGGAATGCAATTTCACAGAATTACCTTAATAAATGCGCTTAAGTTGTATTATTTACAAGCCTAAACGTCCATACCATTACGCACTACGAAAATTTTACAAACTTTCTTTTTTAAATGAAAACTTCAGATGTATCAAAATTAAAAGAATAAATTTATCAGTTACATAAAACGTTTTTACAAATTGAATTTTGCGCGAATTATACCAACGCATTTTGGAGTTATATATATATATATATAGTATTATAATTTTTAAGTATTGCGTCATATGATGGGATTAACTGTCATTGAAATATTAAAAAACATACGTAATAGTCTTAAGGAAGAAGAAAATACCCATACCTACAGAATTCCAAAGCCGTATTTGCATAGTAAATCTCCAAAATTGCATGCAGACGTGTTTTCCACAATCTACGAGGTGTCCATTTTAATTTTTTCTCCAGTTTCCACTGAATGAATCCATTTCTGTGATCTTTTTCCAACTTTTCCCAAAAGGTAAACTCACCGTATACCTCGGCAAGCGTGACTTTCTTGACCACCTCGATCATGTCGACCCCATTGAAGGAGTTGTCGTCGTCGAAAGCGACTATCTCAAAGGTCGTAAAGTTTTTGGACAGGTGAGTGAATGCATAAATGATTTAATAAATGGACTAAGCTGTACGGGCGAATTACCAACTAAAGAAAATTCGGCTAAAATCTCTCAAAATAATTCGGTGAATCTAAAAAATAATATATTTGCGAAAATAAAAACTAATTTACGGCCTTAAAATTGAACCTCAAGAACCCTTCTTTGCAGAATAAAGTTATTTAAAAACATTCGAGTAGTGGGAAATTAGAACATTTTAATTTTAAATTTTAAAACACGGTTCTGAGTTTTAGAAAATCCATGCTATCTTCGTTCAAGTTATGTATGTATGAATTTATTTTCTATTGTTTTTATTTGAAACTTGTAATAAATGGTACATTTACAAAACGTTTGGATAAATCATTAGAATCAGCTACCAGTGTGACACAACTGGCCACTTTATTGTCGGAATGCGGATATGGTTCACTTAGCATTTTATGGCTTTAGGAATAACCTATATCTATAATATATAGACGCTTCTTACACATTATATATATATATGTGTGTGTGTGTATATATATCATACTAGTAGACAGTGCTTTCATTCTGCAAGCATTTTTAAATTTCAGTATTTTTACAATTTCGAATTTTTCCCAATCGAATGTGTCCCAAACCAAGTAACCGTGCCAAATTTCAACTCTATGAGGCACTTCCAGATGTGCTAGAAACTTGAAATTTGGTAGGATTATAGGTTTTTGGTCATAACCGAAGGAAAAAATCCAAAAATATCGAAATTCCTATTTTTATGGGCTATTGTGGTCCCTTTTTGCCCCATTTTTGGCCCATAAGAAAACGTAAATTGATGTGGAGGTTTTTATATTTGCATTTTAAAATTATTTCCTCTCAAGATTCGAACTCGAGACGTAAATTATCGGAGAGGATATGAATTGTAGTTTCTTATTTTTGAAGACAGAATTCAAATCCGAGTAGAATTAGCGTAAATTTATAGTTTTTATCGGAAAAAAGTGGTAATTTTTCTGGGTCGCAACAATTGGCTGCCTAGGCAACTAGCTCAAAGCTTTCATATGGGAATCAGAGGCTTATATTTTAATTTTTGGGGCTGTTTTGCCCCAGTATTGCTCCATACGAGAACAAAAAAGGTGAGGCAGCTCCATGTGACCTAGAGACTTGAAATTTGTCACGATTATAGAAATTTTGTTACAACCTAAGATAAAATAAAAAAAAGCAAAAATTCAAATTTTTAGGTTCAGTTTTGCCTCATTTCAGCCCAATACGAGTGTGAAAATTATAAGGCACTTCTTAATGAGATACAAACTAGAAATTTGGCAGAATTATGTGTTTTTTTGTTAAAACAGAAGAAAAAATATCTGATACAGTAAAAATTCAAAATCTTAGGGGCTGTTTTGCCCCATATGAGAATTAAAATTACAAGGCACTTCCAAATGAGCTATAGAGTTGAAATTTGGCACGGTTACTTGATTTTGGACACATTCGATTGGGAAAAATTCGAAATTGTAAAAATGCTGAAATTTAAAAATGCTTGCAGAATGTCTACTAGTAATTGATATTCCAGACGAGATTCAGCTAATTCAATTTAGAATATAGAATATCTGAGAGGTGCAAAATTGCCACGAAGATGACGAGAAAAGTTTCATTAATATAAAAAATATCTTACTGTGTCGAATAGGCTATATGTGATTGGGAAATTTTGTTGAGGTGGAGGAGGCTACGGAAATGCTCAAAACTTTTTCCTTTATTTTTCCGACACCAGGTAACGACTACGTACCGCTATGGACGGGAAGAAGATGAAGTCATGGGGGTGAAGTTCAGCAAGGAAATGGTGCTAGCCAAGGCACAAATAGCTCCCTCCAAAAGCAAGAGTGAAATGTCGCCAATGCAGGTGATTATGATATTCAGTGGAAAAAGTCGCAAAAAATTAAGTATACAGAGACACATGGTCAAGAATAAGAAAAAATGTCTAGGAAACATTTTTATAGCTATTTGCAAATATAAGAAATCTAGCTTCTTGTGTATAAATTAAAGGGACAGTTTTAGGGTCGATAATATACAACTATAAATAATTTTTATAATGCACGAAAGGAAAAGATCTCGAACCTGGAAGTTATTTCATGGGAGGGAAATGTTTTTCAAACTCACAATCAGTTAAGATGAATTTAGTAATATATCTGATTTTATAAAACCAATATTAACGCCCTTTGAATGATAATTGAAACAAATATTCGGGAAATTTAAATTGGAATTCCGATTAAGCTCAGTCGAACTATATTTTGTTATAAATTGATGGAATGAATGATCCGAAGATCCTTATGCGACAGGCATAAGCTGTAATGATGAGAAAATGTGGAAACAGGTCATAGCAGATTTTTTCACCTGTTTCCACATTTTCCCATTATATGTTCTCCATTAGATTTATTATAACACAGTAACCGCGAAAATCCTATTTGCCAAATTTTCTAGAAAATAGCCATTGTGAAATTTTCTTTTTTAGGCTGAGAAGGCATAAACGGTTTTCAGTTTCTAACTCTTGCCTAAAGCAAAGTAACTTTTTCGATAATCTTTTACAGACATTATGTGAATACACTGTATGAAAAATACATCACGTGTTTGCATGATATCCATTTTTTTAAAGCGCTTACGCATTTGGTTTGTCTCTCCGTCCGTCTGTACCGGCAAGATTCTTGAGTCCTTCAACCCAGAGAATCCAAATGTTCAGAAATGGTTACAATATACGATATATAGACATGGTAAAATTTTGCTTGTTCTGGACCAGCTGCCGAGGAGTAATCGGAAGAAATCGCTAATAAGTACAAGCTGCTACAGGTGTAGGAAAGCAAAAATGCATCGCATCTGCGATTCTTCACTCGGATGTATCTAATATGCTCTGCATTTCTTCCCTCACCTTCCTTACGAATACATCGTTTTAAATTTCCTAATTGAAATGACGTTTCGTTGCAACAGGAGCGTCTGGTGAAGAAGATGGGCAATAACGCTTTCCCATTCACCTTCGTCTTCCCTGCCGCCTCCCCCTCATCCGTCACCCTTCAACCAGGTGAGGCAGACACCGGAAAACCCCTTGGAGTCGAGTACACCGTCAGGGCATACGTTGGTGAAGACATCGACGACAAAAGCCACAAGCGATCATCCATCTCCCTCGCCATCAAGAAGGTAATAAAAATCGATACGGAATTTCTGCTAAACTGGCATGACTTGAAATATAATAATCTTATAACAAAGTTTCGAGACATTGGAACAATATTTACTGCATCCGCAAATGATTAAAATATAAGAAAATGCCAGGAAATTTGTCTTAAATGAATTGTTTTGAAATATGATTCAAACTTAATATAATATACATCCAATTATGCTCATAAATATTGTGCTAATAATTTGAAATCAGGAGAAAAATTATGCCATGAGCGAGAATCGAATCCGGGCCTTCCACTAGCAGTGCGGATATTTTATCACTGAACTATCGCTGAAAAGGCCTGTTGGAATTGATAAGGAAGTCCAACACCAACATTTTCAATTATTTAATCTTGTCGGATGACATTATAGCACCTAAATCTTGAGAAACATAAGCCGTCAAGGATGCCGAGCCTTAGCATTAAAAATTTTATTTTAAAATTACCGAAAATTACTTTTATCCGGAATTTAACCATGACTTCCGAAATAAGTATAACCGAGGTCCAAGAAATGCAATCTCCATAGTTATTTGAGCGAACTTTACCATTTCCGCAGCTGAGAACCCTAGCTGGAAATTATAAGGATTGACATAAAGAATCGCTTGATAAATCTTGACAATACTGTCTTCGGTTCCCACAATTATCGCTGCCCGCAATATTCGTGACAATTACTCAGGAGCATATGTAAGCGTAAAAGGGGGCCACGCGGAAATAATTCTCCTCTAATAAACTTTTCCAAATCCAATAACAAGACAGCGCGGCGTAGGGCATTACGGGGATCCTCTTAGCAATTCCATATTGCGTGACGTGGGCCAAAACGCGGAAGCACTCCACTCATAGGATTTCGGTCAGTAAAAGAGATTATGACTGTTTTATATCCACCCAGAACGAAATTATTATTCATCCTATAATTTGAAATAGGTTCGTGAGATGTGAGACTTTTTTAACGAACGGAAGAGAGACACTTCAATATTTTCAATAGCTGCTACTGTTAGTGCGAAAGTTTTCCCCGAAGACAAGATCATTTTGTAAAGGTTAAGATACAAAACTGAGAACCTGTCTCTACAGTTGATGTAATCAATACAGTTAGGATTAAAATCAGCAGACATTCGATAGAATTTTCTTGCTTTGATGAAATAAAAGTTTGCTTGACACTTAAAAGCATTAGAGGATATTTCAGTTAAATATGAATCATTTTTAGTGAATAAGGGGTTAACATTAAATAACTTTTTACAACAGACTTTACATTTTATGTAACTACGTGTGCACCTTCTCCTGATCTTTTTCAATATGATATTTACGGAACAACGCTCGATTAAACAATTACATCATTCGGCTTCCGCCGCTTTTACTTAAATTTCTTTCGGCCATGCTAAAGTCAACTATATTTATTGATATGGTTTAAGAGAAATAATAGCAAACGTTTGCACGACTAAGAGTAATTATTTAATAAGAATAACGTGTACCTAAACATCCATCAGGGACTACAAATTAAACATGACTTTGATATCACCTTCCAGTTGCAATATGCTCCAGCTGTCCGTGGCAACCGCCTTCCAAGCTCTCTGGTCTCCAAGGGATTCACCTTCTCTCAAGGAAAGATCAACCTCGAGGTCACCCTCGACAAGGAAGTTTACTATCACGGCGAGAAGGTATGCCCCAACATCATCATCAGCAACAACTCCCGCAAGACGGTCAAGAACATCAAGGTGAGTTCTCACGATGCGAACGAGTGAAAATTCGAACGCACGAGAGTTGAACTGGAAATGATATAGTTAATGCCGCATATCTTTGGTTTTTTGAACAGGTATATGCCGTACAACACTGCGAGGTGACTATGGTCAACGCCCAGTTCTCGAAGTTCGTCGCCAGCATGGAAACACGCGAAGGTTGCCCTGTCACTCCTGGAGCATCACTGACCAAAACATTCTATCTGGTTCCGCTTGCATCCTCCAACAGGGACCGACGTGGAATTGCATTGGATGGACATCTCAGGGTGAGAACTATTAACTCTCGAAAAATAAATGCTTTCTACAAAATTCCGTTACTTTAATTGGAATCACTGCTTCCTATATTTCTGTATAATTGTTATTACGATTCTGGATCTTCGGTACATCTTTCGGCCAGTTCAAATTATCGATTTATTCGGATAATAAAACAATAAAGGAATGTAATGATAAATGTACTAGATGTATCTACAAACGATATCAAATTGCACTTTTGATAATTTATACACATTATATATATATATATATATATATATATATATATATATATATATATATATATATATGCTTAAAGAAAAGGAAAGGTAATAATAAAGGTGGCAACAAGGTGTTGGAGGAAGCCTAGTGGACATTTACCTAGATTGGAGAGCCGCTGGGGGGCTGAAGACATACGAAAAACACAAAAACACTAACAGTAAGCCGAAATCTCCATATTTGTGTTGTTTTTTGTGTTATCCGTATGTCTTCAGCACCCCCAGCGGCTCTCCAATCTAGGTAAGTGTCCACTGGGCTTCCTCCAACACCTTATATATATATAAAAAAGCAATGAGATGGATGAATTAAAAAACAGCATCTAACTTGACCTTACGCTGAACTACATCGGCGATTTCTTTCTATTTAACCGTGACGCCAAAATTCCGTTTTAAAAAATCAGAAGGAGATTTAACAATTGATTTGCTGATAACGTAGATTCGAATAATCGACGCTCTTCTGTGCTTAATGCAGCTGGCAATAGAAATTATTGTTTCCTAGGAAGCATATTTTCTTTAAAGTATTACCTTTATATATGTCTAGGTCTAGGATCTAGTAGTGGAAGATGTTCTCATTTTTCACGCTTCACGATTCCTAAGATGAGTTGTGTCACCCTTGCCGAGTCGAAGAGAGAAATTACAAAAACATTTCGAGAGCATTCTGTGAGATTTAACCGAAATAAAAATAAAAGTAACATGCATATTTTCTTTAAAGTATTACCTTTATATATGTCTAGGATCTAGCAGTGTTCTCCTTTTTCACGCTTCACGATTCCTAAGATGAGTTGTGTCACCCTTGCCCAGTCGAAGGGATAAATTTCAAAAAAATTTCGAGAGCATCCCGCGAGATTTAACTGAAAGAAAAATAAAAGTAACAGGTTGTAGTATCTGTAGAAACGGAGAATTTTTCACAATGCTTTTATTTTATCAAAAACCTCGAGGATTTTGTATGGAGCTAATTTATGCATAAAAATACCATATAAAATATAAGGTTTATGAACAAGCATATGATTTAAGATAAAATTAATCCGATTGAGTAATACCATCAAAACCATCCCTCTGAATATAACGTAACTAGTATTATACCTATAAAATGATATTGCCATTCTTCCACGAGGTCACGCCTGATTTGATTAATTATATCACGTAACTAGATAAACTTTCGTATTATTTTATCAATATACTTGCTGAAAAGCTGGCGCTTTCTAATAGAAATTGCAGTCGATGATGAATATGTAAAATTGTACTTCGCATCACAGGTCTTCACAAGTACTTTTTGTCTCTCAATCTGAAAATTGAGCCAAAAATGTAATTCATTGAGCATTTTTTTCTAGTTCGCAAAGGATTTCACGTGCATATCTATTGACCATCTGTTTCGTATTCGCGTTTCCAGGACGACGATGTGAACCTCGCTTCCTCTACTTTGGTCAGTGAAGGCAAGACCCCATCTGAGGCTCTTGGTATTGTCGTCTCGTACTCCGTCCGTGTCCTATTGAACTGCGGAACACTTGGTGGTGAACTCCAGACTGACGTTCCATTCAAGCTCCTTCACCCAGCACCAGGTAATCACGACGTACGATGAAGCATTGCCTTGGAAACTATATAATTACGAGATAAAATGTTTTGCCTGCGTCACATGTTGGAGTGTCCCATTACAGAAATTGATAGTAAATTGAAGTATTTAACACACTGAAAAAATATGTCATAGCCTACCTGCAAAAATTTTGCGATATTTTAGCCTTGTGATACAAAAATTAAGGTAGCGGATTCGAATTTCGTCTAAAAAAAAGAGTGCCTTCATATTTTTAAATTTCTTCTATAGTTATTGTAACCATTAGACAGAATTTCTCTCATCTCGTATCAAGTTCAATATTCCATTATGGATTACCTATTTTTTTCTACAACAACAAGCTGATAATGTTCTTTAATCCTAGTTTCTTTTTGCAAAAGATTCAAACTTATAACATTACTGTTCATATCACTGCTTGATTCCATAAAAGTTTATGATTTGCATAATGCTGTTTAACGATTCATAGTTTCTCCGTAATATCATCCAAATTTTCTGCGTTTCCTCTTTCTCCTCCCTAGTCATATTACGTAACGCTATTTCTTTTTTGAGGAAATTACATCGCGAAAATACAAAAGTTTTAGACCCTCTTAACCACGTCGATAGTAATCTAATGATCTATTGAAATAGAATTTCGACGCTCACACTTTTTTATCGTTTTCCAAAAACCGCAGGAACGGCCGAAAGCGCCCAGACCCAGGCGATGAGGAAGGCCAAGTCCATCGAGAGGTCTCGATACGAGAACTCCCGCTACACTAACGACGACGACGATAACATCATCTTCGAGGACTTCGCCCGCCTCCGCCAGGAATCAGTGGAACAATGAGACAGATTGAAGAGAGAGAGAGAAAAGAGAGGGGGAGGAATGGTCTTCCAGTGCAATCACCCTACCGCCATCATTTAATAAGCCCATTTGTTCCCCCTTTCCGATTTCGCGGCTAACGCCGCTCCCCGTAGAAATAGCGCCCTTTTAATTCTTAGTGTCATGCAAAAAATAAAACATTAAAAAAACTACAAAACTCAAAAAAACGAAAAACTTACTAAAAAAACAAACAACCCCTCGAAGTAGGTTCCTCCGAGTGGTGAGGGGGGGACGCAGAGGTGGTCCGACTCCATCGAGTTGCTTCTATTTTTTTTCCTCTCGAACTTTTAGTCCAGCACCAACAAAGAGCAGACCTGAGTTATTTGCGTTTATAGTCAAAGAGAAGTCAAAACAGGATCAATGGCAAAGATTACTGCGTCGCGTAGAAACGGAAACGCCGTTTAACTTCCTATTTAAATGCAACGGGAGCGAGTACTTGTCTAAATGTGTATGACATCCATTGAGATTCGACGACGCTACACTCCTCTGGACCATTTTTTCTGGTGCTGGGCACGATGATTCCCGCCATTTACGCTCTTTCTGAATCGCGGCTTAGGCTAGTCGTCCATTGGATGCGTGTTCGTCCGAACACAATTCGTCAGAAAACGTGCGTAAACGCGCGAACAGTCCCTTCTAATTGAAATACATTGAAGGTCGTCCACTAGACGCCATTTCATTCGCGCGTTTTCGGACGGATAGTTGCGAAGTGCGAACGATCCCATTCCGTTGGAATTTTCGCAAGCATTCGTGCGATTTTGAACCTGTTGATAGCCTCCTCCTAGAAACCTGCCGGAACATCGCTTTTTTCTGTTGTTATTGAAATGTTTCTCGATTCATACGAAAATAATAAAAAAAAACTTCGCTTCATTATATTTTAGATCCTTAAATAGGCAAGTGAAGAAATTCCCACGGTGAATTTCTTTTTAATAAAATATCATTCGTCCAAATTGTTCTTCGTTTGGCCATCATACGTCTAACGAGGAAAGAATTTTCTAAAAATAATAGTTCAGAACGTTCCGTCTTGGTAATTGGAAATGTCATTCGCGCGTAAACTGCAGGCAAGTGGACACACCCTCATCGTCCGAAGTGATTCGCACGTTTTCTGACGAAGTGAGTTCGGACGAACACGCATCCAATGGACGACTAGCCTTACTCTGCGTGCGGAACACCTACACGGGTGACAATGCACGAAATTGGTCTCCAATATAAAAAAACATCGAAAATGCCACGGCACTTATAATCTCAAGCTCTAATTGTGAGCCGTCGATTTCAGAAGTTTAGATTCTTTGTTTAAGTTGACTCATCTAGGTACGAAGATGTTTGTGGGCTATTACGGAAACAGGACACCCGCCCATGGGTTATTTTTTTAGCCTTTCCACAAAATTGCAACGATAGGAATATTTTCTTAACTTCTTGAAAAAAAGGAAGTAACGTTGAGAATTCGCGCTTCATTCATGGCTTTCAACATTCGATACTAACGCAGCACGATTACTTAAAATTAGCCAAGTAAAAGAAACTTCTTGGTAACATATTTTATGTTGCCTCGCGACATCTGGTCAAGTTAACACGTTAAAGGTCATCACGACTTAATTAAATATATAACATAGCAAGCTTTCAGACTACAGATCGTGCGTTCACAACTATAATCGGAAAAGTTCATTAAATAGCCATCAAAATAATTTTAAATGACTTACCAAAAAAAAAAGAACGCGGCTTGTTTCGTTGAAAGCTAATCAAAGTGATTATTAGTGCAATTTTTAAATGCAGGAGAATTTCCAAACCGAAACTCGCAACCTTTTCTCGAGAGAAAGTTTTTTTTATTCAAATTGTCCTAGTAAGTCTTGAAACGTCACGTGCTTCTGTCCTTGCGGAATTTGGAATACCACACATACAAACGTGAACTTGGGCTCACAAAAGAAAAGCTACAAGCTCAGCGATGTGGAAGAATGAGGAGGGCGGGAGGGGGCCAAGGTGGCGAACCTTATTCCACTTCATGGGCTTCACCTGTTTTCCAAATCAAGGTGTTGATGCGTTTCACTTGAAAGACTTCAAGTTAATTATCGCCTTATTTAAATAACTTGGATAATCATCCATTTCGTTTATTTTTTATATAACTTCATTTACATTATATACGAGTGCGTGTTTTATTATTCAAGAAAATTGGAAAAAGGAACCTTTGACTGCTCTTTTTTTATGTTTACATGAAGTTAAATGAATGTTTAAAATCTACTTTTTGGATGCTATGAAATCGGCAAATTGGAACATACTCCCAATATTGAATCGTTACGTAAAAAACGTTCAATTTTATTTTTACTTGGAGTCATAAAAGACATATATATGATATAGCTTATGCATCTGTTTCTTTGTATAATGCCCGTGCGCATCATTTCTTTAATTTAAATCTGAAATTTTAAATTACCTGTCCCATTTGTTCCCTGGCGGGTTTAGGTAATAGATGAGGCAAAATAGAAATCCCTAGCATATTCTTACTACCGCTTGCTTCGCTGAATGAAAATGTATATCTTAATGTCCGCTACATTATGTAAATTTTCGTGTGATAATCTTTTAAAAAATAGAGGTTTGCATATTTTTGTATTTGGATCAATCATAAAATATACTTAGATACAGAAGCGTCACGACAAATTTACTTTGATGCCAAAGTCTTTCGTCGAATATTCAATTATTTAACAATGACTAATTGAAATAATTAATTACGGCCAATATTCACTTACTGAAAAGCGTTTTAATCACACCTATCCTCAGTCACGTTTATCAAATAAAAGGGGGTTTGAAAAGACATGAAAATCATGTAAATCTTGGGTTAAAAACCGTAAATATCCCCATAACAATCACTCTTGCTTTTTTCGTAATCAATCCGAGAGAGCTCTTTTCACACCGCAGTAGGACAAACAGGAAGAACTTGCTGTCACGACACTTTTTCCTATGGCTTCGTACGCGAACCCTATGCAGATTAAAAAATGATGCGAAGCAATCCTGTTATAGTTTGGCAGATTATCTCAATCAGTTGTCGATTTTTTTAAACCTGGCAGTGCTTCAAACAACATTTTGAGCACTTTTAATTTGACCCCGGCGGTTATGAAATTGTTATGTAAAATCTATCCTCAATAGTTGTGAAGATTCTCATTGTTTTTCTAGGAAGTCACAAGCAAACCTTAACAAGTTTCTTCTGCCCGAAAAGCATCGATTTCGTAGGATTCAATTGACTGTTACGTCTCTTTAGCAGCTTCTTTCATTAAAATTTGGTGGCTATACTTAACAAGAGCAGAAATAAAAACAGGCACGTTTTTTTAAGCATCAAACTGGCCTACAAAAGTCAAATAACGAATTGGCTCTTGAATGTACAGTGCAAGTATTTCCTCGACTAAAGAAATGGTCTATTTTTGGCGTGGCTTTTATCAGGCTATGTGTTGCATGTACACATGTGTCCACATTGTATTGAATGTAGAACAATAAACAAACTATTCTTAGATTTAATTTTTGAGGTTATTTCTGAAATTCACGACAGCTAACGTCGGGAACTAATGCACTGTAATTATATAATACTTTCTTTATTATTAACCAACGCTGCCCGCTAGAGCGTGAGTCGACATTCGTTTACCCGTTTTACATATTTTTATTGAGCGATCTTTGACAATTATTTCACTACATCCATTCAATATATTTATTTTTGGATATTCTTATCCAAAATTCTTGGTGATTTGTAGGCCTCGAAAAAAGGCGCAACACATTATTTTTTTCCGGAAATCTATACCTTCCGATAAAAGCCTCTTATTGTAATGAAATATAACAAAACATTAATATCATATTTTGACGACACTTGTTATTCCCGGGTTACGCAATTTTACAAGATTGAAAGGTAACTAGAATTTTATTGGACGATTGGCTTCAGGATTCATTTAGAATTGTTTTATTAATGCCTACTAAATTTATTTACGATACATAAATCTTTAAAATCATTCCTAGGTGGACATTTCAGCAGAGTCCAAAGAAAGCAACAGCTTCTCGTTTATGGGGCGGCAATCCCATAAGTTACTCATTGCTTGACTTTGCGTACTCTGTTTCGGTTATAGTCATGCAGCCTTCATATGCAACGTGATGATATCATTTCAACGAAGGAGCATGGGGTATTGTGATAATTTACGAAATTTAGCGAGGCGGGAATCACATACGAAGAGCGGAGGAATAAACTCCTTTCGCGAAATGCGGAAAAACTATTGTTTCTTTATCATAATCTCCAATTGTTGAAATTTAATTAATAAAATTTTGAACACTTTTATTTCATTCTTTACTTAAGAAAATTTCATGAAGTTTATAAGATTTTACAATCTGGTACTGTTAACCGGTCGTTATGTACAATTATGCATGTTATGTAAAATGTTAATTCATGGTTCAGTTTAACTTTTGTTAGAGTTATAGGTTTTTTAAAATTTTATCTAACTATATGTTAATTTTACGTTGACGTCTGTAGATATTTGTGTACAATTTATATCGGCGTATTTCTCGAGAACCGTTCGTCGTAAAGATATGCAGTAAACGGCGTTTTGTTTCTACTGGCTATGAGGTCCCTGGAAAAATATTTTCGTTTTCTAAAGTGTCCGGGTTCGAATCCAGGAGACAATTATATTTTCCCATAAGTTTACACGGGATTTTCGATTTTTCATAGTGCAAGGTTTTTTTCCTTCGTTCATTAAAATACGTAAATATAGACCGATTTTCTTCTTTTTTGCTTTATTCGAAGGCTAAAACTCTATATATATAATAAAAAATAGGATAAAAGGAAAGATACAGCAACACTTAGGTGAAGACCAATTTGGATTTAGACCCGGTAGAGGAACTAGAGAAGCAAATTTGGCCTTACGTATGATATTGGAAAGAAGATTAGAAATGAACAGGAGGGTATACCTTACATTCATTGACTTAGAGAAAGCTTTCGATACGGTTAATTGGGAGTTGTTATTTAGATCCATGAAGAAAATAGGCATTGATTGGAAGGATAGAAGATTAATTTACCAGCTTTATCGAAATCAAAGTAGGAAAATAAATGTTAATGGGAGTGAAAGAGAAGCAAGGATTAGAAAAGGAGTAAGACAAGGGTGTCCTCTCTCTCCTATTTTTATTTAATATGTTTATTGAGGAAGCTATAGAAGTCATGAAGGAAAAGACAAAAATAATAAAGATAAATGGGAAAAGAATACATTGTATTAGATTCGCTGATGATATTGTCATAATAGCAGATTCGGAAAAAGATACAAATAGAAAGTTAAAAGTGATGCTTGAAATACTTAAACACTGGGAATTAAGAATAAACGTAAAGAAAACGAAGGTGTTGGTTATAAGTAAGAGTAACAAAGAAATAAAAACGAATATAAGGATAGATAATAAAAAAGTTGAGCAGGTAAAACAGTTCGTTTATCTAGGTAGTGTAATTACTGAAGATAACAGGTGCACGGAAGAAGTAAAGAGAAGAATAGCCTTGGAAAAACAAGCATTTCAAAACAAGAAGAATCTATTAACAAGTACGCACATTAATATTGAAATAAGGAAAGCTTTTGCAAAAGCATTTGTATGGAGTGTATTACTTTATGGAAGGGAAAGTTGGACTTTGAGAAAACATGAGGAAGCCCGTTTGGAAGCAGTGGAAATGTGGATATGGCGGAAAATGACAAGAACAAGTTGGACTGAAAGGAAATCAAATGTAAAAGTATTAAGGGAAGTGAACGAGGAAAGGAAGTTATTAAAAGAAATGGAAAGAAGGAAAGTAAAATTTGTTGGACACGTTATAAGGCATAATGAGATGATTTCAAACATTTTTGAAGGCAAGATTTTAGGAAAGAAAAGTAGAGGAAGACAGAAGAAAACTTATTTAGAGGACATCAAGGTGATAATGGGATGTGATGGATATGAAAAGCTGAAGAGAGTAGCAGAAGAGAGAAGCGAATGGTTGCGTCGACAAGGCTTAGCCTTTAGGATATGAATGAAATGAATACTCTATGCTATCTTATTCTTGCCATGTTTATACGTTACACGGTCGAAGTTTTCAGAAATACGCATTCTTTTTCGAAGTTTTGCGGATTTTTCGTACTCTTTCCTGGCGTTGCCAAGGCGACCGCCATTGTTGCCTCCGATTCAAATACTAACAATTATACCTTCAAATAGGTGAAAGAAAAGCGTGATTCGCTTCGCACTTTTGTTTAACATAAGCATCGAAATTAATGAAGCATAGCAACGTAAATATTTACGGATAATTATTTTGTTGACTGCGTATGGGAAGCGTTTCTAGCTGTGTCAATAACATGTGTATAACAAACAAGCTCCCAGCGTGTTGAGTTTTATTTTAAATTGTGCAGTTAATTTGTTTTTTGTTTTGTTTCATCGTTTGAATGCTGGAATCTTACCTTTTCGTAAGTAGAACCATCATATTACACATCTGTAATCCTTATTAACGCAAATAGGCTCACGCATCAATTAAAAATTAGATAAGAATAGGGTCGCACGTTACTTTGTAAACACATTATATGGTTATCTTCTCTTCATTGATAATCTAAATAAACGGTTGCATTGACGTCGCCTTTATAGTAGGTCCTGTAAGAAGTTAAATGCAGTCGTTGATAGACACTTGAAGTAAAGCAATTGTTTGTGAGATCGTCTATAAGGGTGCAACGATAATCATTGGAACTAAGATAAGGTAGAGCTATTATCCCAGCTGCAGATGCCAGAGAAAAGAAGAGGAGCCAGAGATCTAACGAAGAGTATTGTAGGAAAGAGAGAGAAAGAGATGCGGAAGCTCATAGGATTGCCCGTGTAGATGAGGAGCGGAGAGTACTAGAAAGACAAAGAATTAGGGAAACACGTCAAATGAATAGGGGACAAAGAAGATCTAACCTAGGGCCGAACTATTTACATTAGTTGTATTTCATTTCATTAATTATTCAATAAAAATTATTTCACTAAACCTTCAGTTTATTTAAATCGCGTTGAGGATCGGAGATCCGGGGCTGCCCTACTAGTTATAATTAAAATATCGTTTCTCTGAATGTTTCTCGCAGGCTAAAAAGTAAAATATTAAGTTCTATTTCATTTGTTTTTATTGTTATCCTTTCATGCTCATGAGGGACCCAATACTCGGCACCAGGTCCCAGCGCCCGGTGCCGGGTCCGGGTAATTTCCGGGTACTGAAAATATGGCCGGGTATGCCGGGTACCGGGTAATTGCCGGGTATCCGGTACATCCAGAGGCGCCTTAACTATATGGGCTAAATGGGCTGCAGCCCTAGGGCGCCAGGCGCCGCCGCTCCACAAATAAAATTATATATTTTTAAACTTCGCAACTATGTAATTTAAACTCAAGAAGTATAAATTGTCATAGCCTTTTATTTCTCAAGAGGCTCACCATCTATTACATGCTTCAGGTAGTGAATATGTGGCTACTTCCCTGTAATTCATAAATATTTTGGGCAATCGGAAATGCTAGGGGATTTCTGAAAGTACGTACTACCTAGGACGGCAGCATTAAAAACTTTCACTCGTCGCACACTGTAAACTGGACAGAATCATAATAGCTATACTTCAGAGACTCCGAGGAGTAGTGAAGGTCTGGCGAATTTACGAGGGCTTAACGAAGGTTCAGGTTTACACTGGAAAATTTTCGGGCCATGGGATTTCTTTCCATAAGCATTTATCGATGCCAAAACATGATGATATAAAGGTTCATTCATAAAGAATGCACACATCTACGAGACGAAACGAGTATAAGCTATGTCTGTTTGTACAAATATCCATACCACTTGAGATGGCAATCTGGACCTACATACGCTGTGATAATTGTTTCTCGGTTCCCAGGAATCTTTCTCGTGCCCTGTGGCTAGTCCGATGGAAGTCTTTACAACGAAAGGTAGTCGGCAGTATTACCATATTAAATACGTATTAAATTTACGTGAATGCAACTGCCATGTACATGTACTTATACAGATTGAATCGTGCTGTTATTTTCAACATTCTCCGCAATCTACAGATTAAGAGTTTTGTCCTTCTTTAGAATGGATCGTGAAGTAGAAAGAAAGTTCCATTCCAGTGCATCTAAAGAAAAAGAATAGGCGACTTGGAGATGATGGATTAAGAACTACATAAGTGAGTCTTATATTTTTTTATCAAAATCAATTAATTACTCAACCCGACAGTAGTGGTAACCTGTACTTTTGTACAGAAATATCTAGTTATGTGGTTTAACTTGGTTAGGCTTAGGAGAGCAATGACCAAACAAAAATTTTATTTATTTGTATTGCGACGATTATTTAGCAGTGATCCCTTTTCTCTGAGTAAGCAATTAATAGTGGACTGTTGAGTTATTTTGCTAAAATTACTCCGCGCGCACAGTGACTCGTGCGACAAATAAGAGCGCGCCCACTCGAGGGTTAAAATGTTTCCACAACATTATTATTAAAATAATCCATTTTCTTCCTATTTAATAATATTACATGCACACGTAAGGAAATCAAACGTATTTTTGTGAGATTGTTTATGTTAGCAACAATGAAGAAGTAACCAGAAGTACTTTTAAGATATGTTATTTATTTATAAACTGCGTTATTATTTGAGTTTCTATTTTGTTTTTTATATTTTCTATTTTTTGTTTTAATAAAAACTAGTAGGGCATCCCCGGATCTCCGATCCTCAATGCGATTTTAATAAACTAATGGTTTAGTGAAATAACTTTTATTAAATAATTAATGACATATAAATGAACTTCAAAGTATTTTTTAAAAAAGCCTTTTATCTCACCTTAATATAAAGAGTAAGATAAAAACCTATAATCCTACCAAATTTCAAGTTTCTAGCACATCTACAGATGTTAACAATAAATTGTAAACAAATGCTGACAGTCCTCAACGTAACCTTTTTAAAACGTTATAGTATCAATTGAAACAAAATAAAAAACAAATTAATTGAACAATTTAAAATAAAACTATTCGCTGGGAACTTGTTTGTTATACACATGTTATTGACACAGCTAGAAAAGCTTCCCATATGCAGTCAACAGAATAATTATCCGTAAATATTTACGTTGCTATGCTTCATTAATTTCGATACGAATAATGCTTTTCTTTCATCTATTTGAAGATTTAATTGGCCTTAAATGAATCGGAGGCAACAACGAGAGTCTCCTTGGAAACGAAAAATCCGCAAAACTTCGAAAAAGGATGCGTATTTCTGAAAACTTCGACCGTATACCGTGTAAACATCGCAAGAATAAGATGGTATAGAGCTTTATCTGTCGAATAAAGCAAAAAAGACGAAAATCGGTCTATATTTACGTATTTTAATGAATGAAGGAAAAAAACCTTGCACTATGAAAAATCGAAAATCCCGTGTAAACTTATGGGAAAATATAATTGTCTCCTGGATTCGAACCCGGGACACGTTAGCAGACGAAAATATTTTTCCAGGGACCTCATAGCCAGTAGAAACAAAACGTAGTTTACCGCATATCTTTATGACGAACGCTTCTCAAGAAATACGCCGTTATAAATTGTAAACAAATTCTACAGACGCCAACGTAAAATTAATATATAGTTAGATTAGATGTGTATTGTTTTCATTTATGATTAATAAATCGAGGTGTATTTACGTATTTACTTTTACATTAAAAATTAGTAACCCCCACTCACGTTGCTAGCCCAGGGCGCCCAAATGTCTTAAGACGGCCATGGGTACATCACTATCATATACTGTTGAAATTTAAGAATGAAACACAAATAAGGGAAAGCGAAAATCGAAAAAAATAATGACTATCTCAACCATTGTCTCTGTTATAACATGTTTATGCAATTTTGAAAGCACGTTCTTCTACCTAATGTACTGGGTAGAAATTGAAATATTATCTATATTTTGTAGTTTGAACATGAAAATTATATCTTACTAGCGTAATTGCCCGTCAATATGACGGGATATCTTTAGTTAACCTTAAAATGTTGCCTCCCTCCCCCTCTCTCCTCCTCCCTCCTCCCACCCTCTCCTTCCCTTCTCCCCCTCCCTCCATCTCTCTCTCTCTCCCTCCCTCCCCCTCACTCTCTTAAATGTAAGAAGGGACTATATAGTCTCAATTTTGCCCTCAATAAAGTTGTTTGTCTGTCTCCCTCCCTTTCTCTCCCTCCCTCTTTCTCCCTCCCTTCTTCCCCTCACTCCCGCTCACTCTCTCCACCCCTTCCCCCTCATTTCCTCTCCCCCCTTTCCTCCCTCTCTTTCTCCACCTCCCTACCTCTCACCCCCTCTCTCTCCCTCTCTATCTTGTATTCAAAGCAGGATTACACCCATAAGGATTGATATAACACTAGGATTTTGAGGTCTAACAATACTATACGTAGTTGGTAGCCAAGGCAACATCCTGTTAAAATGGCAAGATTTCCACAAAATATGCAAAATAAACGTTTAACATGAGTGGTTTCGAATTGTAGGCCCATGGATGATTTACATGTATTTCTTATAGGGTATAAGAGAAGGAAGAAAGCTATCAAAAATAAACCCCAGAGAGGAAAACTTGAAATTTCGACAGTTTTCTTTGTTTTCGTCGAATTTTAGGTCAGTTGCAAGAATTAGAATTGGTACAGCCGGTGTACTTTCCGAGTTACTTATAAAAAATTCTACGATGCAACATGAGCATTGTAGTATTTTATTATAATTATTAAATTATTTTTGTACTTAATGTGGGTTAAGGCAATTAACCTTGATTATTAAATGTTGGATATAAAAATCCTAATTTGTATGCATGATCAAAAAAATAACGAAATCTGTTGCGACTCCTTAGAAAACTTTAAAATGTTCCCTATCTGCAACATATGTTTATAAAAATTTTTTAACTATAATTCTAAATAAAAAACTTAAACTTACGAGGTATAAATATCAAATAAAAAGCACTCATAAGCAATTATTTCGTTATAACGTTAAACGTAACGAAAAACGAAATTGCTTTTTTGGCCGTAACAAAAAACGCAACGAATCGATTTTTTTCGTTTGCCAGCACTGGTTAATACCATAATTCGCTCCCAGAGGCACGGCCTATAGAATAGCGTGACCAACCAACAGACCTGGGCTATTATATTATAAATCTAGTGTAATGCCCGTTGAAATACCAACGGAAGAATTATAGATAGATAGATTATTATTATTTTCATTTTGTTCCCGCCACTTAAAGGATTGAATACGCGCGGTATACTGTTTCCTTGGACTGTCGTAATATATGCGCGAGAGGGAGCCACACGGGGCATGAGTTCACGGCTCACGGGTTGGTCGCTGTCGGGGTTTTATGAAGGCACTGTGTCTCGGTGGAAGTGGGTCGAAGGTTGTCGTCGTGGACGGAGAGTTGTCGGAGAAGTCTGTCGAAGGTTGTCGTCGTTGGATACCGGAGGAGTGCGGATCGACAAGGAGGAGCCGAAATTTCCCTAATACTGAAGGCAAAGGACCCAAGAGAAGAGATGAGTGATGGATTATTGTCCCGGGTTTGGGTTCCCGTCTCAGTGTCTCTCGCATAGAATTAAAATTAGATTACAGTCCTCTTCGTTCTCGTGCAAATCGCAAACACATTTAAAATAATTAATATCACACTTTTACATATGAAATATTTTGCCATATACAGCATTTCTAGTGAATATTCCGTTGTTGACGGTCTATCTTTAGTTAAACTTAAAATAGTTGCCTCTCTTTCCCTCCCTCTCCCCCCTCCTCCCCATCCTGCACCCTGTCGCACCCTCTCCCCCCCTCCCTCTCGCTCCCCCTCCTACCTCTCTCTCCCCCCTCACTCGTATTAAAAGCATTCAAAGCACGTGTATGCCCATAAGGATTGAATTAACAATATAATATAGAGGTCTAACAATGGAATTGGTAGCCAAGGCAACATTCCGTTAAAATGGCAATTTCCACAAAATATGTGAATTAAACGTATAACATGAGCGATTTCGAATTGTATGCGGAAAAAGATGAACAGAATAAGAAACTTTGTAATTTTTTCTTCAAGATGGTTCAGATCCGAAGATCGTAGGTTAATTCCTTCTGATTTTAATTTCCAAAACAATAAAAGCCTGCACATCAAAAAATTGATTTTTACGTTACCTTACGGAAAATGGAAATGTCTTCCTTGGAGTCGAACCCAGGACTTTTTTGGCTATTTATTTTAGGCATTACCTTAAAATATGTTAATCAAGCATCCTTGCCAAATTTCAATCTTCTCCTATTCGGGAAGTTTGTTAAAACGCGCTATATCGGCCATCGTGAAAGCGTGACCAACCAACAGACCTGGGCTATTATAGTATAAAATGTATGACGATAGCATCCTGTCAGTTAAAATGGAATGAATACGGATATCAGGTCAATAATACAATATGAAAACATTTTTGTGTTACCTTTTCCTCCAAAAGTAATATTTTCATCACCATCACTGCATGGATTACCTTCTCCGATTAATCCGGTGTATTCATTGAAAATATACGAAAATTAGGGTAGCAGTTCGGCAAGTTCGGAAGATACATTTTAACAGGTCAAATCTGGAGTAAAAACTCAGCGCTTGAGACAAATGAATTAAACTGTATGACGAAAATGTTAAAAAACATTTTTCGAAGATGATTTTATTATTGCACCTTCACAAACAATATTGCAAGTTAAGCCCGCCAAATAACGGAGTACGAATCGTAATATGCACATCGACTTTCTAGAGTGGATTTATATAAGTATTGCTATAAGATGGTATGTTTATTTAAAGATTGCTGTAATCGATAATAATAAAGTAACCCTGCGGCATTAAACGCTTTTTATTGAGTTACATATATATTATTATAATTATTTATGAAGTTCTTAAAGTAATTTTGTTTTTTTAACCCATCAAAGAAAATTATACTGAATATTATCAAGCAATGCATGAAAATTATAGAAAAAAATCCGATTTGGCCAACACGACCTTCTCCATATTTGGAGTTTAGATATTTAAATTATTATGAATAGCATTATAAGGCAAAATTATTATTTCATATCGTAAAAGAATACAGTCGTCCTTATTGCCGTAAATTATATTTTCGGCTATAAGTTTACAGAATTCACCGCTGCATGGTTGTGGCGCTGTATACAGGAAATTACGAAAAAAGTTCAATATCTCCGAAATGGATGGTTCTACGAAAATTTGTTTCAAACAAAACTTGGAAGAAATATTATTCTCTAAAACTTTGGTCCTTACGAAGATTACCTATTACGACGTTTTTAAGGAGATATTTGACGGAAACCGAATATTTATAAATAATCAATTCCTAAACAACTGCCATGGAAAATTGTTTTAAATGAAAGTTGTAGGAAATTACATTCTCTATAACATTCGTATAGAATTGTATATACTATAATGAAGTTTTGACGATGAAATATCACAAAAACCGAATCGAGTATCGAATAAACCTTGACTTCCGGTTAACCGTTATTGTCCAAAAACTAATCAGTTCTTTATGCTCATGATAAAGTGTTATATATGAAGTTTGGTAACGATATGGCAAGTACTTTTTGAGTTAGAGCGCCCACAATCACATACACACGCACACCCACATCATTCCGAAAATAGTCTAAACGTGTTCTATGGACCTCAAAACGTGTATTTCCGTTGAAATCTCGAAGTCGATTTTTTTCATAAACAATACTTTCCCATTACTACGTATGGAGAAAGTAATAACGATAATTTTATTTCCTATCATATTTCTTTCGCCAAATCCTGCTTCATTTCTTGTTACTTTCTCCATACGTAGTAATGGGAAAGTATTGTGATCATGAAAAAAATCGACTTCGAGATTTCAACGGAAATACACGTTTTGAAGTCCCTAGACTATTTTCGGAATGATGTGTGTGTGCGTGTGTGTATGTGATTGTGGGCGCTCTAACTCAAAAAGTACTTGCCATATCGTTACCAAACTTCATATATAACACTTTAGCATGAGCACAAATAACTGATTAGTTTTTGGACAATAACGGTTAAGCGGAAGTCGAGGTTTATTCGAAACTCGATTCGGTTTTGCGATATTTCTCCGTGAAAACATCATTATGATATATACAATTCTGTACAAATGTTATAGATAATGTAATTTCCTACAACTTTCGTTTGAGACAATTTTCCATGGCAGTTGTTGTTTAGTAATTAATTATTTATAAATATTCGGTTTCCGTCAAATATCTCCTTAAAAACGTCGTAATAGGTAATCTTCGTGAGGACCAAAGTTGTAGAGAATAATATTTCTTCCAAGTTTTGTTTGAAACAAATTTTCGTAGAACCATCCATTTCGGAGATATTGAACTTTTTTCGTAATTTCCTGTATACAGCGCCACAACCATGCAGCGGTGAATTCTGTAAACTTATAGCCGAAAATATAATTTACGGCAATAAGGACGACTGTATTCTTTTACGACACGAAATGAGAAATTTGCCTCATAATGCTATTCATAACAATTTAAATATCTATACACCCAAATCAGGGCCGTTTTAAAACCTTCGTAGGCCCTAGGCACTCTTGCATTCGAAGGCTCAACTCTACGTCATATCAAATATATAAAAATGCACCCACGTTAAATCTAATTTTTTGCTATTAAAGATATTCGAAAGCATTTTTATAATTTTGCTTTTGAAATTATTTCAACAATACTTCAACACTTATTCAAGCAGCAAACATTTTCGTAGGCCCTTGAAAGGCTCGTAGGCCCTAGGCACTGTGCCTATTGTGCCTAATGGATAAAACAGCCCTGCCCCAAATATGGAGAAAGTCGTGTTGGCCACATCAGATTTTTTCGATTATGTCGGTGTGTCTGCGTGTGTGACAAATTTTGCGTGCGGTCTAACTAAAAAATTATCCATCAGATCAGCATGAAATTCTATATTTGTGATTTTATATATATTTTTAAGATTTCAAAAGATTTTGATAACAATCGGCCAACTGGAAGTAGCGGTTTACTCTTGTAAAATTTTAGTTTTTCTTAAATATTTCGCTTAAAATTGAATTTTTGGTAACGCGCGCACATACACCTTGTGCTGACGAAGGGATCATCCCGAAAGCTCCAATAACTTCTACAAATGTCTCCCCCCAACACCCCAGCGGCTCTCCTTCCGGTATATATATATATATATAAATATAAAACTACGTATGAGAAAGTAAAAAACACGAAAGCGGTAGTTTATTTGCCTCGCCCACCAGAGCTATTTCTTTGGAGGGGCCCCGCCTCCACAGAGCACGCAAGAACAAACAAACCACCAGACGATGCATAAAATCCTTCGTGTTGTGTATCACTCACCCCTCAAGAAGAGATGAACGTGGTCGAAAGTGGAACGTCCGAACTATTTGATATTCATCCGTCTCCCAACTCGCCTGACTCACGCTTAGTGTGGCCCGCGATGATATTACTTGGCTAAGCTCTTTTTCATAACCTCACACCACTCTGCTGCCCAACAAACGTTGCCGCTTCAAGCAAAGAGAAGGAGAGAGAGCGAGAGAGAGACAGAGAGGGAGAGCGTGGGATTCAGAACGAGCTGCAGTGTCGCAAAACGTTCTCTGAGGATGGACGTCGGTGAGGTAGCTGAGACGATCAACTTCAAGAAGTGCACAGAAGTAAACTGCGGCAATAACACGAGTTACAATTTCTACGGTCCCGTAAAAGTGTACATGAAAGGGATTAAGGCACGCGTGAGTGGGATTCGCAGGAAGAAAATGTCTTATCGTGAGTAAAGAGCGATTGTTTTTATATCCCTCTGAAATTGCTTCACCCGCCCTGCTGGTGATCGCTCGTCGTAAGATGCAACCTCCGGTGAAAATGTTTCGTGTTTGTTATTGCGTGCAATTTCGGGTTGTATTGTCCGATGTTTCAAACTCTGCGGATAAAATTTCCTGCGAAGTGGCTTCTATGATCAGGACACCGTATTTCGTATTTTTACGCTCGTCGATTAATATATAGCTTTACTTTACTTACTGTTTAACAGTTTTTTTACCGGAAGCCAAAAGAGATGTATTCAATCGAGTAAGTTCGATCATAGCGAACGGTTTCTTTTGTCTCACTTCGGCGAGGTTATGCAGGTTAAGTTAAAGTGGTAATAAGATGACTCGGTATCTTATGAGTTTTTAAATTACAACCTCATTTGTATTCCTGCTCTTCAATTATTTTTGGTCGCGTAATAACGAAGAAAAATATTAAACGCTAATATAACCGATGTAGATCTTAACTGCCTTCTGCGTAACAGGCATACACCAGAGAATTATCGAACTCGTCTTATGGCTGAAAACAAATTCAAGAATAAGCCATAAAGTATTAAAAAATTTAAAAATATAAGTACTTAAGTAGCTCCTATAGGCATAACAAACAGGTGCGCATTTCGGCTACAGTGCAGGCGTCTTCAGTGGCGATAGAAGATTCTACAACAAAAAACGTTTGCTGGTGTTTTATTTTTTAATTAATACGTGTGCGGTTGAGGGGAGGTTAGTGGGTGGATGAACGTTAAGGGTGTGCGTATTGTATACAAATTTCGAATCCTTTAACCCGTCAGCGTCGTCATGCGTACTGGGAACGTCGGACGGAAACTCCACATGCGGTCGTCATGCGTACTGGGAACGTCGCGGAGGTCGCTAGCTTTCTTTATTTTTTTGACACAGTAAATTTTCTTAGAACCTTTATATATTTTAAAAGAGGAACCTTTGGCCTTCCTATTGTGCTTAATTCTGTAATTTTTACTCTCCTTCTTTTTACTTTTATTATACGTTAAGTTTTGTGATTAAATTTTCACGTAGATAGGAGAATTGGGGAATTTTGGCTTCTAAAAAAGCCTCTATTCAACGAAATCTTTGCATGAAAGCAACTGTGAGGTGTAAGAAGAGGATATAGGCCCATTTGTCTGCTATCAGACGTCTATCCCGGTCTTGAGACATATTTTTATATTGTGTCATCACTTTGAGAGGGAGAGAGAGGAGGTCTGGGCCATGTGCTTGGTTTAGTATTTCATGAGGGAATATAGCTAGAGTGAGACAGACTAGAGGATCATATTTTGTATTTATCTTTTGTATTTCCAAGATATTTGCGATATTGAAAGCGTGGGAAATATGCTGGCGCTTGTATCGCGCGGAAAATGTTCTCTCGTCGCTCTGAAAAAATCAGTCTGAGTGAAACCTTGCACTGTGCGGAGGCAGGTTTCGTTCGCCTTTCTTTACTGTGGTAAATTTTACGTTTACTTGCTTACTTATTTTCAAAATACTAGGAGTAATCATGTGCTCAACCAGCGAAAATAGTCAAGCAATACCGAGTGCTGACAAGGAGACGGAAGTCCTACTTGGAAGTGATTCGGAAGAAAGCGTGAGTTCGGACAGTGATAGAATCATTTGGATGAACGTACTCAAATTGATTCACTGACACATAATGATAGTGATCATGAGGAGGATAATGTAGAAAACTACTTCTGGGAGAGCAAGGAGAATTACGTAGGACGAAAGGAGAATTTCATTGGTGGTTACGGACCTCAAAAGGCAGCTAAGGGTTTGACTGACATTGTAGGTACTTTTCAATTGTTTTTCGATGAGGAATTTGTTAGTGCCATAGTAAATGAAACCAACCGATATGCTGACCAATACATCAAAGCAAGTGAGCGTAAATTTTCGATGAAATCAAGAGTTTTATCGTGGAAACCAGTTACCGTGGAGGAAATGTACACTGTTTTGGGAATTTTTATGTTGATGGGAATTGTGCAGAAGCCCACGCTTCGTTCCTATTTTTCGACGAAAAGAGTTCTATCCACACCAGGCTTCGGCGATGTCATCACTAGGGATCGATTGGAGCTTATTTGCAAATTTTTGCATTTCAATAATAACGAAGAAAAGAATAATTACCGTGGTCCTCCAAAGCTACAAAAAATATTTCCGATTACTGAACATCTGAACGAAAAATTCAAGGAATTTTTTTTTACCGAAACGGGAAATTACAATAGACGAGTCCCTAACATTGTGGAAGGGCCGTCTATCTTTCAAGCAGTATCTCCCTCTGAAGTCCTCCAAGTTCGGAATCAAGACCTTCGAGCTCTGTGATGCAAGTACTGGCTACTTATGGTCATTTCTTGTATACACGGGGAAGGATACCGTGTTTCATTCGCCCCTTGTTTCAGGTAATGTAAATAAGACCACGGCAATAGTTTTGAATAGGTAGGCCAAAGGTTCCTCTTTTAAAATTATGAAGGTTACCCATATTTAAGAAAATTTACTGTGTCAAAAAAATAAAGAAAGCTAGCAATCTCCGCGGCGTACCCAGTACACAGGACGGCGCTGAGGGGTAAGAATCCTTATTTGAAGGTTTTTTTTCTGAAAAACTTACGGGGAAGAAGTTGAAATCCAAGATAAAACAGTAGATGTGAAGTACTCCGTAAACTTTGAATAAAGAAAAACTGAGTAAATGGCTTCCGTGATTGAGTGAAAGAATTCATAGAGGTATTTCACGCGAATAATAATAACTAAGACGGTGTGAAAAACATAGGTAAATATACATAGTTTTATGTAAAACCTCAAAAAAGTTCAGTCAAATTCCATAAATATCTAATACGTTACGAATTTTTGTATGATTTCGCGCAAAAACTGCGAATTTCCCTAAATCTCTTCCGACCTGCGTGACGTATTATATTTAAATGTCCTGCGCGCTTGAGGGGTAATGAAACAGTTGTGGCGTATGAGGGGAGCCACGGGGGAGCTTTATCGCATCGCCGTGGGCGAGCGTTGATAAGATCGCAAGCGAAGCTTCCATTCATTAAGCTCTAATAATTAGGCTTTCGGCGATTATTACTTTCTTTTCTTATGGAGAGAGTATTGTGATCACGAAAAAAATCGACTTCGAGATTTCTGCGGAATTATGTATAATTATTCGGTTTTTGCGATATTTCTTCGTTAAAACATCATTATCGTATATACTATTCTATACAACGGTTATAGAGAATGTAATTTCCTACAACTTTAATTTGAAACCATTTTCCATAGCAGTTATTGTTTAATAATTACACAGGCCTGCGAAGATTTTGCTGTTTTGGTAAACATATGTGATTTATATAAATATTGATGCGCTGAATTCGAAAATGGCTTTCGTTTTGGCTTATCACGTACAGATTTTACACAGTTCGATATTATATGGCCATTATCGAATCCTATATAAGTATGTACAGTGTTATACAATTTCGTTAATGCATTGAACATTGAATAGAATGTGATAAAAAATTCAACACTACTGTCGTCCTAAAGTGGGATAGACTTAATGCTTCTGCTGCCTACGAATTATAACCTGTCATCAGCTATAAGACCTATGCCGCATGGACCAGACGTCCCGATTCTTACACTGCCGGCTGAGTTGGAGGATGTCGAATCCTCATCCAGTTCGGAGTTTACAGCAGAGGAATATGTGTATTTCTCATCTGACAACGAAGACATAACTCCGCAGCTATTTACTCAAAGTGAGTTGAACGATTTAGTCCGGGACTTAGGTCTTACTAAGGAAAAGAGTGAATTATTGGGATCAAGATTAAAAGAAAAGAATCTATTAGCCCCAGGAACAACCTTTTACTGGTTTAGAAGTCGCGAGAACGAGTTTCGGAATTATTTTAGAATGGAAGGTGAATTGGTTTTCTGCTGTGATATTCCTGCTTTGATTCCGTAGTTGGGAGAAGAAACCTACGACCTGAAGGAGTGGCGTTTGTTTATTGACTCTTCAAGAAGGATTTTAAAGGCTGTATTATTGCATAATGGAAACAAATTTGCTTCCATACCAGTCGCACATTCAATATACCTAAATAATTATTTATAAAAAATAATCGGTTTCTTCGGTTTCAGTCAAATATCTCTTTAAAAACGTCGTAATTGGTCATCTTCGTGAGGACCAAAGTTGCAGAAAATAATATTTCTTCCAAGTTTTGTTTGAAACAGATTTTCGTAGAACAATCCATTTCGGAGATATTTGGCTTTTTCTAGTATACAGCTACACCACCATTTAGCGGTGAATTCTGTCAACATATTCAAAATATACGTAATTTACGGCAATACGGACGACTGTATTCTTTTACGATACGAAATAATAATTTTGCCTTATCATGCTATTCATAATAATGTAAATAACTATACCCCAAATATGGAGAAAGTCATGTGTTGGCCACATCAGATTTTTTCATTTTTCATTAGAGCGCCCACAATCACATACGCGCGCGCACACAGACATCATTCCGAAAATAGTCTCAACGTGTTCTAGGCACCTCAAAACGTCTATTTCCGTTGAAATCTCGAGGTCGATTTTTTCCATAATCACAATACTTTCACATTACTTCGTATGGAGAAAGTAAAAAGAGGAGCCAGAGATGAAAGGAAGTGTATTGTAGGAAAGAGAGAGAAAGAGATGCGGAAGCTCATAGGATTGCCCGTGTAGATGAGGGGCGGAGATTACTAGAAAGACAAAGAAATAGGGAAACACGTCAAATGAATAGGGGACAAAGAAGATCTAACCTAGAGCCGAACTATTTAGATTATTTTCATTTCATTTATTTCATTAATTATTCAATCAAAATTATTTCACTAAACTTTCAGTTTATTTAAATCGCGTTGATGATCGGAGATCTGAGGCTGCCCTACTAGTACCTCCTTAAAAATGTCGTTCTTGGTAATCTTCGTGAGGACCAAAGTTTTAGAGAATAATATTTCTTCCAAGTTTTGTTTGAAACAAATTTTCATAGAACCATCCATTTCGGTGATATTTTGCTTATTCGTAAATTACCAGTATACAACGCCATCATCATGTAGCGGTGAATTCTGTAATCATATTCAAAATATACCTAATTTACGGAAATAAGGACGACTGTATTCTTTTACGATACGAAATAATAATTTTGCCTTATAATGTTATTCATAATAACTTAAGTATCTATACCCAAATATGTAGAAAGTTGTGTTGGCCACATCAGACTTTTTACTTTCTCTATACGTAGTATGGCAAAGTATTGTGATCTCGAAAAAAATCGAATTCGAGATTTCAACGGAAATGCACGTTTTGAGGTCCCTAGATCACGTTTAGACTATTTTCCGACTGATGTGTGCGTGTGTATGTGATTTTGGGCGCTCTAACTCAAAAAGTACTTGTCATATTAATACCAAATTTCATATATAAGACTTTAGCATGAGCACAAAGAACTGATTAGTTTTTGGACAATAACGGTTAACCGGAAGTAGAGGTTTATTCGAAACTCGATTCGGTTTTTGCGATATTTCATCGTGAACACATCATTAGTGTATATACAATTTTGTACAAATGTTATAGATAATGTAATTTCCTACAACTTTCATTTGAAACAATTTTCTATAGCAGTTATTGTTTATGAATTATTCATAAAAATAATCGGTTTTTTCGGTTTCCGTCAAATATCTCCTTAAAAACGTTGTTATTGGTAATCTTAGTGAGGACCAAAGTTGTAGAGAATAATATTTCTTCCACGTTTTGTTTGAAATAAATTTTCGTATAACCATCCATTTCGGAGATATTTTGCTTTTTCTAGTATACAGCGCCACCACCATTTAGCGGTGAATTCAGTTAACATATTCAAAATATACATAATTTACGGCAATATGGACGACTGTATTCTTTTACGATAGGTAATACTAATTTTGCCTTATAATGCTATTCATCGTAATTTAAATAACTATACCCCAAATATGGAGGGAGTCATGTGTTGGCCACATCAAATTTTTTCATCTAAGTGATAACTCGAATGAAATCAGAATACTCGTCTCAAATATTTCACTGTTCGATTGAATGAAATGTAAAAATACACGGAAAATCACTGGGCAACGTGAGTGAATATTTAAAGGAATAAACGGATCAGGAAAATGTTAACAGAATGCCGAGTCTTTTATTTTTATTTAATAATTTCATTCCTGACAATTATTAAAGGTATAATAATATATAAAGGTATAGTTTAACATAATTTTCACGTAAAAGTTTTACTCAAGTCCCAAGTCGCATGTTTCACCTTATACATAAAAACAGATTTGTTTCTACTATCTCAATAGACAAAAGCATTACAGAAATACAAAAAACTAATACTTTCATTGACTGGTTTCACATCGTGGTTGGAAGTATTAATATAAATTCATTTAACGATGTCAACATAAAAGACCTTAAAAATTGTTTTTCATTACCAAGGAGAAAACTGGCCAGATTTGACGATGCGGTGCAAAAAAGATTTGCCAATTTTGGATAAAACTAAAATGTCTTACGAAGTGATCAACCCATATTGTAGCTACATTATTAGCTTCGCGTATCAATTGTCGTATGGTAGGGAAAAGATCAGGAGCATGCCCAATATCTTTGCTTTTAAGTTAAATGTTCAGTTATCATTAAAATATTTATGAAATTGAAATTTTCAAAGTAATGCCGCCAGTAAATAAATTTAGAAGATGTATTACAGCAAATGCTATATTTCCAGTAGAAAATTAATTTTATTTTCATGTACTACATCCACAGTGGATTGATATCTTGCTAATTTTTAAAAGACATTTATACATGACCAAATGCACAACGCATGCGATTTTCGGGAACATTAAACACATTGCAGATATAACCGGTGTACTGTTTACCAGCATGAGTTTTGAGATCAAGAAGTTCAGTTGTAAATTATGTGAAAACGGTAGTACTCACTAGCAGCCTAAAGGTACTTCTTTATAGATAGGCTCCTACATGAATCAGAATCTCCAAAAACCGCCTTTCGTGATGCCTTTTAGCTACTGATTCAATTTTTGGAAAAGTGTACCGAGTACTTTCTTCACATTTATTCCAATTTAGGCGGAATTTTAGTTGCAGAAATAAAAAGTACCCTGAAATATTAATTAACATATTAATGTACATATAATATGCTGTTTCTGGGTAATAATTGCTGTATACACATAGCTGAACGTACCAGTGTATTCTCATGCTGGTAGTAATCATTTGAGAGCTATTTTTTAAATAAGTTTCAGATGCACCATTTCTCGTAGAAAACGAAAGTTTCTTCATTCATGTTTATGACTGTTATTGGTCTGTTTTGGTGTATAATTTCACAGCCAAAAGTTATTAAATTCCCGTTTTTTGATGTTGTAAAAACTCCTAAGCGCTTGTCATCTTCAACTGTTTGTGTCCCAACCGTCCCAATTTAAACTTTTTGTTCCACTTGAATTTTATAAATCGGCTAAAAACTTTATTTTTAAATGCTGTTCATAGCATCTGAGGAGTTTCGGTAGCTGTTTTTTCGAGTTTAAAACATAATTTAATCTAGAAGAGCTCTTTATAATTTTTTATTTCCATAACTAAATAACGCCTACCCTCTTGTGCCCTTAACTTAATGCAAAGCCTAAAATGTAATTGAATGACAGGTAGGTTGTTATGATATAAAGAGCATTATGCATCGACAATATAAAAGTTGTCTTCGATTATGTTATTACACCGTAACTATATTATGTTCAACTCATAGTCTAATAGTTTATTCATTACAATTATTTGATGATATAGCCCTCAAAAAAGGTATTTTAATAGAACAGTGAATCGCTGTTGATAATTAAACAATTTGGTATGTGTGAAGTTTGAGTAAAAATTCGTGTTATAATTTTCGCATTCTTTAGTGCTGTTTTGATTTTCAGGTGACCTGTATCATACAAAATCACTTATGATCATGTTGGGAGTGGTCTTTTTATTATTAATTATCGGTATAATTTACACCAGTTATAATGAAGGTAAGATTTCGCTAAAACTTACTTAACTTTAATAGTATTAAGATTACGAAGAAAGTTTTATTTAAGTGCCAAACTGCATTCAGGATATCATTCTTTTTTATGCAATGACTTCATTTTGCAAATAAAACATTTAAAAAATGAAAACTAAAAGTAAATCATTGTCATATCTTAAATGTGTGTTGCATTTATATAAAGATAACCTTAATTTGCAGTACTTTCTGATGAATACTAGCTATAAGTATCTTTTTGGGTGGGAAATACCTATCATCTGTGAAATTTTTCATCATAGAATGGACTTTCACTTTTTAGCATTTATAGATTTCATTAAAACTCTGAAAGAAATTAGAAGGCAAGGCTTTAAAGTCAAAATAATAAAAACACATCTATAGTACTGGAAAGAAGTCTGTGAATGCAATATTTTGATTGATCTTTTCAAGTTTTCATTTCCAAGTAACCACACAAAAATATGAAAATGTTTTTCAAATAATGAACTTCTTCTCACATCCGACTTTAAATTAAAACATTAGTCTATGAGTTATAGGATTTATATATTGCACAATCATAATATGCCCCTCTAGAAAATTTCTAGGAATTTCTATTCTTTGCCCAATTGTATAAACAAATAATATACGCAAAAAATGTATTATTATCAATTACCACATAATAATAGTATATCTTTATTATAATAGCTTTTCCTCCATCTAATAAAATTGTAATGCTTTAAAAATGAAGAATATCTCAGAAAATGACAATGGCAGTACCTTAATTCTAGCAGGAGATGTTTTCAATTTTTCAAATGTCCTTACCCTTTTTATTTTAGATGCTGCTTTACCATCATTTTTCTCAGTACACCATAAGGAAAACATTTGAGCCATTTAGGGCAATATAAAATTGCATTTTTAATTAGAATAAAGTTATACTTTCCCATAAATAAACATTCATTTTATATTCAAATGTTAAAATCATTTCTAGTGAAAATGCTATTATTTACTGAAAGGGAAGAAAATAGCATTCCATTTCCAAAAGTTTGCCATATGCCCAGCTGCATCTCTTGGTTTTGTGTGTATATATGAAATAATAGTTATACCAATGTACAATTATCTAGATTTTAACCAAAATATTGAGAAAATTACCTGAAATTATTATACTCAATCTTGAAAGTGTACTGAATTACAATAATACAAATGTGGAGTTAGCAAAAAGACTGTTAGATCTTGAGTTTCATTTTTCTTGTTACAATTTGAAGGAGCTTGGATATTAGTAATATATTTAAAAATAGTATTCTCAGAACATTGGACATTATATTCAAAGATGTTACACTGAGTCCCTTATTCAGAAAAATACCAGGTGGCAAGAAATTTAAAAATTGCATATTGTATTTTATACATATTTTGAATAATTATCAATGAAACTTTAATTATATTCTTCAGAAATTCTTATGTCATTCATTAAATTGTTTTCATAAATCTCCAAATTATAAAGATAAATAACTTTATTTTTCACACTGATAAATAAATCATCATAGAAATAATTACAAATGGAAGAAATAATATTTTTTAAATTGTGCTACACTAAACATAATTACATGAAACTGCGACAAAATCCACTTTTTTAATTTGAAACTCATTTAAATTAATATTGGGTGCAACATTCACAATTTTATTAGCCATTGTTCAAAAATGTAAACAAATCTAAAATTTTCTCAACAGTATAACAACAGTTATTGAAAATGGTGACTTTATACAATGATTTATGGTTATTATAAATATCACAGACTGACAGAGGTTCAAAGTTTATACAATTAAATAGTTCTCATTTTGCAAACTCTTTGTAATGAAGAATTCAATAAATCACTTTATCAAATTTGAGATATACACATTGTATTAAGTTCACCAGCAAATCAAAATGCCCACTTTATATATATAATATTAATAAATGAAGATGAACAGTATTTGTGGTGATGTAAAATGAGTGGCATTTCTTAAAACATTTAAAAGAATGATATGCTTACTATGTAAGTTGTTTAATAGAGTGTCAAATAAATATCAACTGAAGAGTGATGCTTAATAAGTAGATGCAACATTTTCATAAAATAGAAGATTGCCATTTTGAGTCATTAAAAATAAAATATTAAATTCCACATACTGAAAGGAACCTTCATATTTCATCCATGCTGGTGATCCAAATTGAAGGAAATTGTTTTCTCAACTTTATACCAACCTGCTTTGCTCAGGACAACGTGAATTGCTATAGAATAAACAGATTCATGTCTCACTGATTGAAAATGACCTTGGATATTAATGAATATTAAGCTCATTATACCTAATTCCTTAATTTTATAGCGCTTATTAGTGTGTTTTTAAAACTTTGTCAAATGAAAATTGTTTAACCTTACTATCTGGCATATTATTGTGTATTTTTATTTTGTACAGATACCATTAAGTCTCTTGCATCACTTATGAAGAATGGGACCATTGCAGGAGGATCATAATTCAGTTATGATGAATATCTTAAGTTAAAGTACAAATCAGAAAAATGCAACAAAATGAAGACTGAATCTTACATATTAATAATTTATGTGCATGGTACCTCATTCATATTTGTTATTAAACGTTCTTTCCAATGGTGTATGCAAGAAAATGTAACTCAGGAAAAGAATGTAGGTACCATTTAGGCATTATGGATGATATATTGTTTAAAAATGTTTGTGAATGACAGTGAAAAAGTTTTAACTTATAATCTTATGTGAGGTAGGTTAGCATCCTTAATACAAACAAATGAAATTAATCAATTTTATTGTAAGGATGTTTTTATAGCTGCCCAACTAATTAAAAGTTCCTAAAAGTAACTCACTATAATTAATGCAGGTCACAAAAGATAAATTACAAATAAATGGAATAAAACCAACGTGTGCATTGATGTCAGACAGTGGAGTTCGTTGAAGTCCATCCTTTTAGTGACTTAATTATTTCTTATGTTAAACAACCTAGAGGATTTTGATTTATGTTCAAGAATAAACTTGACTATCATTTTATGGGGAATGTTTAAGAAGGTAACGACTAGAGAATTGCTGAGAGATAAAGTCAGTTCTGTATTTTGAACGGAACCCTATCATCAACTTGTACGGTGGATTATTAAAAATTTAAGATTATAGGTTTTTTTAAAATCTTATTTGATATTTTTTTATAAAAATATTTGTCATTTTAAAATGCATGTCTGTGCATAAATTCCACAAATGATCTCATTATAGTATAAATAAATAAGTCTGATTCCTCCTAAATTATTAAATGCTACTTGTGAAATATAATGTATATATCATTCATTTACACTTCAATTCTTTTGACTCCTGTCTATTTCTTTCCATCGCTCCAAATTTTCTTGGCAGGTATCCAACAGTGGCTTTGTTTCTGGTATTAGCTTGTAAAGCAGACTATAACATGGGATGCATATTCCATTCAGAAAACCAACCTGCACAAATGAAAATAATGTGATTTGTTAATGCTCAGTGTTCACAAAACTGCAGTATTTATTCTGCTAAGTATTAATATACCATGTAAGTTCAATGTTTGTAAACTCTGTGAATAAAATTTGTATTAAAATTTGAAAAACTTAGCGTTTAGTAAATGTTTTGGTATTTAAATTTATCAAGTTTTTTTTTCTCCTAAAATTACTATTATTTTCCCAACTGTGGATCAGGTGATGAAGTTATATAATCATTTCACCGAATGTAAAAAGCAAAGTTTAAGTAATGGTAAGACTCCACCAGAAACTTCACATGCGAAATAACTCAATGAATTTTATGTTTTGTTGAACTACTTACCTTTTCTCATTATTTTATTAATCATAATATCCAATATTTTAAAATCTTGTGAGATACTATCACATAGATAAAAAACTGCTGTAATATTAACACTAATTTGAAATCTCTTTAAATTTGTGTTTAATTCAATGCCTAAATTTAGAAAATAATATGGCTTTTGCAGAAAAAATTGAGAATCGCTTTTAGTAAATGTAATTGTCAGCGCATTAAAAAAAGTTTATAACTAACTAGCTCAAATCAGTTCTTAACTATTCAAATGGGTCAAAAGTCATGCTTATGATGTGTACCTGAGATGCTGCTTGTTGGTCAGGCTGACTTCTATCCATCATAGGGATAGGAGTTCTTCCTGCAGCACGTTCTGCATCCCCCTGTGGAGAAACATTTACAAGCTATAGAAGAAATAAAACTATACCTTCATCATAAAACCTAAATAGAAATATTCACACAAATGCTATGAATCTACAATAATAAAAGACAATGTCACTTTGTTATGTAATGCTTTTTAAATCTTAATATCTCGCAAATGACTGAACCGAATTTGATGAAATTTTCAGGATAGCATTATGATATAACAACAAAAAGTTTTAATTTATCGAACTCGAGATCAAAGACCCAGGTTCGACTCCAGGGGATAATTTCCATTTCCAATAAGGTAACATAAAAAGGGACATTTCGACGTGCAGGTTTTCATTCTTTTTTAAATTAAAATTAGAAAGAATTGACCTACGATCTTCGGATATAAACCATTTTGAAGAAAACATTATAAAGTTTCTTATTCTGTTCATCGTTTTCTGCCTACATTTTGAAATATCTCAATCTAAATGTTTAATTCACACAGTTTGAGGAAATCTTGCCATTTTAAAGGGATGTTGCCTTGCCTACCAATTCCATCGTTAGACCTCTATATCATATAGTTAATTCAATCCTTATGGGTATAAAGGTGCTTTGAATGCTTTTAATACGAGAGAGAGGGGAGGGGGGGAGAGGTAGAGGGGGGAAAGAGGGAAGTAGAAGGGGAAAGAGGGGGAGCGGGAGAAATGAGGAGGAGGAGGGAAAGAGAGGCAACTATTTTAAGTTTAACTAAAGATAGCCCGTCAACAACAAAATATTCACTAGAAATGTTGTATATGACAAAGGGGGGAGGGAAAGAGGTAACTATTTTAACTAAAGATAGCCCATCAACAACAGAATATTCACTAGAAATGTCGTATATGACAAAATATTTCACATGTGAAAGTGGGATATTAATTATTTTAAATGAAAATAATAATAATCTATCTATCTATCTATAATTCTGCCATTGATTTTTCAACAGGAATTACACTAGTAACTTGGATAATATGCTATGAGAAATTATGCATCACTAGCTGTACCTGTGCAATTTTTTCAATTAATTTATTAATAATGTGAATCAATTAACGGTGTAAATGATATTCCCATAGAAAACTATTCTATTAAAGACATCTTTTACTATATTCTTGCATTATTGAAACATCTACCTCTCGCTTCCTCCCCATCTCTTTCCCCCTCCCCTTCCCCCCCCTCTCTCCCTTTTCCCCTCTCTTCTTTTTCCCCTCCCTCCCCCTCAATCCTTTTCTCCCTACCCTCTCTTCATTTGAATGCCTTATATTTTACACTCATAAGCTATATATGGTTTTACAACAATAGGACTTTAGCATTAAAATGGCAAATTTAGTGCAAATTATGTGCATTAAACTTAAAATGCAGGTGATTTCAAATCATAAACGAAAAAAGACGATAAAAATAAGAATCCTTGATCATTTTTCTTTAAAACGATCTAGGTCCGAAGCTTGTATGCCATTATTTTGAATTTATATGAGCAAATGATTGATAGCCTGCATGCCGAAAAGTCAAGTTTTTACACGTTATCTTATGAAAAATATCAATGATTTCTAAGATTCGAACCTGGAACTTTATGGAAAATAAAAGTTTTCCAGGAACCTCCTGGCTAGTAGAAACAAAACACCATTTACCGCATATCTCTATGACGAACAGTTCTCGAGATACAAATAGGAACAGACATAAACATGGTGACTTGTAAAATTAGATAAAGGACGAGATACAAATGTGAACAAATAGATTGACACTTGTAAAATTAGGTAAAGGATATTTTTAAATGATGATGTTGACAGTTTTTGACAATTCCTGATTAAAGAGTATGACAATACCTGTTCATAAAATTCTTCAAATATCACTTTAACAGTTTCAACTTGAACATCCCATGGCTTTGCACTAGCGGATAAGTCACTAGCTGTCATAGTTACTGCTTGAATCAATAACCTGAAAAGTATACAATATAATTTTATATTTATTTGGAATTTTTCATGGTGTTTTCATATCTACTAAAAAACTTTTTAAATGGTGAACTACAGTGCTGTTTTTGTAGAAAAAGAGGTGCCGGTACTCCCACCCCCCTCCACCTCTTCCTGCACCCTCTTCCCCCTTCCCTATTGAATTTTTGATGAGCTTTTAATAACAAATTTGATAATTAAAATCAGAATGTTTAACATTTATAGAACCCATTTATTACTTTAGGTTTTAAAGAATTAAAAAAATGAAAATGTACCAAAATGTCAACATCGCTCTGAAAACGTGCTGGTATGCTGTAATGACACGTGCAGTCACAAAAAAGCACTGGTGAATTATATAGTTAATGGGGTGACTGATCAAATATTGGTTATGATGTTAGAATGATGATAATGCAGTTGATAATAAAAAATTTTAAAATGCCTGTTATTGCTTCTGAATAAATAAATTAAATTTGTGCAATGTTTATTCAGGGCTAATTGTATTCACTTTTGAATAAAATTCCTAATGCTTCCCAGCAACTTTTTAATATACATTAATACCCTTTTATATGTCATCCTGCTAAACATTGTTTCGTATATACGTCATCAATCAATTAACCCTTTGCGGTCCCAATTATTTTCCCCCCGATTGCCCTCCTAGGTCCATTTAATTTTGTCAAAATAAATGGGGAAACATGTATTACATTTAATTAAACAATAATTTATTATATATGTATTAACATTGAATTTGTTTGCAGCAATCTATCAAATATACATCTAACGATATTTCTTTAAAGTATGGTACTTGGCAAAGCATGAATTTGGTGTGGAAAATATTTAAGGCATGTCAGAATAGTTCCGACACAGGACCAGAATGGAAAAAAAATGTCGGAACTATTCCGACAGAGGACTGCCTAATGTTACTAAACCTGTTTCGTTATAAGTTGCATCGCTCTGCATATACATTGTTTGTGAAATGCTAAAAGCAAAATTTCAGGAATTCCGATTGTGGTACATAAGTTATTACTATAACAATAAAACCCCTCCATTTGCCTTTTAATTTCACGTTTATTATTATTTATATAAATTAATTTAATTTAATTTTTCAGCCCCATATACGCCCACTCAATGTTATGCAGTAGTTTCAACTTCACTTACTAATGTTAGTTACAGAAATTTCATTGATTATTATTATATATCTTCATTTTGAGAAATTGCACCTTTCCATCATTTTTTATAAAAATACCAATATTATAGAGGCTTTTAAACATTTAGATCAAAACCGAAGAAATATGTTACTTGTACAATGGTCATACAAGAGAAAGCCAAAAGTTAATTCAAAGACCTAAGGAAAGAACATGGTGATAACCATGAAAGTGAAAGTTTTATTGCTAGTAGAGGGTTGTTTGATTGCTTTAAAAAAACACAGCAATTTACATAATGCAATAATGACTGGAGAATCTGGGAGTGCTGACCATGTCACAGCTAAAGATTATCTTGCATTATTGAAAGCAGTCATTGAGGAAGGAGGTTGCACACCTGAACAAGTGTTCAACGTGGATGAAATTCATCTGTACCGGAAGTGAATGCCATAAAAAACATTCATATAAAGAGAGGAAAGGACAGGACCAGGACTTAAAGCAGCAAAAGACTGACTCTTTTGCTTAGGGGCAATGCTTCAGGGGATTTCAACCTCAAGCCCCTAGTAGTTTATTGCAGTGAAAACCCTAGGGCTATGAAGAGATATTTGAAACATCTTCCTGTAATCTGGCATTACAACAGAAGAGCCTGGGTAACCAAAGATATTTTTCAAGAGTGGTTCAGTGATTATTTTTGTCCCACTCTCAAGGAATATTATGCAAGGAAAAATCTTGATCACAAGGCATTGCTGCTGTTCGACAATGCACCCAACCATCTGGTGAACCTTGATGACTTATATGAACATGTTCAAGTAATTTACCTTCCACCAAATATAACGTCGTAGTTGCAACCAATGGTCCAAGGGGTCATTGCAGCATTGATGGCTTTTTATTTACGTCATACTTTCTCTCAGCTTATCAGGGAAACTGAAGGCAAGAATACACTATCAATAAGTGAGTTTTGGCATGGCTATCACATCATAAAAGCCATTTACAACATTAGTTAGTGATGGAAGGAAATTACACCGTCAAATATGAATCAAGTGCCATATAAAGTTTGCCCTGAATGTGCATCTGAACTGGAAAAAATTGAATAATCAGTAATTCAGAAAGAAATTGTGATGTTGGCTAAGCAAGTTGGCTTTGAAGAAGTAGAGGAGACTGATGTGGTGGAGCTGCTAGCTGCTGAGGATTTAACCATGAGGATCTGATACAGTTGATGCGGCAATTAGCTGATGAAGAGGTAGCTTCATCATCTGTTGAAATCCCATCCACCAAAGCACTGACAACCAAAAGATTGACTGAGGCCTTTCAACATCTGGAAGCGGCAATGGCCATCTTTAGTGAGGATGATCCAAACAGAGAATGCAGTTGCAATGCTAACAGAATAATTTCTAGTGGATTTCAATACTACAAAGAGGTTTATGAGCAGAAAAAGAAAAAAGCTGTTCAACTATCACTGACAAACTTCTTCAAAAAAGGAAAGGAATTTGAGTGATGCAGTTCCATCAACAGATGAAGGACATGCCCTTATGTCTGACTGATGGCACCAGATCACCACCCTAGAACAAATATCTCCTAAAATAAACTTCATCCCAGGTGAATTTTTTATAGCTATTAATTTTATTTATTCATTTTAACATAGTATGTCTAATGTAGTGTATTGATGTCTAATACAATGTATTGATATGTTTTATTTGGGGCACAAATATGACACAAAATATCTGCCAGGAATGTAACCCCTACTTTTATCATTGTTCTTATGGGAAAATATGTTTCGTTATACATTTACAGTAGAACCTCAAAAACCTGGCATTCTCAAAAACTTGGCACTTTTTTAAAAGTTATATGTAAAAAATCCAAATACTCTAGAAATTACTTTAAATGCCGTATGCTTATCTATTTTCATTGTTTCGTTTACCTCATTAGAACCCCATGTTTAGATTTGTGGCGATAGCAATTGTTCTTCGTTAATACAATTAGTACTTTTGTTAAATTTTATTTTGACATGACTTCAAAAATAGAAGACAACCCATAAGTGGTGTTACGAAATGTAAACAGAAAAATCTCAAGATTGATAAAAAGTGGAATTACGAAGAAAACTTGAAAAAGGTACTTCAGTGAAGAGACTTTGCGAAGAATATAGCATTGTTAGTTCCACTGCGTATGACTTAAAGAAGAAAAAAACGGAAATATTAAAATTTTATGCAGAGAGTGATACACCTAAAGCTATGTGTAGCCGTAAAACACTACACGTCCCGGATAAATATTGTTGATAAGGTATTGTTTGAGTGGTTTCGTCAGCGAAGAAGTGAAGGTGTACCTATTTAAGGCCTAATGCTGATACAACAAGCGAAAAATTTTCACAATAGCAAAGAGTGGTAGAAGATGACATTGAAATCTGGGTTGATATCAGCAATGTCATACTTCAGCTAACTGATGTGAAATGTGTGAAACAGTCGAAATAGTGGACATGGTTTTGAAACATGAGCATGAAAAAGATGAAGAAAATGAAAGTGACGATGTTCAAGGACAAGCCTTCAATAGATCGCTGTATACAGTTGGTCACAGATACAATATCTGTTTTAGAACAACGCTCCTGCATTGATTTTCAAGAGATTACATGTTTGTATCGAATACATGATAAACTTATGAAGGAAAAATGAAAACGCATGAAGCAAGCTAATTTGCCCGTTCTGTTTAAAAAAAATTCTCAGAATAATGTGTGATGAAAATAATGTTGTAAATGCGTATTAGATATATGCTTTATTTCACGTTCGTTATTTGCTTTTTAATGGTTCTTTTATAATTCCTCGTTTTAGTGAATGTATAAGTAATAGTCTTTATTGATAATGGGTTCCCTTTTAATTGCTATTCATCATTTGAATTACCAAAAATATACATTACTTAAGGATTTTTTATAAATTTTCAAATACCCGGCATTTTCAAAAACCCAGCAAATGCTAGGTCCCGCGGTTGCCGGGTTTATGAGGTTCTACTGTAGTTATGAGTCGTAGTTTTCAGAAACAGACCTCCAATGTATAGTGGGGTATTACTGTATTTAAGTGTAATAATAATATCAACTTAAATCTTGATGTATTTATTTCGAACTTACTATAACTGAATTTTCAAAGAGATGTTTCTACAGATTTCAATGATTTTAAATTATAGTACATACTATATGTTAAATAGTATTTTCTTGATCAAAATATATTTGATTTATGAAAATTTTCATTTACAAAGTCAAAGCTTTTAATTTACAGTGGCATTCTTAATAATTAAATTTTTTTCCTCTCTGCAACAATGTTCATCCAGTAATAATGCTTGAGCACCTGTATGGCTTCATCAATCCTGGGAATACTTTATAAATACCTATGTATAGTACAACTATTTATTAAGTTCGATTTTCACATATACGAGGTTATCAACATATTAATACTGTTTACATGCAGAAAAAATTTCCATGATTTTATTTTTATAGCATCAGTGCTTCTTTGGAGTAACCTTCAGTCAGAAAAGAGCATAATGAGATGAAAACAGAGGCATACATATATGAGAAAGATTGTGCAATTTATATTGCACCGATTTTTAGTTTTCTATTTTTGATATATTTGAATGCATATCTACTTCATAGGATATTTTAATGCTGTTTATGAAAATTTTCTGTAAAACTAAGCTTTTAAAAGGGTCTTTCTTGGGGGAACCAGATGAAGAGCCAACAGACCATGGGACTGACAATTTCAACCAAGAGTTGTTTTAGTTGTGCCATTCAAAAATAATGCTTTTATTAAGACCCAAGCTTTTAGTATAGGTTTCGTGTGGGCGAATAGTTCATTTATATTATGTAAACCTATAGTTTATTAATGATTCTGCACTCAGTTCCACGACATGCAATCAATCTAAACAGGTTTATTGGACATGATCTAATCAATATATTTTCTTGAAATTGTTTTAAATAGATGACCATGATATATCAGATAACTTAAGGCGTAAAGAAGAATATGAAGTAAACATAGTTATGAAAATGCATTATTAAAGAAAAACTTAATTTTTTATAATATTGAATTATATGCTATTACCTGTGTTCCATATTTTCCCAGGAAAATTTATTTTCATTTACTAACTCTGCTAAACGTGCTTTATTTGGAAAGAACAGAGCCAAATCAGTGGCCAGGATACAGTGTTTGATAAGCCCCAAAACATTTTTGTACTCTTCACTGGACAATTTACTGAATATGTTGTGTCCCTCCTGGAAAGATAACCATAATCCATTAAATTCAAAAGTTTTATTTTGATAAAATATAAATATATGATTTTCTGCAAGAATACAGTTACCGTATATTCCGGCATATAAGTCGACCTTTGAAGTCTAAAAAATTTCCTAAAACTTAGGGTCGACTTATACTCCGAACATAAAAATGTGAACCTTAAATTAAAAATGAATAACATCGATAGTTAAGAAGACCATTGATCTTTTGGTGGAGGTGATCGCTATTTTGAATCAGCTGTTCCAGTATTTACATTTTATGGCATTTACCGTATTTACTTGTGTACCCCGCCCACATTTTTTCCCGAAACGCCGGGGAAAAAAGGGGGTGCGTGTCTTACACGAGGATTTCTGAACAAGTTATATAAATTGTATCGATAGTAAATTCTCTGCAATATGCTTGCATCTAAGTTTATATTCGTAAAAGACGTCAAATTCTACGAAGTATGCGTGTATTTATGCGACCAAGCAAACATGTAAGTTACGCCTGCGCTGCAGGCAAAAACTCGCTAAAGTAGGCAGAAAGAATATGCCGACTAACTGAAACTATAGTTGAATGACTACTGAGTGTTTGCTGGCTTGAAAATAGGTAGGTTCAAGGAAAACAGAAATCCACATCTCAAGTGTTTGGACTCTTTTGTTCCTAACCTTCCAATATTTACGAGACGATAAGCAAAAAAACTCCCCATCCACGTAGGGAAGTTCCTGTTCGTAGATGAAGAAACATTTCGTGAAGCTCCGCATTGGTGCGTAATATTACGTCAAAAACAGTGAAGTGGGGATGAAGTTGCGTAATATTACAACAAAAACAGTTAACCCATATATGCCCATAGGTGTGTTTTCGCAACAGTTTGAAGGGTCTCATCTTTTTATATCTACAAAGTTTCTATTATTAGTTTCATAGTAGTGTCGCTAACTGACAACTGCTGAAGGTTGCTGCCACCTGCTGGAATGACTAATAAGTTATCAGTCTATTAGTTTGTGCCAGTTTAGATGCACATTTTCAGAGGACCGAGTTTTTGATGACAATGGCTGGGCTTTCTCACGGAAAAAGGTGAATGTAACACATAAATATAAGTGGTTTACTGTATGATTGTTAAATATCGTTTTGTAAAGGTTTGCTTTGTCTTCTTTGCGAATCAGTATTATTCATATCTATGAAACATAAACACAGAGCAGTCATAAATTACGGTATTGCATTTTCGCACCACTGGGCATATAGGTATTCATATCTGCCATTAGGTTATATTGTATTAGAAAGCTAATGTAAAAACGGTTAATGATAAAAATATGAAATTTAAGTAATGGTTATCGAATATTTTATACTTAATTATGCTACAAGATGGGCAATGTGAGTGTTCTTTTCTTTATTCATACACGTTTCAGGTATTTAAATGCTAATAAGATCATAAACATTCTTGAAGAGTTAGATGATCAAAATGATGAAGTTATTACAAGTTCTCATAGCGTGGACATTTTTGTTGCTCCTCCTGAAGCAAGAAGTGATACAGATGAAGATAGTGCTGAGGAAGATGAGGTTGGGACCATTGCTAACCTAACAGGCCACCAGCGTAGGTCAGAAGCCCATTTTGTTCTGAGAAAAAATGATGCAGATATCCACATAGGCGATGGGGAAACAGACGAGTTGGTTCAAGCAGAACCAAAATACCCGCAAGGGATGAGGCACAAAGCAAAGAAAATTAACAGAGACTGGACACATTCCGATTTACCCTTACAATCAGAACTGAAAGAAAAATTATCTTATACAGGTGATTCAATCTTCTATTATCCTAATCATGTTGACAGACCTTTGACCCCCCTTGAATGTTTAGAGTTTTTCTTCGATGATGATTTAGTGCATCATATAGTGAAGCAGGGTGTTATTTATTCTGTTCAAAAGGGTAAAAATAACTTTACACTCTCTCCTGAAGAACTTAAATCCTACATTGGAATACTCATTCTCAGTGGATATGTGGCAGTGCCACGTCGGCGTATGTACTGGGAAGAAAGCTATGACACAAGAAATGAAGCAGCTGTTCAAGCGTTGAGAAGAAACAGGTTTGAAGAAGGGTTGAGATATATTCATCTCAATGACAACAGCAGTCTTGACAAAACCGACAAGTTATTGAAAGTCAGGCCTTATTTAAATAAACTAAAAAAATGTTTCTTTGAATATGCTGTATGGGAAAAGGAATCCAGCATTGATGAAGCCATGATCCCCTACTACGGTCGCCATGGTCTAAAGCAATTCATAAGGGGGAAGCCGATACACTTTGGCTATAAGGCTCGGTGCCATAACGTCAGGTTGGGCTATTTAGTGAATTTTGATATCTATCAAGGTGCAAACGGATGTCAATGTATACAGGTCTGAATTTGGATTAGAGGCAAGTATATTATTGATGTTCACCGATGAACTCCCTCGTGGAAGTGATGGCAATGTGATCCCCCAACATAGTTTTGCAGACAATTACTTTACTTCTTTCAATGTCATTGACAAGTTTACACATTTGGGAATTGGACTGACTGGAACTATTCGATCAAACAGAATTGAAAAATGTCCTCTCATGGATGTATCAATTATGAGGCGAAATGTTCAAGGGACACATGATATATGGTCTAGTGAAATCAATACTGTCGTTTGCAGATGGAATGATAATTCAGTAGTAACTGCGGCATCAAATTGCCTATCAGTCTCTCCTACCACTCAAACACAAAGATATTCTTCTGGAGAGAAAAGAAAAATTACGATAAGCCAACCCCAAATAATAAAGGCTTATAACACAAATATGGGAGGAATGGACCGTATGGACCAAAATGTTGGATGTTATAGAACCAACATTCGCTCAAAAAAGTGGTGATGGCCCATTTTTATTTGGGGCATAGATGTTGCTATCCAAAATGCTTATTTGATTTACAGGCAGTCTCTGAAAAGCACAGGAAAAGAAGAGATAGATTTACTGAGATTTCATCGAATTGTCTGTCAGACTCTCTTGTCAAAATATGGTAAAGCAAGGGCAAGACCAGGAAGGATGGTGACTCCAGTTTCCAGCAGGGTTTCTTCTGATGTGCAATTTGATGAAAGAGGTCACATTCCTATTGTACAAGGAAAGAGATTACGATGTGCTCTATGCAAGTCACACACAAACAAGATGTCCTTACATGATAAGTGTTTTGTTCAGTTCCATGAAAAACAATAACAATTTTGTTTAATGAATGAAATAGAGCTCAACAAGTATCTGGCTTAGTAAAAATTACATATACTTTACAATTATTATATTTTAATTGTTTGTAAAATAGTAACCGTTTTCTACCAATGTACTGTATCCGGCATGCTTGGGACCTGAGGGTTGCCGGATAGGGGGTTTTTCCAGAATTTGGGTAGCCAGGCCTAAAATGTACAAACAAATGCACAAATGCACAACCTAGCACTGTTATCCTTTCTTTTGAACCTTTAAACCCACTGGGTGCTGATTCCTCTGGTGCAACAAGTTTTTCCATGAATATACCTCCAATATAAAGAAGTCTCGTCAGCATTATACACCTGCTCTGCAGTAAAAATGTGAGCAAAAATCATGAGAACACAAGCCTTCACCATCGACTGGTTATAAAACACATCAGTAGCACCACCAACAAACACAAATTACTTGGCTCCCATTTTAAATATTACACTTTGTCGGTTTCCGGTTTTCAGAACGTTCCGGATAATGGGTAGCCGGATACAGGGTCCCACACTGTATATAATAATTTATATAAAGATTTGCTATATTTTGAATTATTATTGATATATTCTTATGTAGTACATGTTATGAAAATCTATTCTTATTCTGGCATGTAAATTAAAAATAAATCCCTTAATTTCAAGAATAAAACGTTTTTACATAATTTGTCAGAAGATAACGGAAATAAATCGTTAATATAGTTAATATTAGAAAAAAGAAGAAAAATGTTGTATGCGCCCGGTGGTGTGTTTTCGCAACACGCATTATTAAAGATTTAAGACGATGAATATACAAATAAATGCTATTTTTGTTTAAAACGTGATGAGGAAGCGATTTTATCAGTTTCATCAATTTTTATTAAAGATTTAAGACGATGAATATACAAATAAATGCTATTTTTGTTTAAAACGTGATGAGGAAGCGATTTTATCAGTTTCATCAATTTACTAAATTTACTAAATAATTCTGGGCATATATGGGTTAAGGGGTTAACAAAAGAGGACTATCGGTGAGGAGATTTCTGCTAGTATCGTCATAAAGAGATCATCCAATAAATTGCGTCACGTAGAAGGGAGAAAATGCTTAACTTGAGCGGAACTTGTTTCAGGGACTGGAATCGGTGACTTAAAAAAAACTTATTCTGGCTCAAATTAATTTTTTCCCTCTGAACCGGCCAAAAAATAGGAGTGCGCGGGTTATATGAGTAAATACGATATTTTAGAAGATTTATAATAATTAATTTTAATACTGTATTTACTCACGTAATCCTCGTCCTCGTGTACCATGCGCACCCCTATTTTTGGATCAGTTCAAGGAGAAAAAAATAAATTCGTACTTTAATAGTTAATGTCTACGGCAGCAGAAAATTAGAAAAAAATCAAAACCGTGGGGATTCCCTGTAGGTGCGTTCTCTCCATGGTTCCCTCTAAGTTGCGCGACTGTGCGACCTCGCAGCAGTTTATGAAGTGCCACGCACTAAATTTTTCAAGCGCGCACGACTGTATTTTAGAATATATTGGAACAGGACTGCGTCAATCCCGGTGCATATCCGTGCACTATCGTCATGTAGGCATGCATAGCGATATTCATTCCGCCCATGGATGAAAAAAATTAGAAGGAACTATGGTTCTCTCCCGGGTTAAAGAAGCATAAGCGGCTCACGATGAACATGGTAAATAGAGATACCAGATGTCAACTTATTCCGGCAAAAACTTAGGTAGAAACTGATAGTAAATTTTTAATGACAGAACTGCTTTTCTTGAGTAACAATAATAAACTTAAAACTCAATTAAAAGGTACAGCTTTAATATTATAAAAATATTACATCCTCTCAATTGTCAAAATGTCTGTCGTGATCTTGAAGATGCACCAACGGCAGTATAAACCGCGCATTTAAACCCTAAACGTTTCTTGGTCCTGTAGATATGCATAAACTTCATAGAATTCTTCGTCTTTTGTGAGTAAAAACGAAGACGCAAGTTTGTTGTAGTAAATTTACTATCAAAACTTGCAATTTTTAAAACTTGTCAGAAATCTTCATGTATGACCAACATTTTGAGAAAGAAGGTGCGCGGGGTATACATTTGCGATATTATATTGAATTTCGCGATCACTAGGTATAGTTCATTTTGATAGTATCATTAGCAGCTGAAATCAATCGAATTATAGGAAACTTTATTTAGTGGGTCAAGCTCTCCAAAAATAAGTTTCTTAATGGTTGAAATTAAAACATCTGTCACATGGAATGTTCAAGAAGAATAGCACGGGCTCCAAACAATATTTATATGTATTTTTATTATTGTTTATTTCTGATTTGTTAAAACTTGGATTGTACATGACTTTGATTTTGTCTGAAAACGGTTTCATGATAAGTATTTTTAAGTGAAAAAGTGGGGGTCGACTTATACGGCGAACATATGCCTAACCATGTATTTTCATCAAAAAAAGCAGGGGTTGACTTATATGCCCGGTCGACTTATACGCCGGAATATACGGTAATTAGCAAAATACCAGATCTCACAAATTTCAAAGATTCATTATCATAATATTATAACAATTGTGTGATAGATTTGACTGATATTAAACGTTAGCTCATTCTTTCAAGACTTTCGGCTAACATCTCGGAATGAGGAAAATTAGAGTTACTAAATTATTTGGGTCAACTGACCTGTTGAAGAATTGTAACAGTTTGATTGAAGTGGTGATGTTCCATAGTGGATGTGCTGTATATACAAGCCAAAGGAGATTCAGTGTCTAGCATGAACTTATTATTCTTACCTCTGTGGTCAAGGTCATGGCACAGTGATCCAATATAAAGGGCCAAGCACTGGATTTAAGAAATTTAATAATTATTCTTGCAAGAAATCCCTTCTCCTTTTTTTTTATGCAATATATATTTAGCATAAAGAATTAATAACTTTCAGTGTTAAATAAGCATCACCTATATTTGAAATAGGATGATAACCAATGCTATAACTATGGCTGTAATTTGTCCCAAAATAGAAAAATATAGAATTTAACTTGAGAAGTGTCACAAAAGTGAAAAATTTTATCAGAAATTCACGACAAAATCATTTATTACAATACCAGAGACATTCCTTTGCCAATGGAAAGTGAAATAAAATTAGAAATAGCAATTTAAAAAAATCACAATGCTAGAATTCTCATTTTTACAAGAGGTTTCTTTACTCATTCATTTAGAATAGGAAAAACATTGATTTGAAACAGTTATTAATAAACTAAGCATATCAAGTTAAATATATGAGATATAAACTTATTGAATTTAAATGGCCCATGTTTATGTGAATGTTCAATTTTTTAGATGTCCTGTCATTGGATTATAATATGTCTAATGAAAGATGCAAATTAAAGTACCTAATATATAAAGACTCGGTAAATAAAACAGTATTTTCAAATAAGTATTAATAAGTTTGGGCTGTGCTGTACTATGATTTATTTAAAGTTATTACTTACCTCGCTTGTACGGAAGGCAATACTGGCATGTTTGATGATGGTGTACATTGAATTAGCAACAGAAAAACCATGGGTCCAATTGTGATATGGCACTCTTCGATAATTCTTCTTGACAGTGAGTATAAAACGAATTAGGCTGTCTGCGTCAAAACGTGAAAGGCCAAAGAGGTCTTTGAACATGTAAACAGCATACTGAGCTTTTTGAAAATCATCCAGGGTGAAAACACTAAAGTGGTAGCTGTAGATTTGAATGATATTATGATGTTTGAATAACTTGATATTTTTTAGGTTAAAATATGCTAAGTCACTATAAAAATTATACAAAAGTAGTTATAATATTCAGAAAAGTCAATGAAAGTAAGAAGGCATGCATAAAACATTTATTTGTTATAATTAATTTTTTGGAGGAACAACTTAACACTCATGCACTTAAGAACAATTTAAATGTAAAAAAAAGCTAGAAAAGACAACAGCATACTCATCAACTCCTAGATATGATGCTTTTTTAGAAGGTATTCCTTTGTGCTTCATCATATCAAATTCACCTTCAGAACATGTGTTATGATAGCTCAGAACTTCAAGAGCAACTCTGTATTTCTGTTCAGACCTTCTAATTTTATCATACAATTTTGCATGATGCAATGCAAGTCCACAATAAACAGCAAATGTTTCAAAAGCTTCTTCATCTTCCTGTAAAAAAATTAAACCTTGTCAATAAATGGTTTTTTTGATATTCTCCCTTATTACTTTCTCTATACATAGTATGGGGAAAGTATTGTGATCACAAAAAAAATTGACTTCAAGATTTCAATGGAAATACACGTTTTGAGGTCCCTAGAACATGTTTAGACTATTTTCGGAATGAGGTATGTGTGTGTGTGTCTGTGTGTGTGGATGGATGTATGTGATTGTGGGCGCTCTAACTCAAGTATTTGTCATATTAATACCAAATTTCATATATAACACTTTAGCATGAGCACAAAAAACTGATTAGTTTTTGGACAATAACAGTTAACTGCAAGTCAAGGTTTATTCGAAACCCGATTCGGTTTTTGTGATATTTCTCCGTTAAAACATCATTATTGTATATACACATTTATACAAATGTTATAGAGATGTAATTTCCTACAACTTTCATTTGAAACAATTTTCTATAGCAGTTATTGTTTATGAATTATTCATAAAAAATAATCGGTTTTTTCGGTTTCCGTCAAATATCTCCTTAAAAACGTCATTATTGGTAATCTTCGTGAGAACCAAAGTTGTAGAGAATAATATTTCTTCCTGGTTTTGTTTGGAACAAATTTTCGTAGAGCCATCCATTTTGGAGATATTCAACTTTTTCGTAATTTCCAGTATACAGCACCACCACCATGTAGTGGTGAATTCTGTAAACATATTCAAAATATACCTAATTTACGGCAATAAGGATGACTGTATTCTTTTACGATATGAAATAATAATTTTGCCTTATAATGCTATTCATAATAATTTAAATATCTATACCCCAAATATGGAGAAAGTTATGTGTTGGCCACATCAGATTTTATAAATATTAATTTTTTGACGCGTAACCTTTGTAGACCTTTCAATGCTACAATAAGAAGCTCATTAAATTATTGAAGTAATGAAGTCACTTTCCAAGGAAGAGATTTATAACATTTCCATGAATTTTTAGGTAATCACAAACATACATTATTATTATTATTAGAAATTACAATATGCCCTCACTACTCCACTAAGTTCCATGAAAATACTATAGAAGCCAAAACCACATATACCAAGGGCCTATTGTATACAGAAATAGCTTGAACAAAAGTTATGCCGCAATAAGTAAATTCAAAAAGAAATTTTATAATCAATTACAGTAAACCCTCAATTTAATGGACCTCGGTTTAACGGACTTTGGATTTAATGGACAAAATTGCTGGATCTGAGTTTTGTGGGAATTTCAAGCTATAACGAACTTCGCCCCAAATCAGTCTGGACAATGTAGTACACTGTAGTATACAGTGTATGCAATATAACTGACTCAAACAAAGTGGCTATCTCAGCCTCTTTGTTTGAGTTCTCTCTGTGCGTAAAGCATAGTCACGCACCCGCGTGAATTGACGAGTGTTAGTGTTTGGGATATTTTGTAACAAAAATTTTAAATATTTAATAAACCATGGCTTTAAAGGGGGGGCAAAAAAAGAAAAAGAGTAAATTTGAGTGTAAATCAAAAGTTAAGAGTTTATTGAAAATCAGAATCAGGAGTGTCCGTTGCATGTGTTTGTGATGAGTATGGTATAAAGAAACAAACCATGTCAGACATCTGTAAAGCAAGAGATAAGCTTAAGAAGTTTGTATTAATGTGTGATGTAGATGCTACAAGTAAAAAAGCTGAAAGTGGGGCAAGAAAACATGAAAATGGCACAGGAAACATCCCTCCATGAAGCAGTGTTGAAATGGATATGTTCAGCAACATTCATGTGGTGTTAATGCATGCGGAGTGGAACTAAGATCTGCAGCTAATACAAGAGCAAACCACATGAAATTAAGTTTCAAAGCCAGTGATGGATGGTTTTGGCCATTTTGTAAAAGGCATGGAATCGTTAACAAGGGAACCTTCGGTGAAGCTTTGAGTGCTCCAACGGAGGAGATAGAACCATTCAGGAAAAGTTAAATAAAGTCATCGATTATGAAGGCCTCATACAATCACAAATTTATAATGCCGACGAGACTGGTTTGTTCTGGCATTTGCTCCGCGAGAACACTCAGGCCTTCAAACATGAAACATTAACTCCAGGATGAAAGGTCTGCAAGGAGAGGATCTCGACTTTACTTTGTGCAAATGCTGATGGATTGCATAGATTAACACGTCATTGTTGGCAATTCCAAGAGTGTTGAAAGACATTATGCATCACGTGCCAGTCATCTACTATAATATATTTTGAAGTATGTGTTTGTTGGTTTATGTGTTTCTGTGTTTGTTCATGGAACTACTCCTAAACGATAAAAGCTAGAATAACCATATTTGGTACGATTCTTCCTTACATCCCAACTTAGTGAATTGTCAAGGTTTGGTCAACCGGGATTAATCAGTGCTGCCAATATAGAAGATTAACATTTTCCATAAGATAACACGTATGAATCCATTTCTTGATTTGCAAAGTATTCTTCCTTCAAACATCAAAATACGTAAATATGGACCGATTTTTTTCGTTTTTGCTTTGTTCGACGAATAAAACTCTATACTATCTTATTCCTGCGATGTTTACATGTTATATGGTCAAAGTTTTCAGAAATACGATATTTGTTTCAAAATTTTGTGGATTTTTTGTACTCTTTCCAGGCATAACCAAGGCAGCCGTCATTGTTACCTCTGATTCAATTAGCTTCAGTGAAGCTTATAAATAGACGAAAGTTTAGCGTTATTCGATTTGCACTTTTGTTTAAGCAACAAAACGATCAATGTTTATGGATAGCAACGTAAATAGATACTGATTATTACTCAGGAAGCGTTTATTGTAACTGAACCTTCTTTCGTCTATTGAATACTGGAATCTTACATTTTTTGTAAGTAAAATCATTATATTCTACATTATAATGTTTATTAACGTAAATAAGCTCACGTATCTGGTGTACATTTACTGGAGTCAGTATTCAATCATGAACAACTGTACGCTGCTTTTCCAAGCCATAAAAGTAAATATTTCAGCGAGGCATAATTACACATGAAATGAAGCTGGATTTAGCAAAAGTAATATGATAGGAAATAAAATTATCATTACATTTGTATTCAATAGGCTCGGAAATGGATTGTTACAAGCAAATATGATTAATTGTTAAGAAAAGATAATTGTAATTTAAAAAGTATCTACCATATATTTTACAGTGTTCGTATGTTGTGCTGTAGTAGCTTCACTAAATCCATTGAAATTCAACGGGAAATTCTGCTAGTATATTATAATTCATTACATCAGCACTTTTTCATGACTGGTTCTTCAATCACTTTGTGCGAGAAGTCAGAAGATATCAAACTGAGGTGCTGAAAATATCACCAGAAAACGTGAAGGCTCTCCTAATTCTAGACAATGCTCCTGCTTATCCATCTGAAGATATTTTGTGCACGAAAGATGGAAACATCATAGCTTTTATTGACTTATCTGATCCTGAAGTCCAGCCTTATTACTCTCACTTCCGTGTTTTAGGGAGATAATCATATACAAGCAGCACACTTCCAAGACTCAATTAAAACTGGACACTTTCTTGAAACCAATCAGTCGTCCAAAATCACCATCACCTAAACTCAGCACCTCCTCAGCAGACGACACCTGCCCCTCTTCACCACAACCGACAACAAGCATGGGACCAGAGGAGCAAAGAGGCTCTTTCCCCTGACTTAGAATAATATATTCTGGGTCACCACTATTGATCATGGCAGTTTATGGATTCTTTTGGTTCTCCTGTCCTCACCTATACAATGGTAAGTGCTATAGTGAGCAGTAGGTTTTCAGGGTTTCCAACTTATGAATGTTTTCGTCAGGAATTATGTTGACCAAGGGTATGCATTTTATGAAAGTGCGAATGTACAGCACAGTACACTATTATTTTTATTATTGTACTGTACAGTATTACAGTACAGTAGTGTATTACATTATTATTATTATTGTTGTTGTTATTACAGTAAATTATTATTTTAGACAGTAATTATCATTATATACTAGTAGTAAAGTAGGTTTTCTCATGTACGAGTGTGTTTTTGGGCTCAAAAAATCCCATTCGCCATTTAACGGACATTGGGCTTTAACGGACACCCCTTCTCCCTATTAGTCCATTAAATAGAGGGTTTACTGTATTTAGAAAGTTAACTGTATATCTAATTTTTAGCTATAGATAACTTAGATTAGAAGAAATTATTAATAGGCACAAAGTTTTGACCTAAAAAATACCTTTGTGAATCTTCCAGAATGTTTGTTGACCATCTGCACTACTCCTATAATTGAACCTCTTATGAAGATTGGCATACATAGGATGGAGTGAGTGTGATAACCTGTCAATTGATCAACTGTCCGATTGAACCGTGGGTCAGAATATGCATCCTCAATGTTAAGAACCTCTCCAGTCATTGCCACTTGACCTGCTATGCCAGTACCCAAAGGAAACCTGTTTGAATATTTAAAACTTAGTTAAAACCCAATATGATGATTGAATTGATATAACCAATTGGAAGTACCATATATTCCAGCATATAAGTCGACCCTTGAAGCCTAAAAAATTTTTCCTAAAACTTAGAGTCAACTTATATGCTGAACATAAAATGTGAACCTTAAATTACAGATGAATAATATTGATATTTATGAAGACCGTTGATCTTTCGGTGGAGCTGATTGCTATTTTGAATCAGCAGTTCCAGTGTTTACATTTTATGACATTTATTTCGGAAGATTTATAATAATTAATTTTAATACTGTATTTACTCATGTAATCCACATCCTCGTGTAGGTACCACGTGCATCCCTATTTTTGGAACAGTTCGAGGGGAAAAAAAGAAATTCATTGACATCTACAGTGGCGGCAGAAAATTAGAAAAAATCAAAAAAGTGTAGGGATTTCCTGTAGGTGTGTTCTCTCCATGGTTCCCTCTAAGCTGCATGGCTGCGCAACAGTTTTTGAAGTGCCACACACTAAATTTTTAAGCATGTATGATTGTGTGTATCTTAGAATATATCGGAACAGGGCCGCGTCAACCCTGGTGCACAGCTGTGCACTAGCGTCATGTAGGCATGCATAGCAATATTCATTCCGCCATGGATGAAAAAAATTAAGAGGGAACAATGGCTCTCTCCTGGGTTAAAGGAATGTCAGCAGCTCATGATGAATTCTATGAATACAGATGCCAGACACCAACTTATTCCGGCAAAAAGTGTAGGTAGAAACTGATAGTAAATTTTTAATGACAGAACTGCTTTTTTGAGTAACAATAATAAACTTAAAACTCAATTTAAAGGTACAGCTTTAATATTATAAAAATATTACGTCCTCTCAATTGTCAAAATGTCTGTCGTGATCTTGAAGCTGCACCAACGGCAGTATAAACCGCACATTTAAACTCTAAACATTTCTTGGTCGTGTAGATATGCATAAACTTCATAGAATTCTTCATCTTTTGTGAGTAAAAACATAGACGCAAGTTTGTTGTAATAAATTTACTATCAAAACTTGCAATTTTTAAAACTTAGTCAGAAATCTTCATGTATGCCATGCTGTCTCTTTTTTTACCAACATTTTGGAAAAAAAAGGTGCACAAGGTACACATTTGCGATATTTATTGAATTTCACCACCACAGAGATCTATCGCGATCGCTAGGTATAGTTCATTTCAATAGTATCATTAGCAGCTGACATCAATCGAATTATAGGAAACTTTATTAAGTGGGTCAAGCTCTCCAAGAATAACAGTTTCTTATTGGTTGAAATTAAAATATCTGTCACATGGAATGCTCAAGAAGAATAGCACGGACTCTAAACAGTATTTACGTATATTTTTATTATTATGTTTATTTTTGTTTTGTTAAAACTTGGATTGTGTATGACTTTGATTTTGTCTGAAAACGATTTCATGAGAAGTATTTTTAAGTGAAAAAGTGGGGGTCAACTTATATGGCAACATATGCCTAACCATGTATTTTCATCAAAAAAAGCAGGGGTCGACTTATACGCCCGGTCGACTTATACACCAGAATATATGGTACATTTATTAAAAAAGCACTAATCTCTCCAAAAAGAGATTATCTAAAATTTTCATCTTGTTATTTCAAATCGAATAAAAATTTAGCTACAAAAGAAGCCCATAATTAAGGACCTCATTGAATTTTGGATTGAGATGTACAGCACATTTAGTCATCTTTCTTTTTAAAAAAGTAGTTGAACTTTGAACACAGTGTCCATTATACCACGTATATCCTATAACATTAATGTGGTATTATCACATTTTGTGCTCTACTGAATGGTAGGGCTTCAACCTAATCCAATTCAATCATGAGAATGATGAACGGGACCAGCGAGCAACATCTACCATATTATTTGTCAGAAGCACAGTGGTCATGTCTTCATGTAGGTAATGTTCCCTATAACTCCTGTTAAATGAATCATTTTAAGTTTCTATTGCAATATACAAATTTTAATGTCATTTATTTTATTAGAAATGTTTATTGTACAAATCCAGAAAATTATCATTGGGAAAAGCATAAAATACTGTGATTTTAATTTCCTCAAAACTTCAGATAACAAAAGCAATGTAATTTATTTAGACAATAGATTGTTCAACTTATAGACATTAAATTATCTTGTTCTTCATTTGAATATGTTGCACCATTATTAAAAGGACTTGTCACATATTTAAGTCTTCAAAATTGCAGAAGAGTTTTCTAACCACTACCAGAATCTATAAAATAATAGAAATTTTAATTCACATTGTGGTTTTCTTGTTAAAAATCTTGGGTATATATTTGGTCCCTTATAAATTTGTTAGGGTAATATGCCTGGCCTTCCACTGTACAACCATGCTAACAAAAAAAAAACAAACCTGATTTCTGTGGCTACAGAAGGAGCAGGACAATTTCCAGAGTTATGAGATAGATCTGCATCCTCACCTCCAACATCAAAGATACGAGCATAAAGTTCCCGGCTTTTATTGTCAACAAGGAATAGGGAAGCCCTATCAGCATCAACTAGCCTCTGCGCAAAGTTCATCACCTTTACAACCAAGGCATCCATGCTTACCATATCCTGGAAGATGGACCTTTAGAGAGAGAATAGAAAAGATAGTTACGTAATTAAAGTAATATAGATAGCAGTTATTTGAGAAAATGATGAGTGAGATAGTTAGAATTTAAAAAAATGTTTGATCCATAGATTTATTGAAATGTAATTGGAATATAAAAAAAACTTAAAATTAATTTTTATTTCTCAAATAGAATTAGGTACTTAACAATGCAACCAATTTACCTGATAAAGAGAATAAAGCCTTGATTTAAATGCTATAAACCACAATGAATTCCATTTAAAGAAAAAGTAAAACTATTACTTTTTTGAAACGTAAGGCCTACTAATTCAGTTACCACCTGTTTGAATTTAGTCTGGTGTCTGGACCTCACACTCTTCTGGACGTAGTTTGTCTGGTATTGTTTCTGAATTTTGTTAACCAATAAAATTTGAATAATGATTATCAAGAAATACAATTTTCATTTATCAAAATGCATTGCAAGTTTACACCTTTTCCAGCTTAATGCAATTTAGTTTATTGAAAAACCTTATAGTAATTCTAATGTTGTGGCAGAACTTGGCAGTATGATGAGCTAGACAAGGCATGTGCAACCTACAGCCTGTGGGCCACATCTGACCCTCGATAGCATTTTATGCAGCCCATGAAACTTTGGTGAAGATATGGTCTGTGATATTTATTACAGATAATTTTGTACATTTTAAGTTCGATTATTGCCATAACACATTGCCTGGTAAAGTTTTTGTGCTAAAATCGGTTAAAACTTTATTTTCAGTTTTAAAATCCCATATAATCCCTTGAGTAAGTTCTGATGTAAACTCTAATCTGGCCCGCCGAGGCACTCGTGACTCTAATATGGCTCACCAAAGCACTGAAATGTATGGATGCGGCCCACCACATAAAAAGGTTGCACACCCCTGTGCTAGACTGTAAACGTTTGACCAAATTTAACATGTAAAGTTTTTATTGTGGCAGGGAAAGCACAAAATAAAGCAAGGCAGGTTCTCACTCTTTTCTCCACACCAAATTAGGGTGACCAGATTTTGACTTGATGAAAAGTAGACAAATAGCTTAAATAAAGAGGGCATAAAAGGAGAAATAAAATTTGCAGTAAAAAGATATTTGCGAGAATAACAAATTTTATTGTCCCATTAAGAAATCTTTGCAGTATGCTCTTAATTTTTGAACATTTATGCCTGATATATTCATTTACTTCCGAAATGCCTTCTCAATGACTAATTTTTACTGTGCAATTCCATATTTACAGAAAATGCACTTGAAAAATGTCCAGATTTTCTGGAGTAGAAAGGTCACAATAGAAAAAAATCTGTATTCATTAACATGCTTCCAACACATAAGAGAGGCTAATAAATGTATGACGTGATGAAACAGAAAACTTTTCAAAGAGAGTTTATTTTAGCACATACTATCTTGGAGTTTTTTTTATGGCAGAGAAAATTGTTTATATGGCTAATTTCCAAAATGGGCATTTTGGACATGAAAAACTTTGGATTAAAGTGAAGACAAATTAATAAGATAGCTATGTCAATAAAAAGCCATAAATCAATTTATCTAGAAATTAGTAATTGGTTTTTTCAAATTCATGACTAAATTTCAAAAAAGATAATCAACAAGGATGCCCATTAGAGTTGCCACATGTCCGGCTTTAAGCTGGACAGTCAAGCTTTCCGGACATTAAAATGGTGTCCTCTCTCATGCTTAAGTCGGACATGTAACTGTCCGACTTTTCAAGTTAATAGAAAATAAAGAAATTTAAAGCAGAATTCAAGTGAATAAGTGTGCTTCTGATGTCATCTAATACAATATATACTGACAACCGTTTTAAGTTTGTGCATATACAGCATTGCCAGTTTTCTTTATACAGTAGAAGAACGTTTATCCGAAACGGTTGGGGACTGACTAGAGTTGCTACCCATCCAGATTTTGTCTGAACAGTTTGGAAATTTGTTGAAATGTATGTATGTATGTATGTATCCAGTGTCTAAATTGCACATTTCCAGACATGCTTTGTCTGGATTTCTGTTGAATGACAAACAGTAAGCATATTTTAGAATTTGATTACTTAAAAACATACAGAGATTTATTAAAATCTGCTAAGAGTAACAAAAAGTACAAATTCAAGAACAATACTATTGTATAATAAGCATGTATACACCAATATCTGTATATCATCTTCTAAGAAAAGTTGCATATTTATTGTGCCTGGAGATTATTAAAGGTTCGAAAATGTAATTATTTACTTATACTTTTTATATGTTGGTTTAATAAAGATATTTAATGGAAATGTATATTTTTATACATATTTTTAAAAAATATTAAAGTATTTTAGATTGAATAATGTGTTTGGAAAATGCCCGGATTTTCTGTTCTGAAAAAGTGGCAACCCTAATGCCCATAGAGGCTAAAAAAAAATTAAAAGTGAAAAACAGAGATAAATGGGTGTGTATACTAGCAAATTGGCCCACACCCCATACATGGAAACACCGCTAGCAATAATAATGAGGAATGTGAATTTCTTATTTTTTAACAGCCTTTATATAAACACTTACTTTACCACAGCCAGGAGGAAATCGTTCAGTTTCCTTTGTTTGTCCATCGAGAGGTATAGTTGCGCATAGTGGAGTGCAATCCCTCCCCAGACTAGGTAGCTGGAAACTATTTCTTCATCCTCTTCATGGAATGCCACTGCCGATGAACCTATTCTCCAAAGTTCCAGAATACCCGCAAGTTCACCATCACACTGTACCATTGGTTTCCACAGCTCATGCTGCTGCTTTGCAGTCTGTGATACCATTATATTGGTAGCTTGTTGGTTTTTCACTCCCGTCACACCAAACTCCACCCCTTTATGGAGATTGCTTTGGTTTCCTTTAACATTAACCTCACTCAGATCACTAAGATCCCTTTCTTCACTTGCAATGCGCGATAGTTGAGGCTAAAAGTATTGGTGAGGGAGAAAAGAATTCGTTAATCTCTCTTTATCAGTTTCATTCAAACAACCTAGCAAGTTTTGTATGTGCATATTAGATATGTTACATTTTAAATATACTAAAGCCATTTACTTTTTCATTAAGTGATAATTATATCTAAGAAAGTATACTTGATTTAAATTGATAGAAAGGATGATCTGAAGATCCTTATGCGACAGGCATAAGCTGTTATGATGGGAGATGAGGAAACAGGTGAAAAAATCATGGCAGATTTTTTCACCTGTTTCCTCATCTCCCAAGTATACTTGATAATTTGTCTCTTTGCATGAGATTCTAAAATTAAGAGCCTAAATTGGCACACTTATTTGCTATAATAAATCGTAATTATATTAAGAATTTATGACCCGATAATGTTTTTTCTAGTGATTTTTATTTTCGCCTATACAGACGGCATTTTACTTTATTTCAAATGGAGCATATTTGTATATATTTATTGTTAATAAATTCACCACTTGAAATAAATGTTTTTTGGTTTAATAATGAAAGTTATTTCTCTTTAGAAGCATTTCAAGTAATAAATTCTGCGAGTGAAATACAAATAAGACGCATAGTACCCAACATGAATCGGTCATAAACACTAGGTATTTTAAACCCAAAAGACTCGAAAGCGCGAAAATAATGGAGCTTACACCGTCGTAGAGTATGGAGTCGGGTAGGTGAGATTCCGAGGAGAGAGATTCACTTCGTGAAAGCCGAAGCGCTTCCCTTGTTTTGGCCACGTACGCGGCCAGCGGATGAGCCCATGTGAACTGTGGCGAGGAGGACGTAGGACGAGGCTGAGGGGAGATTGGTACTTCGGGTTCTTCCGGCTTGAGGAAGATGACTCTTGCCTCGGGTCGGTAGAGACTAAAAATAAAAATAATGGATGTGCCGTTGACATAATTCTTTCATTTGATTAAGCTTTGAAATAATATACAATTCTGACACATTAGTACAATATACTCGCATAACACAATATACAGACAGTGCAGTAACTAAAAAAATCGGTACAACACACATTGTACAAACTTTCTCATATATGGGTACTAATGCGTCGTTTAGTTATCTTTAGAAAATGAAAATCGTATGAGCCTGTTTTTAGAAAATCCAATGTTTGCTAAAGTTGCCCAAGAATAAACTAGTCTTATATTCATTCATTGAGAAAAATAAAATATGTAGTACTATTGTAGATGTATACTCAAGTAACTGTACGAAATTTGATCAAAATCGTTAGAGCCGTTTTTGAGAAAATCGAATTGTTGTTAAAGTTGCCTAGAATAAACTACTCTTAATTATTGAGCAATGTCAACCATTTCTATGTATACTCTGCTCAGTATGATAAAATGCCTAAGTACGAGATTTCATTCATTTTCGCTCTACCGTCTAGGCTCCAGAGCCAGACAGACGGCATTGCAAAAACCACTTTTTCGGATTCAGCGATGCCTAAAACGTATATTTCCGTAAAAATCTCGAGGTCGAATTTTTTCGCGATAACAACACTTTCTCGATACTTCGTATGTGAAAGTAAAATGACTTTCCCGCATTTACTGCATGCACACCCCATTTTTAAGACGAAATTTTTTTGAATAATAAGCGAGTCCTATGAGCGGGTATTTACGTACCATAATTTCTTTTCAACTCTCTTAGTCACCCACTAACTCTACAGATGACCCATGAGTCTCCTCTGTTCTGGCAGGTAACTGTTATAAATGTTCTATACAACTATAGGGAGGTTAAAGGCAATTTCATTTGCTCTGAGTTTATTGTGTAGAAACTCATTGTCAAGTTCTTCAATTTATATGGATAATCTACAAAATATTGGCAAAATCGATTGAAAAGAAAGAGAGAGAGGGAGAAATGTATTCAAAGAAAAGATTGGAATATTCTCAGGTAAGAGCTAAGATGTAAAAAACAATTTTTTTGCGAAATGGAATTTTTTATATTTGAGTTGATCGTCCAAAAATTTTATGATTATACTTTCGATATTCTTTCCACTCATATATTTGAAGATAATCGAGCTACAAGTGGCTATTTCCTATTATTTTGATAAAGAATCATGGAAATACAAATTGTGTAATTATAATTATTGCTTTTATATCACTTTAATCATTATAATTAGAGTTATTCGCGGAAAATTGAATCATTACTAATTTACATACAAATAATTCAAATGAAATTTTAGCAATAACAGCGGTGCCATAAAAACGAACAGCATATATGTCTATATCTTTCCAGGTAAACCTTAAAATTTGGTCTCGTTCGCTCTTTAAGCAATTCGTGCTGGAAGATGGAGATGAATTTGGAATTTCCCATCTGTTTCCTCAGTGGAGGCAAACAGAAAGTACATAACGGCAAAATGTATGGATCTCTTCGCTAGAGACTAATTTAAACCATTAAATTAACAAGATCCAGGCTGTTCTTTTGAAGGAGTCGTTGATGCGCAGTTGGCTGCTGCAGGCAACTGTTATTTGCTTTCCGAATCGTGGGAAACTTTAATTAATCTAGTCTCCGCGTTTTCCGTCAGCACCTCCGTCAAAGAAATACCCTCGGATCCATTATCTCATCAAAGCTCTGTCGAAATAACTAATAATTAACAGTCGTGCGCTCGCAAATGGTTTCCAAGTGGCCAACTGGAGATCACCGAGAAAGAATAAGGATGAGGAACTCTTTTCCAATTGCTATGTCAAATTAACTGTGATCAAAATGTATTTCTCTTGATGACTGATTTCAAAACTAGCAGATTCAATAACAAATCCATGAAAAATTCTAAGGAACGCACATAAAAGTTCTTATCGATGATTTTGCGATTCCCGTCAGATACGAAAGGATTTTCCAACTAATTTCGATCGATTTGAAGTTACATTAAAAAATCTAAAAATATCCTCAATCCTTTATTAAAATGAAAAAGCAAAGTAGGTTTAAAATGGAAGATACAGTTTCAAACCCTGACTCACCAGAATATTTTATAATTTAATTTGTATCTGACATAAACCTACAACTTGAAATACTTGACGATATGATTCAATGGTAGCGAAACGGAAAATTTGGACATGAATAACACATGCATTACTTTCACAATCATTTCATATCAGTACAAAACTAATATTTTTATAATTTTGTATTAATTAATTTTTCTGCATCGATATTAAAATTCATGTTTCGAACATTCCCGGATAAAATAAAGAGGTAAATTTCATTGTTGTTATCTATTTTCAAATTGATGCCTTAATAACTTTCAACTTTATTAAAAAATCAAAGGCCGATTTTAAAACATTCTAAATGTCCAAATCTTCATATTCGCCGAAAGGAAATAAATACAGAAAAAACTGTCCCACGAGATAAAGAATTCCGTCTTCGAGGATGCTTTTTTCGACACGTATCCACCACACTTTAAAGGGTTTCCCGCGTGGCAGATTTACTCTTGGTTTTCAACGATTACAAACATCCCTAGCTCGGGCGCTTACGTTGGCAATAACGGTTTTGATAGACGTAGCCTGAATGGATTCATTGTCTAAACATAAAGAGTGCCAGGAAATGGGCGAACGTCACAGAAAAGGCTGTTTATGTGCCATTGCATCGATGACGTCAAAGGTTCCGACCTCGGCCAAGGCCTTGTACTATATCTAGGCGTGTTTTCACATGCGAGAGGCAATTCGTTTCGTTCAAAAAGGTTATGGAAAGCACAGCGCCCAGCCATATTTTGAAAACGTTCCTCAAAATAAAATTTCAACCTACTAACCGTGAATAATATCTGTTATTCAATTTTAATATGGAAATTAGCAAAATACGTGGTCGTGTTAGTAACCGTGCGACTCAAAAACATTTTCAAAATTTTTATTGCTTTCCCCCACTGAAACTCTTACAATTAGTCATTCTAAATTACGAGACGGAAATAATTCAGTTGACCTCGGTAAACTATAATAATCGCAAGAAAGCAATATTTTTCTATGACTTTTGGCCATTGTAAACCAGACTTAAATTCCAAGTCCGTAAATCATAACGCATACAAAACTGAAACAAATATCCTCTCACCATTAAATGAGTGAGTTAACTCATATGCGAAGCAATTATACAAAGGATTGGGCATTGTATCGTTATGGATTGAGTTGTTATGCATAGTAGTTGTTGTTTTCAGAATGAATTTCGTTAAACACAGGTATTTATCACATGTCTGGAGAGAAAATACGCTTAAAACACAATTAATTCAAACAGTAGGGAGAAATGAATAGTAAAATGGTCATTTTTTTTACTAAACTCCTCGTCATATATCGCGATAAAAATGGCTCGAGGATGTCACTATCACCAATATTTCATCATTAGAAAGAGAAATTTATCCCCCAACATTACCCAAATGATCATGAAAGACATTTAGAAGGGCATGAATGAAGGTAAGAAGAAATGAATCTCTTCGTTACAAGGAAAGACTGAATTATATAAACATCTTTAACGAAGAACTTGGAAAATTTAAGAGATTTTTTTCCTATTTTATATATTTGTTCTTTGGGTCATATTTAAAACAGATAAATGCCAATTTTTGAGAAAATTTTGTTTTATAACAATTTTCAAAGAGCAGAATACGTTTTTAAAAATAAATCTTTTTGATACGCGATGCGTAAAATCTAGAGAAAAGTAGACCATAAAATGTCGGCCTGGAGAACTAAGAGGTTGTGTGTGTTAAAGGAGTGAATTAAAACTTATATTATGAGGAGCAATGGCATATTTTATACGATCGAGGGATAATATCTATATTATAAAAGACAGGAAGAAGAAATTACCGTCAGTGAAGTACAGAACGATATTTTATTTCTCTTTATCTACTGTATATTAAATATCATACGGCTACGCCTTTCATTGCGACGTGGAGATGTGGCTCTGTAAGACATTGGCAACGTTCCCATGCTGGTGGTTCCATTCTATTCTCAGTTCCATATTATATTTTCTCATAGCTCTCTCAAATAAGGACCTTTTCGCTCTGTTACTTCTTTTTCTTCCTTTCATTCGTACCATTGTCTCGGGGGCATTCACGAACCAATCCGCCCTCGATTCCAAAAGAGGGACTGAGACTTGACCTGGGTTGACCTTGCTTCTTAGATCTATTACCACGATTCCGCCAAAATTGTTTCTCGCTGACTCGACTTTTATATTGACTTCTCTTGAAGTTATTTATGAGCGAGTGAAAGTAGGAAGTCAGAATCAAATGTAGCTTGAGGGCAGAGAAAAGAAAATGATGTATTCTGCGCAGCATTGATATTATATAAAAAAATAAGGACAGTAAGGCAGTTATTATTATATTTGAATATGAAATTTAAATACTCCTGTTATCCGGTATTTTTAAGTTAACAATATGTTGAACCATGTTGTTTTTATTTGTCACACAATATAATTTACTTCTTTTATTGTATTCTTGTTGCTATTGCTCTACATATATTGCTTCTGTCTATCAATATTATAAGTTTAGCAATATAAAGCACATCTGACTTCCTGTTTTATTTTTCTCAGTGACATTTTCACTCCCACTCTCATAAATATCATAATACGAGTGAAAACTGTGCAAAACCTTTCATTGTTGTCCCACGCGGTGACATATATGATATATTTCAGTCCTCAGACATTTTTTTAAAAAACGTGTAGTAAAAAACGAGAAATAAAGATATTTGAAAAGATGAAAATCACGGTTACTTTAATAAAAAAAATCGGTACAACATACATTGTACAAACTTTCTCATATATGGTACTAATGCGTCGTTTAGTTATCTTTAGAGAATGAAAATCGTATGAGCCTGTTTTTAGAAAATCCCATTTTTGTTAAAGTTGCCCAAGAATAAACTAGCCTTATATTCATTCATTAAGAAAAATGAAATACGTAGTATTATTGTAGATGTATAATCAAGTAACTGTACGAAATTTGATCAAAGTCGTTATAGCCGTTTTTGAGAAAATCGAATTATTGTTAAAGTTGCCTGGAATAAACTAGCCTTATATTCATTTTTTGAGAAATATGAACTATACAGTATTATTGAAGACGTAAACTCAAGTGAATGTGCGAAATTTGATCAAAATCGTTAGAGCCGTTTTCGAGAAAATCGGATTGTTGTTAAAAATGCGTAGAATAAACTAGTCTTAATTATTGATCAATGTCAACCATTTCTATGTATACTCTGCTCAGTATGATAAAATGCCTAAGTACGAGATTTCATTCATTTTCGTTCGACCGTCTAGGCTCCAGCGCCAGTAACAGACAGACAGACAGACAGACAGACAGACAGACGGCACTGCGAAAACCACTTTTTCGGATTCAGCGACACCTAAAACGTATATTTCCGTAAAAATCTCGAGGTCGAATTTTTTCGCGAAAACAATACTTTCTCGATACTTTGTATGAGAAAGTAAAAACTGCGGTAAAACCAACAAGACAGAGCAGAATTTAATTCTTTACTCGATAGAGCGGGAGGGTGGGCTCACCTGACGACGTCTTCGCTGCTGATCAAGTCGTCGCCCCCTTCGGCGCAAGTGTCGCCCGAAAGGAAGTCCTTTTGGCCCAGGGGCAGCGCCTTGGCAGGGGGGTTCTCTTCGACGGCGGGGGGCGCCAGCGGAGGGGACATGGGTTCGGATCTCTCCGGCATGTGAAGGCGGAATCCGTCGGCTCCGACGGCGGAAGAAATGCATGACGCGAGCTCCCACAAGACGTGCGCTTTGTTTGGCCTCTCCTGGTGCAGCGACTGCGTGAGTTCCTGAAGCATCTGGCGTTTGTCGGCGTGCACGCAGAACTGTTTTTTAAATTTTTATCCGATGAAGGGGTAAGGGAGGAGGCAATCAGTTGCGACTGTTTTATTTTATCTCTCTCTTTCAATACTTTAATATAAATAGAAATTAAGACAATGTCGCATTAAGGTTTTATCGTGGAAGGTACTTTTCATTTATGAAAATAAAAGAAATATTTGTATACGTCATCTCGATGGATATTCAGAGGTTCGCGTGAATTCAATGGGGGCTGAAAAACCAGTATAATGAAATCACTCGTAGTTCATTTAGTGCAATTCTTGACTCAAATTCAGGTGTAAATCTTTATTTTCGCAATCGAAAGTTTTAGAAATATTTTTTTTTCATCGACACATTTACAAGGTGGGGTTTCTCAAGCTGTGTAATTGAGGTGCTAGTTCTGCATTTTACTACATTTTTCTAATCTCTTTATCATCGCGCAAGCAGAAATCAAATACTATAAAAGCATTTTCAACAAATTAAGGAAAACAAGATCAACGCAATTGAAATAAAATAACTTTCGGTGTTCAAAGTGAGAAACGATGATGCGCTGAATAAATTGCTTCAAATGAAGAAAGAAATCAAATACAGAAATATGACGTGAAAGAAGATGGCAAACAAATTACCAGCAGGCCAGAATAATGAAGAAAATAAAATAAGAAAAGGAACGAAATAATGCGATAAGCATATCGGTGAAATATGGTGAAAAGCGTAGTGAAATAAATTTCATACTGCGAAAAAGGCTAGGCACAATGGAAGACTACAAACTGAATTTATGTCCATGAAATAACACGTTCTCTTTTTTCCCTTCGGATCCAGAATCAAATAACTTTTGAGCATCAAATGAAAATATAAACTTAAGTATTACCGAACGGATTTAATGTAATTTACGGACCCAATTTTGTTTTTCAATAAATTTTATGGCTTTTTATTTTACACGGAACAGTCATAGACTGGAAACGCTTCTTTAAATTCCTTAATTTGAGTCAGCGTGAAAAACCAGTATCTTTCATTAAGTAAGAAAGTGGCATCAAATCCGACTCAAACGTTTCGGTAATATCTGAAAGTACTCTATAAAATATAGATGGTCTGAACTGTAGTGCCAAAGTTGGATTTGTGTATATGAAAGGTTTCCGCAATAACCGACATAAACTTCCATGAAATACGTTTTCGATATTGCGCAGAGTTCCGTCCGAGAATATAGTTCCATATAAACAACGTTCCAATTTTTATGTTGTTAATCCTCCATTGGAAATCAGGTATATTCTACTATAAACCATTTGAGTTTTATAATAATTTAAAATAGTTTATGAATAAATCATAATCGCGTCTATCGGAAGCTCAATTCTGCTACATTTTCATCTTAAAATGGAATAACGCGAGATTTAATACTTTTTAAAGTAAACAATTGCAAACAAATTCTTATTTTTTATCATAAAACCCATCGACTTAGAAACACTCGAAAGATTTAATTAGCAGTATACTATATATACCCATTTACCTTCCTCCGTTACTGTGACGCAAGCAGCTAAGAAAGGGGTTTGTGTGGAGCGACACTTTCACTTTTGTTTCGAACCGATTCGATAAACTCATATCTTTTAAAATTTCGACGCATGCGCGTGTAACATTTATTCTGTAATTTCTACTCTGTGCTTCACAAACAAAAATACCGCTGCAAGTGAAAAGCTAATTTTGCATGAAATTAGTCTATGTATCTTTTATAAGTAGCCGCACTGCTTATAAATCCACGTACATAGTAAGTAGTGCTAAAACGTAATGCTTATTTTAACACCAAGCTTTCGGAACAAGAATTTTAAACTCACCTTCCAACGGGATAGACTGGTTTTTCTTCCAATTTTACCTGAAAGCAATAAAAATCATTCGGTCAATGAGTTTTGTATGCATCGACGAAGTAAACGGTAGCCATCACCGAAGTGTATTTTGAACGAAATTGCCGTGGAATTTATACAGCCTGGCAATACACGTCTGTCGAGAAGGTTACATAACTACGAAAATATTGGGCGAACGATTTGCACGGGAGTACATATGTATTTTAGCTAACAATCGTAAATATCCCCACTATTAATTTTAACCAGAAGGCATTTATTGGGAGGTGAATGATTGATTTTTCCTCGTCAAACGATTTAATAAAAAAAAGATTCATGACAATAACACTAAGTAAAAATTACAAAAACGTCCACGAATTAAAATTTTCCTATTTGATAAATACAGATATTCTATTTATTTCTGTTAAAAATATTTTACCTAAAACAGACAAGTTAATTTACAACATTAGAAGAGACTCCATGTTTTCTTTCTTACAATTAAACTAAATTTTAGAAACAAAGGTTACATACAGTAAATCTACAGAGATAGTATAATGTATCTCTAAAGTACACGATTTAAGAGTTTGATCTACAACGCTGAATTTTATTGTCGACCTTTTTAAGAAAGAAATTCAAGTAAAAACTGCAAAATGCAGTCTCATAATGTGTATGCTACCAAGAATCGATTATACCGGAATCGAAGAAAAATTATTTATAATGTCGCTAGTAAATAATAACGAATTCAAATGTAACCGAAAACTAATTTATTCATAAAGAAAAAACAAGAAAGAGAGATCAGAAGTTAAATATTACATTGGAGGCAGCTAAGAAATTCTTATCAGATTTCGTCCGAGGTTCTCCATATGGAATTTCTTGAATTTCTATGACGCATACTAGGTCTCAGAGGTGAGAAATGGAGCGAATGAGAATCAGAAGTTTTCTAATTATTTAACACTCTCAGCTCACATCGACTCTTATACGTGTCAGCATTTAAGTTAAAATCCATCTCAATTAAAGTTACTTGCATATTTTCCCATGCCGTTTCTTCGAAAAATTAATGAAACAAAAATACATATAATAATGAAATTAAATCAAAAACTTATTTACTGACACATAAACAAAACAAAAATGTAAGTCTGTGTATAAAAATTATAATGTAACATTAGTGTAATATAACATTCGGATGCAAACATATTAATCATTTATTTTATTACAACTTACACTCATAACTATACTGTTCACGAGTGTCTAAACAATATATGAATACATTGATTACGGCTCGGCTTTAACCCGAAAAACTCAAGATATGGCATTCTACGCCACATATACCTAAGTTATTTAGGGAAACACGCAATGCTGTCCCATATATAAATCTAATTTGACGTGCACAATCCCACGCAGATAGAAACAATACGGTTCCCTTTAACGAAGACGGGGTGACAGAATGACATGCAAAGGCTTTTACAATAATGCAATAGCATTATTTTTGTATGAACTGCATACTTTGGCATAGAACCCGAAATAATACAGAATTTAGGCACGGCACTCTGAAACGCAGAGAGCGCTTTGAGAAAAACCGAAAAAAAAACACGAATTCCGGAGGATGATCTCAAAAAGTTGTACACGCCCACGCGTAACATTCAGAAGGCTACATTTTGTTGTGTATTCTTACCGCTCGTGGTCGCATCCGTTCCCCTCGCCTTAGCCCTTTGCGTCCTCCGTATCATCCACCTCTCCAGCATCTCCAATTCGACCTCTTCCATTAGGTACTTCTCCAGGTAGTCTGGGTGGGAGCGAAGGAATGCCGTAACGGCCTCTGCACTTGGCTCTGTTCGGGGGATGAGAGAAGAGAGAGAGGGGGGGGCAGACATGAGAAGCAGCGTTCGTGGTATTCCATTTCAGTCTCGAAGGAATTTTTTTCTTCCCTCCTCTCTCCCTCTCGACAGAGAGGAGAAATTCTCCTTTATGGAGCAGCACGATGGGAACGCACTCCGTGTGTGTGTGTGTGCCCGCGCGCGAGGTCTTTTCTGTTTTCAGGCCCTCCCTCGGACAAATTGCTCTCTGGGAGAGCGACGGCTTCTGGAGTCGACCACCTTTATCCCGACAAAAGGACTACGTCAGAAGACAAAACTCAATGCCTTAATAGAATAACGGATTCCAGGTACAGACCGCAAAAAATCGTAACTGGACCGAAACGACATGTGGGACCAAAAGTAGGATACTGCGAAGAATTCTCTAACAACATTCCTCTCTATCTCTCTGATCGCGGGAAAAAGAATGCGTATAAGGATCGGAGAGGAATCCACGTCCGGAAAATTCATTTCCCTTGCACGATTCATTTGATGGGCTAGATAATCTTCCAACATTTGTGGAATTTTATTAAATTCAAATAACATTTATAATTTGATATCTCATACCGAATTCCTTAAAGTGGGAAATATCCCACTTTAAGGAATAGCTTTATGAAGTTTACTATGAACAGAAATTTTTCCATTTATTAGCCACTAGTAGATTCCAAAAAGAATTTAATTTTAGCCATAAAGTGAGTTCGATAATCCTCAATTGAAGCTTGTATTTCTAGATGAAACAAACGCGTACATATTTTTGTTACATGAATTTTATAATTTGTAGAAGGACTTAAATAGTACAGCAACAATAGATTGAATTCCGTAATGTACATCTTTAGTGATAATAATACACTTAATAACATCACGTAATAATTTAGCAAAATTAATTATTAAATTAGAAAAAATGAACAAAAATAAAATTTTCATAAGTTTACTATAATACAATTGAACTATATTGAACGTTTTTCCGTCAAAACTGTGAATAAAGACCAGTCAAATTTCACTGCCGGTCTGCGCGAAATGCGTTTTTCTACTTTAATTTTATTCCTTTTTAAGGCATAATTTTAGTTTCCTCGTGGAATCTGTACCTCTTTTCGTGATGAAATAAATAATAATTGCATTTATTCCCGAGCTATGCAAGAAACTGTTTCTGTGAACGAAGTAGTAAAAAATCCAAGGTACGAATCCCTGGTCCTTCTCATCGCATCAAAATTAATTTCCTTTGATCTCAAAAGGACGTGACATGCCATCTCATTTGAAAGTCTCTGTAACGTCGCTATATCCTATTAGGAGCATATAACCTTCAAGGAAATTAAAATGAATGAGAAGCCCTTTATGGTGTAAATGAAATTAATTATTTTAAGATAGAAAAGATTAATTTCTATTGCAAAATAATAAATACTCCTTATAGTCTTCGCAGTTGAATGACATCCAAAAAGAGAGTTTATAGGAAAATACAACTCAATTATTAATTCACTGCCTAATGAAACTGATGAGATGAAATGATTTTTAGTGTTTCTTTCGTGTAGAAAAAGTATGTTATTTGGTTAGAATAGAAATTGTTTAATATTGAAAATTGTCTTTCACTAGTTTCTTAATTCTATAAATATATCCCTCGAACAGTTTTGCGAGAATAAGTGATTATAATAATAAGAAAATTAGTCTTTATAATAGAAAGTTTATATATATATATATATATATATATATATACATATACGGAGCTGGAGACGGGCCATTAACTTTTACCTTAAAAATTTGCTCCAAATTTACAAGATTTGACGATAGAATTCTGCTAAAAATCTAAGCAAAATCTAATGTTGATTTAAATATTTTATTTGACCATTTTTATAATAATTACTACCAAGAATATTAGGCAACAGAATTTTTATCGCATCATTATTCTGCTCAAGATGAAAAATAAGCCCAAATTTGTGCATAAAAAAGAACGATCTCGATCAATCGCCATCATTTAAATTTACAAATAAGTTCACATTCGAAACTCAGAAAAGAAACGTAACACTTTCTATCAATCCCTGATTTAGACGAATTTCAATAGTTGATATTTAATTCCCTCAATGTTACACTCTTCATTTACGTTTGGGCATTACTTAATAAATCATTGACAGGTTTCCATCGCGCTGCTGAAAACTGTTTTTGTGTATTATTTTTTCTGTATTTTAGCTATCGGATTCATTATAAATTTTACAAACTTTTACATTGCTCGAAGCTATGAACTTGAAAATAGTTAAATAACCACACTTGTCCAAGAACCGTTATTTAATATACATAGGGTGTATTGCAGTTCCGGGGTTATGGCACCAAAACTTCACTTTGATCTCAACGTTCGCATTAGGAGTGTCTGTTTTCAAAATAGTGCTTGAATCCAGTGATGACATAATATACTGTGACTCGTATGTCTCTCGCCATCACTCGAGCGTATACTGCGACTAATAAGGATCAGTGTGACTTTGGAGGCAAATGACTTTAATGCTAAGGCTTAAAGATTAATCCCTTCAATTCACAGCATCAGGCATCAAACCAAATTAGATGTGAAGTCCTTCATGTGACAGGATACGAGTTTCTATGTAGGCAATAAAACGAAACAAAACCTTGATTGAACTTTCTGACGTATAAATATACCGAAATGATGCAAATTTGGTGAACAATAAAAGATTCTAACTGCATCGGAATTCATGCGCAAATATTTCCTCTATTTAATTTCCAGTTAATAGGTAAATATCTCCACGAACAAGATTTTTAAAATACTGTCTATTATTCTTCCTAGAGTTAATAATACGATGATAACCCACAGCAGGAAAAATCCTGCGGAAGAAAGAAACAGATCCACTTCTAACACGCGAAGAAAATATTACCTCCATATCCTTTTTAGAAACTACACGAGTGAATATTCCTGTAAAAAAAAGTTTTTTTTAAACTCACAAAGCAACTCGTACCCTCGAATCATTGAGCTTGGATTCAGTTCTGGTTATGCACGGGTCCGTCTTTGTGCGGATGTTGTAACCCGTTTGCAGGAGATAGAATAGCCATTGTGAAGACGGAGATGGAGATAACAGAAAAAGTAAGCGCAAAGAAGTAGAAAAAGGAAATTCAGACAGAAAATAATCCATATATATATACACACATACATATATACAAACATACATACACACGTACATATGTATATAAATATTCAGAGGGAAATTGAGAAAAAATTGAAAGAAAAGGAGCGGAAAACGGTAAAAGAAAAAAGAGGAACAGACATGGGAATGGTGTTGGTAAATGGAGAGATAAGGAAATTAAGAGGAATGAACTTAAATCATGGAAATGGGATTAGAGAGGAATAGACGAGAAAATAAGAAAAAAATCGGTACAACATACATTGTACAAACTTTCTCATATATGGGTACTAATGCGTCGTTTAGTTATCTTTAGAAAATGAAAATCGTATGAGCCTGTTTTTAGAAAATCCCATTTTTGTTAAAGTTGCCCAAGAATAAACTAGCCTTATATTCATTCGTTGGGGAAAATGAAATACTTAGTATTATTGTAGATGTATACTCAAGTAACTGTACGAAATCTGATCAAAATCGTTAGAGCCGTTTTTGAGAAAATCGAATTGTTGTTAAAGTGGCCTAGAATAAACTAGCCTTATATTCATTTTTTGAGAAATATGAACTATACAGTATTATTGAGGATGTAAACTTAAGTTACTGTACGAAATTTGATCAAAATCGTTAGAGCCGTTTTTGAGAAAATCGAATTATTGTTAAAGTTGCCTAGAATAAACTAGCCTTATATTCATTTTTTGAGAAATATGACCTATACAGTATTATTGAAGACATAAACTCAAGTAACTATACGAAATTTGATCAAAATCGTTAGAGCCGTTTTCGAGAAAATCGGATTGTTGTTAAAAATGCGTAGAATAAACTAGTCTTAATTATTGATCAATGTCAACCATTTCTATGTATACTCTGCTCAGTATGATAAAATGCCTAAGTACGAGATTTCATTCATTTTCGTTCAACCGTCTAGGCTCCAGCGCCAGTAACAGACAGACAGACAGACGGCACTGCGAAAACCACTTTTTCGGATTCAGCGACATCTAAAACGCGTATTTCCGTAAAAATCTCGAGGTCGAATTTTTTCGCGAAAACAATACTTTCTCGATACTTCGTATGAGAAAGTAAAAAGAAGAGTAGGAAAATCTAGGACAAGTTGAAAACAAAGGAACAAAATTAAAGACGCTCAGAAAATGAGAACATTGAATGGAAATGGAGAAAAAATAGAGAAAAAAGGAGGAAAGAAAGCGATATGAAAAAGTGTACATCCGCGAAAATAAGAAATAATTATTCAATAGATTTTTACATACTATCTTCGCTATGTGCAAAATTAACGTAACTCAAGTACCTATACTGAATAAACGAGCTCGTTTTTACATTTGGCGAACATTTAAAAAAGAAACGAAAATGGGCCACCCATTTCTGAGATAACACTTTGCACATATCGTTAATATATAGGTGAACCCAGAAAAGACCAAGGGAGTGTAGAAATCTCTCATTCGCTATTTTATTTATTTTTAATAGAGCATTAAAACTGCGTGAAGGTTTTGAGGCGACATCGCAAAGATAAAAAGTCGCTTATCGGAATCCATTGTTCCTACAAGTTAAACTTTATGCATGCCATTAAAAAAATTTTATCTCTCAAATAAAAAAAAGCATTTGCCTTTCAAATTATTATTCCACGCGCGTCTCATAAACCTCGCAGAGAAACGAAGAATTCGGGAAAGTGAATGTAATCGGAGAAGAGTTTCCGGCAAAATGTGCTCACGAGATCAGGGAGATTAAATGCCTTTTCATCTCCCATTGGTTGAGACCGCGCGCGCGAAAGGAGAACAAATTTGGTTCCGAATTCGATAAGGAATCCGCGTTATTGTGTCGCGATGAATTTGTTTTCGGTTGTGCAGTAGAAACTCATCGAACGGCATGGAGCCGAGAATAGATCTTCCGAAACTGAACTCTTTGACATCCATTCGGAGGGAAACGCTTTCTCAGAGGCATCGAAGCGAATGTTTCGGTCGAAAAAAAATCGAATTTATAATTCTCTGAATATTTTGCCAGTGATGGCCGACTATGCTACTATGCTCAGCTGCGTCTTGTATTCTTATCGGATTTATGATTCAATTTTCAAACTGTACGTGCACGGGTGCAGAAACACCTCGCCTAAGAGTGGCTCCCTCTCCCGAAATATAGTAAATAAAAGCACGAGTTGTTATATATAAAAATATAAAATACACAGCTATTATAATAGGTATTATATATAAAAAGTTAATAAAATTATTTTAAAAAGTGTTTTAATTTATAAAGGCGCTTATGTTTTCACTCTGCCTGTCCATCTGTGCAATCAATGTAATAAAAACAGCAAGTAAACGGTAAGGCATGGAAGACTGAAATTTGCAGGGTGTATGTGAGCTATGTCATTTATTACGCTACCAAAGATTTTTTTTAGCAATCGTTGGGCGGCAGAGGGTGCCTTCAGAATTTTCAAATTAAGATTCTTAGCAAATGATTACGTATATATAGAAAGTTAAAATTTTAAATTAATTATTGAATAAATTACCTTATTTTATACAATTATATTACTGAATTTGTAAAGAATTAAGTCTGCAATACTAAATAGTAAACCTCAATAAATAAAACGCGCTTTTTCATAATGCTCCAGCTACTGAAACTGACATTTAAAAAAAATATTGTCACTTGTTTCTTATATAGTAAAATTCCCTGGATAGTAATGGAGGTGAGTTTTGAGCAGGTCAGGAGGGCAGGAGGAGGGATTTAAAGGCATCCGTTCGTTTGCGGTCGCCCGAGAGAGAGAGTGTGGAAAGAGGTGAAGGGCTTTACAGTGGCGAGGAAAGAGAGAAGGTAAAGAGGGTTCGTGGTTTCTGAAACTCCGGTTGGGATTTGGTTGTGCGTAGGTTTTGGCAGTCTTCCAAATAATAAAAAAAACACAAAGTGCCCAAGAAAAGGACCTCAAAGGTCAAACGATATTTATGAAATGTGGAATTGGAGCTTGTGAATATACGGATACAGCGCAAAAGTTGAAGCGAATGAATTTAGGGGTCCAATTTCGCTTTTGTTATTAAGAGAAAATAGCAAGATTCAACGAATGGTGAGAAATATTTTAAGGTAAGCACTGTTAAAAGCGTTGATTTGTGGAGCAATCAATGTCGGAATAATCAAATCGGAAACGAATGATTAAAATGTGTAAAAATACCTATTAAAGATAAGTTATTCGACGAAACGAAGGATACCTCAAAGTGATTCTTAGATTAGAAACATCGCAAGAAGTTGCGGGTTTATACACAATTAAGGGGGGGGGGGGGGGGGGACGATGATTTATGGGAAGAAACGAGTGTATTTTTGTGGAACAAAAAAACGAATAAACTACACGACAAAAGGTTAAACTAAAAAGTTTTACAGAGTTTTCGTCCACAACGAATTGCTAGTCAAAAGATAGTGAAGGGGAGGAATTTTTGGGAGAGGTCACTTCACAAATTATTGGGAGCTGTTCCAAGGATATGCGATTCATTGTCTTAACATACCATAGATGAAGATATGATATATTAAAATGGGAATTTTCTAGGAATGTAAACGTCAGAAGGCGAGGTGCAAGGTTTTTTATTTACTTTATCAAAGTTTATCAGTGTTTATTTTAAACGAGGTATGTTTTGACTTTACGTAAGTGGTAAATTCCACGAAAGAAAATGGACTTCCACAGAATACTTTCAATTTGATCTAACATGGTGGTTCGAAGAAAATAAGATATAACATTGGAGCAAAAACAACAAATTGTTTTAAAATTGAAAAAATAAAATATTAGAAGAATACAAGAAATGAAATAAAATTTCCGAAATGAAAGATATTTAAAATTTCACGGTAGCGCAAAGTGATTACCAAGAAACGAGTTTTACTCTAGGGACAAAGAATTAAAAAGGAAAATATGAAACTGAAATTAACAGACATAGGATAATTAATAATTATGAATCTCCAATAATGAAAATGGAAACGATAAAAAGACTCATGTCAGATTTAATTGAAAAACTCAATTATTTAAGAAATATGTAGGTATATTTAAGTTTTTCCAATGCTAATCTATAGGTAAATAGCAAATGAAATGATGCTGCATATAAAATTACATAGAAATGCGACTACGATATAATGCTTCTCATAAAAAGAGAAGTTCCCTGTGCAGCTCCGAAATCGGAGCTCTGTTGGAATATTATGGTAAGAAGACCCTCCACTGCCCAACCCTCGCGCCCCCGACGCCGCGCACTGAGGCTCAAAGCCCTGTTCCAGCAATCCGCGTGCCCCCCCCCCCCCTCGCCCCCAGCGCATTTCCTTCCCCTTCAATTCCCCTCAAGCGTGACTGACAATGAGTGAAAGTGGAGGGGAAGCTACGCTTCGGGTTGTGACTGACATAGGCCTTCCCTTACTCACTTAATATATACGTTGGTTGCAAGACGACCACTTATCGTTCTCTTCCTTATGATTTTCCCTGAAGCTTTGCCCTTCTCTAATTCCACTTCACTGAGAAGCTGAAATTTTACTTTAAATTTAATTATGAAAGTTACATATTGTAAATTACGAGCCGAGTCCGACTGAAATATTTTAATTTTATAAAAATTCTGGCAACTTCCTTAAAGTTGGAATGTTTTTCCGCATGTCTGCGCGATCCTTAAGGACTCTAGTCCAATTTTTTGTGAAATGCGACATAGACAAACTGCGACTACCCTCAGCCCAGGTACATATGTTTTGAACTCATAAAATTCACAATGAAGTCTACATTGTGCGCATTTAGTAATTTAATGTTTGGATCGTCTTATATGAGTTATCAATATCACATGAAGCAAACATTTAAACTGAAATGTTTACTAATGAGACATAAATTTTCGCCATAGATCATTTAGAATCAAAGTAATGAAATGAACTTCTTAGCAAACGTGAGAAACACGAAATCAATATTTGGGCATAAAAATTCCATTAATTTAATATTTTATGAAAGTGATTTTGATAAACATTCCTCACAGACATGTTTAAATCATTGCGGAAAACATATATTATCGTATGATCGTTTATTCCATCTAAAACTAATATAAATAGTTAGTGATATATTTTATTATATTGTTAGCCTTTGTTTTTTCGGAGGCTACGCAGTTTCACAAATCCTAAGGAACAAGTTAATTCCAACATAACTTCCGTTACAAAACTAAGCGAGTGTATTGTATGCTTGCATGGAAACTGGTCATCATGTTAATTTCCCACTTTTCGATGAAAAGAATATAAATTTTATATATTGCAATAAAAAACAAAAATATTAGCAGAATTCCATGGAGATGCGTATCGTTTCTTGCAATCTCCATTCTGTATCTCCCTCTAATATGTAAGAAAATAAATATTCCGACTTCCTTTTATGTAATTATAGCCTCGGTAATGTACGGTAATAAACGAACTCTTCATTATAGCCTGTCTCCAAGACATCTTCACGACGATCAAAAGCTCACATCACATACAGATCGCCATCGGTCGAAAGAAACGTCGCTTATTTAGGAATTCATACGTCATTCACCCGTCTCTTGTTTTCCAAAATAGCACTCCAATTAAACCATGACCTATGATCCTTATTGTTTCAAACTTTTCAAAGACGCCTCCTGGATGAAATGAATTTAATTGGATGCGCTCCGGTAAATATGAAATGAAATATCCGTATTCATCACGATAATTTCTCCCGAGAGCTAAAAATAAGCCAAAAACAACTGACGACTCTAATCTTTCCACGAAGAAATATCGAGGAAGAAAATTTAACTTAAAAAAAGATGGTTCTGTAAGTGAATTCCGCGAACAAACTACGAATTAAAAAAAAAGTACATTTTATTTGCCTACGTTCTAGGAATATTCGAGGCGGCTTCCATCTCGAATGATTTTTTATACGATTTCATCTATTCGAATTTGTTCTGAAATAAAAAAAGGAAGTGGTAACTGGAAACTTCCACCCCAAAGAGCCTTTGCAAAGATTCCTCATTATTCTTAACGGCGGGGAAAGCTAATAACGACTTCGACGTAAATGTCTACGTCGGGGAAAAAAGAGAGAAAAAACCAACCCACGCTAACTATCGACGCAATTACGGCTAAAAAAAGCAGACTTCTGCGTATGAGTCTGTGTGTGTGTGCGCTTGTCGTTTGTGGTATGTGTGTGTGCGTGCGTGTGCGCTTGTCGTTTGTGGTATGTGTGTGTGTGTGAACAGCGGAGCATTGAGACCGTCGGATCGGTCGGAATTGGGTTTTGGAAAGGGGAGAAATAGAGGGTCCAAAGGGGGTGGGTTGGGTTGCCGTGACGTCACAGAGCAGACCAAACCCCCCACCCCTCCCATTCCCTTCCCCCGACACTAAAGGGGAGAGGACCCAATGATAAAAAAAATGAAGAGGAAAAAATAGGAAAGCGATTTCGTACACGTGTGACGTATTGTGATCGATTATTAAAGGAAGAAAGAATCGAAAAGCAAAGGCTGTAATTTTCTTTTGAGCTGCCATACGTTGTTAATCATCCGTTTGGGAATAAAACGCTTTCATTATGTCGATTTTTTTAACAGGTTTGCTTGTTTTAATCCTCTTTTTCGTTTTATATATATATATATATATATATATATTTATTATTTTTTTTCTCCTTCACTCTCTCGATTGGGCCGTCCTGTCGCGAGAATGGCGGGGCTGTCACGAGGGTAAAGAGAGAAAGGAGACTTTGAAATTGATTTCCTCCACGTCACTCAAAAAGTGTTTGGGGAAAATAAAAAGCAGGAAGTTTATTTTATCTTCGTGATGCGCAGGAAGTGCGTCTGCTCGCGAGGGCGATTCCTAATAGATTGCGCAAGAAGTTCTGCCGGAAAGGAAAAAGGTCGCAGTTGCGTGTCTACGTTTCGCTGGACAAAGAACGAATTGTTTTTTCCCTCCTAGTCTAAGCAAAAATAATAAAATTAATGAATTAGAATCATCATTAATTTCTCCATCTGTTCCAAGTGAAATATGCCGTATTTTACAAAATAACCTCATCAACAGTAACTTTAGCGAAAGACGCCTGAATTGCTTAATATTTTTATAGCAGTGTAATAATGATTAAACATATTTTTAAACACCCTCTTTGCTAATGTTATACCTGCAATATTTTATCAAAAATTCTCTCCAAATACGGGATGCGGAAATTACACGGACTTCGCCGTCGTTTGTTCAGAAAGTCTCTCTTTGACGCTAACTATGTACTCAGGGCCGTTTTATCCATTAGGCACAATAGGCACAGTGCCTAGGGCCTACGAGCCTTTCAAGGGCCTACGAAAATGTTTGATGCTTGAATAAGTGTTGAAGTATCGTTGAAATAATTTCAAAAGCAAAATTATAAAAATGCTTTCGAATATCTTTAATAGCAAAAAATTAGATTTAACGTGGGTGCATTTTAATATATTTGATATGACGTAGAGTTCAGCCTTCGAATGCAAGAGTGCCTAGGGCCTACGAAGATCTTAAAACGGCCCTGTATGTACTATATGACTTTTTGGAATCAACAAGCCGATTGAAACGGGAAAACTAGGGAAATCCCCATACTTAAACCGAATCTCTTATCAAGAAAGTGAAAGTAATTCTATCACTTAACATCTGTTAAAATTACGGAATAATGTCGTAATTAATGTTAGCGTATTTTTTGCAACAACTTCAACTCCTTCGGAATTTATTTAGTCTATACTGGCTATTTATATATGCAGAATACTGAATACCAATTTTGAATCGACATGCATGAAACTTTTTCCATGGAAGGAAAAAGCTTGCACATTTATTATGTAAACAAACAATGGCATTTTGAGTTTAATTTTTAAAATAATTAAATTAAAATTATTTTTCGATGTGCTCGCGTATGAAATGACAACGTTTTCATCTATGAATTTTCATGATCTATTTTTTTAACAGGAAATTTAAACATCCTGTAATCCTTTAATAGGTTAACTTATAAGAGGCTATAGTACGTTCCAGTATAAATTGATATAACCAAGCTATTATACTTTTAAAGCCCATTTTCTCACCTTCATTACGCCCGGTATCTGGAATTCCAGCAGATCGAACGCCATTGGCGGCATGATCCTCCGTCCCTGAAAAACATCGGAGGGAGAAATCAGTTAAATGACTGCTTTTCATCTTTTCCTCTCTCATTTTTATTACATTTCCTTTTGTAAGCAACGTGATTGAATTGTAAAAAAAAATCATTCATCTTCTCTAGGCGCTATTCTGTCATTGCTTCAATAATAGATAAACGTCATTCTAAAAGCGTAGGTCTTAGTTTCGAGGACAATATAATTTAACAAATGCCCAAAGCTGGATAAAAGATTGTCAGCTATAAGTTGACGACGGGAAGAGAAAAAAAAGCCACTTTCCGAGACAGATTACGCCCATCCACTGTAATTACCTTGGACTTTTTGAGGAGCGATTGTTGTTTACCCGGCGTCAACAAAAACAACGGAGCATCGTAAATGGGGGCGCTGGCATGATAAAAGAAACTGGTTGTTAGGTTGGGGTTCCTCCTCCATTGCGATGAGAGGAGATCTATCTTTCGGGGCTATTCCGAGCAGAAGCGTTAAATAAAGCGACCGTTTCGCTTTAGTTTTAAGGCTTTTTATGAATGAAGACAAAAAGGTGAAAGAGCGTACGTAACGTAAAAGCAGACACAATAGTTTGTTAAGAGATCGTCTTTTATGATACGAGGCGAATTCAACCAAACCACTGTCTCGTATTGGTTCTTACTGCTTTCCTTTAACAATAAAAGAATGGTATAACAGAAGATTCGATGCTTTGTCATCATTACACTTCATTAAAGGCCTAATAGAAGTCTTCTTCGATTGCACCGTTGAAATAACAAAGACGAATCACGGGCAAAAGCAGTCGTCGCCTTTTCGTCTGCTCGTCAGAGTTCATGATGTGAATTGTTTTACACTTGCTGTAAATTGTGGTTTTAAGAATTATTTTGTGTGTTCCATAAAAAATAATGACGCGACATAAGAAAGTAAAATTGCACTTTTTGAGATAAGGGAGCTCCATTTCAGTGTTCGGTTTATTCGGCATTTTTAGTGAAATTTTCCGAGCGAATTGTTAAGTTGCTTTCGGCGAGCTCTTAAATATGGTTACAGCACATTTGTATATTTCAAAGCCTCATACACATTAACTCGATGTAATTCTCCTATCTTACAAGAAAATTACCGATGAAAAGGCCAATTGCGCCACATAAATGAGTTATTTAAGACTGTCTGAATTTCGCTTTTATATTATTCTGTCGAAGTACCGTCCATGATTTTACTGTGATTTTCTTTTAGTGATAATACGACCACACGCAAACTGAGACAACATTGACCAAATTTCATGTCCGTTTATCGCTTACACTTAAAAGTTATATCTGTATTCTACATATGCTTCACGATAGGCAATTTTAGCCGAACTAATTTAGTTAAAACCAAACGGACATAAAGTAAAACTGATGAATTTTAATAAAATTCATTTTTTAAAAGTCTATTCGACATGTTATCTTACATTTTCCATGATAAAATCTATCGTTTGAAGAAACAGATTTAGGCGAGTAATAATAAGCTATAGGACGTTCCAGTTTACTGGGTCATTCTTCCATAAGAGAAGGATATATGCGCGCTGAATGCAGGATCTATTCGAAGAATTTTCTCGGGATCGAAAATTTACTGAATCGTATCTTAGAAGCTGTTACTCAAACTTTTTAGACAGCATAATATTAAATTAAAATTTTCTATTTTCGTTGCTATTCACTCGAGGGATCAGAAAATGAATAAAATAGAAAACGTCGTCAGCTACGAATTTAACGATAAAAATACGTAATTTGGACCAAAACACCTTAAATGGCATAATCTAATTGCGCCATGTTATAATCGATATAAAACTTCTGCCTTTACCCACAAATACGTTTGATCTGATTTACTCAAAACTGCAAAGTCGCGAGATCGCAGCAAAATCCAACATCGTAAATTACTTTGATGGAGAACGGGTAAATTCGGTAACTAACGGCTGGTTTGTTTTAAATAGACGAATTAAGACTTTAAGGCGCGCGGAGTGATTGAGGTGGGGATCGTTCAGAAAAGGATAAGAGCCCATTGAAGAGTCGTCTGGAGACATCAAGGCCGTCGCAAAAAAAGACCGACGCCAAAGAGAAGCTCCGTTAAATGACAGTTTGGGTTCTCCGAAATCCTGGACGGAGGATAATTTCGGCATTTCATCGACGCGAACGCTTGTTAAAACGAAAGTTTATTTAAAAGGCGTGCGAGTACCTATATAGCAAATATCTGCGACGAATCGGCTCGATGATTTAATTCGGACGAAAAGCATTTTTTTACGCCTGATCCGAATGGAATAGAATGTGAGGTCGCGCTCGTATTTATACAGGTTTAATATACCACGAGTTTGAAAAAAATCAAAAAATCTTTTTTTTCTCTCTGCGAGAAAAGATCACAAGAAACTGGGTTGGGGCGATACAGAGATGAAAACACGAGCCGGGCGGAGCTGGTTACGGAGAAACATCTTTGTGACACGAGGGTCGGCGAACTCGAGGAAAGTAAACCCCAAGCCGTATGTCACGCCCAGTCGGCGCAGCGGACGACCAATCCAGGGCCACTCTACTTCTGCCCCCCCCCCCTCCCCACATACACCCCCCTCTGGCTAGAAAGTCATGGCAACGCTCATTTGTTTTTCGATTAAAGGGAGCGACGGTAGGCAAAGAGTCCGAACAGATGATTTTTAAAGATTCCGCTTAATTCGCGCAAAATTCGGGATTTTCAGGCTTAAGTGTTGACATATTGATCAGTCATTTGTTGAATCATGGTAATCGGGTATCAGGATCAGAAATAAAGGAGGGAAGAATTTTCTAAATATGAAGAGGAATACATTTTTAAATCTAGTTGGTTTTTAAGAAATAGCAGGTCCTACTTGGAAATAAGCAGACTATAATATTTTAAAATCAAGCAAGAAGGAAATAATGTTATATTTAGT